>CM035438.1:44837795-45100295 GCA_020310875.1 Ceratopteris richardii | reverse complement strand
CCACTCGTGTGCTCTCAAGGTATAGCTTAAATGGTGATCTAGACAACTCTAGATAGGGAGATACAAGGTAGAGGTATGCTGGCTCAATTCGATGTCTCATGTAGTGCAGAAATCATGTATATATATAGGATCATGGCTGGCCTTTCATGGACGGCTATACATGGGCGGTAGAGTGTGGGCGGCCATCGCCCGTGTAATTGCCATACACTGCTTAGGCCGGGTGAACCTACCTAACAAATATAAATGATTTTTGATTCCAACAGGGAATATTCTCTTTACCGTCGCGCTAGGGGTGTTGCCTCTGGATCCCCACTAGGGGGCCTGCTAGCCTCCTTGGACTTCCCCTAGCTGGGGTTGCTCATCGCTACCTCGGACCCCACAGTTGGGGTGGTAACTCCCTGTCCTTACAATACCTTACATGGTCCAATATGACCATCCAGCATGCAAATTGGGATTCCCATCAATTGGATAATGCACACATAGTTTCTCCTCATAATGGGGGCCTTACAAAATGTGCATATGATCATGAGGTGTAGACATTGATCATATACTAACACCCCCCCTCAATGTTTACCGATGATAAATCAAGTAGGTCTTGGTCTTATGCCAATCTGTTGAAGATGCCTGTTTAGCTGCTCTCTTCGAAGTGCTTTAGTGAATATGTCAGCACAATTTGCCTCCGTTGGGCAATATTTTAGCTCCACAATTTCATCTTCAATTAGCTCATGAATGTAATGGTACTGTACTTCTATGTGCTTGGTGCGATCATAAAATACTGGCTTCTTTGCAATAGCCATACAACTTTGATTATCACACTTGAGTACAGTCGCCATATTTGATGGAAAGCCTAGATTTGCAAGAATTCTCCTTAACCAGATTGCCTCACAAGAAGCAAAACAAGTTGCTTTGTACTGTGCTTCAGTGGAGGAGAGTGTGAGAGTTGGTTGCTTCCTACTTACCCAAGAAAATATTCCTAAACCAAAAATTGATTTTCTAGAATCACAATCTCCAGGCGAATCTGAATCACAATATCCTTGAAGTTTGTCACTTGTGGTATAAAAAAAAATACCAAAATCCAAGGTTCCTGCAATGTACCTTAGAATTCGCATTCCAACATTCCAGTGACTCCTTAGGTTTGTTGGAAAACCTGCTTAACACTCCAACAACATAGCAAATGTCTGGTCTAGTGTTGCACAGAAAAATAAGACTTCCAACATGCTTCCTATACTTAACATCTACATCAGGCATATTATCATCCATAGATAGCTTATGATTTACCTCCATAGGTGTGCTAGTTGGTTTGCAGTCCATCATTCCAAATGCCTTGAGAATTTTTTTGGCATATTTTTGTTGTGATGAAAATGCCATCCTTCCTTTGCCATACTTCAATTCCTAGACAAAAATGGAGTAGACTTAAGTCTGTCATTTCAAACTCAGTTCCCAAGCTGATCCGAGTTTGATTGATGAGTTCTTGATGATCTCCTGTAATGATCAAATCATCTACATATACAATGACAACAACTAGCTTGCTATCCCTTTTCGTTACATACAAGTTAGCACCAGAAGTACTTCTTTCAAAACCCATATTTTTGAAAAAATTATCTATCCATTGGTACCAAGCCCGTGGAGCTTGCTTAAGTCCATACAAAGCTTTCTTCAACTTGCAAACTTTATTTTTAGAATTGGGCACCTCAAAACTTGGTGGTTGAGATACATATATGTCCTCCTTGAGGTGACCATTCAAAAATGAAGATTTGACATCCATTTGGAAAATAGGCCAGTCCTTTTGTGGAGCTACTGCAAGTATCGTCCGAATAGTTGTCATGTGTGTTGTTGGTGCAAAAGTTTCTTGAACATCAAATCTTTTGATATGTGAAAAACCTTGTGCAACTAATGTTGCCTTGTACTTTTCTAATGTTCCTCTGTTTGATGAGAAAGTATATTTATCTTTATCTTCTACTAAGTGTGATCGTTCATTAAACAACATATCTCGACTGATAAAAATCTTCCTTGCCTCAAGATTCCACAACCTGTATGCTTTAGACTCTTCACTATATCCTAAGAAGATACACTTTTTGCTTTTTGAATCCAACTTTGATCTTGTTGAATAAGGAATATGTGCATAACAAAAACAAAAAAAAAATTCTAACATTCAAAATTGAAGGCTTTTTACCAGAATATGCTTCTTGAGGAGTCATTCCCTTTCAGTGCTTTTATGTAGCTTCGATTGAGGATGTAGACTGCTGTATTGACTGTTTCTGCCCAAAATGAATCAAGCATGTCTTTAGCCTGCCATTTCAACTACTGTCCTGTTCTTACACTCAACAATGCCATTTTGTTGAGGTGTATGAGTTGTGGTAAGTTATTTTTCACACCATGCTCCTTACAGTAATTGTTGAATTTTATTGATAAGAATTCACCTCCTCTATGTGTTCTAAATTTCTTCAATTTCCTTCCTGATTTATTTTCCATATACTTATGTCACGTTTTAAATTGTTTCAAAATCATAAGCTTCTTTTCACAATAGAAGCAACTTTCTGTGAACTTTTCTTCTTTGGCTTCTTCTTTGATCCATCAGAAGAGTCTTTACCTTTTGCATTTGTTGAGAATGCAGCATCACTTGTACTTTGTCGATTCTTCAATCACATCTCTTCTTCTAAAAGCATAGCACAAAACTCTTCAAATGTGAGGAGTTTGTCTTACCTGAGTGTTAAGGCTTGTTACTAATCCATCATACTTTGCTGGAAGAACACGTACACATCTTCGAGCTAGCTCTTCTGGTGTTATAACAACACCAACTGAAGCCAATTGATCTTGAAGATGTTTTATCTGTTTGATAAAATCTTCAGCCTTTTCAAAATTAGAATGTTTTTATCCCTTTTGTGAATGCAGGTGGGCGAATTCCAATAGGTGCAACATTAACATTAGCTGAAGCACCAAGATCAGTGTTCGACGATGAAGCCATCATGTAATCACTCGAATAATCTACTGATATTCTAGTCTGCTAGTAGTAGGCTAAAATAGTGATACTTCTCAAGCTATTCGAACCTTATGACTTTGATAGCACATAAGACAATAGTTACGAAATATAACGTAGGAGTAGTAGCAGAGAAGATAACAGATGTAGGAGAATCTCAATAATTTTCTACTAACAACAAGTACAAAGATGATGGCATTGTCCACTTGTGCACTCTCAAGGTAGAGCTTAAATGGTGATCTATACAACTCTAGATAGCGAGATAGAAGGTAGAGGTATGTTGGCTCAATTCGATGTCTCAGGTAGTGCAGAAGTCATGTATATATAGGATCATGGGTGGGCTTCCATTGATGGCTATACATGGGCAGTAGAGGGTGGGCTTAGGTTGGTTGAACCGACTTAACAAATATAAATGATTTCTGACTTAGATAGAGAATATTCCATGGAATATTCCCTTTACCGTCGCGTCGGGGGCAGCGAGGGGCTCGCTGGCCCCCTGGGACCCCCTAACCAGGGGCCATTGGGGACCCTTGTAACTCCCTTTCCTTACAATACCTTACATGGTCCAATATGACCTTCATCCAACATGCAAGTTGGGATTCCCATCAATTGGGTAATGCATGCTTGGATTCTCCTCATAATGGGAGCCTTACAAAATGTGCATACAATCATGAGGGGTAGACATTGATCATATACTAATAAATATACATACTGTAAAATACATATTACAATATAAGTATAGAATAGAGATTATCAATCTAACTTGATCGTCATGAGTCATGATTGATGACAGGTCACTAGTCACTTATTACATGCCTCACTCAGACTGCGTTAGATTATAGATAATATATTACCATTTGAGTGTTGACAGTTCTAACTTCTAATTTATAACTTCTATAATGATACATCATGATTCATGGTTCATAAAATTTACAACTATCAACATCATTCATGTCACATGATTCATAATATTAAAGTTTTAACATGTTACATCCATCAATTATCATTCAATGATTTGATTATATAACTTCTAACATGTCACATGAATCATGATACATCATAAATTATAAGATTTAACGTCAATAATCATAACATCATCATCTAGATTCTAACAACATAATGATCATAACATTTAACACCTAACTTTCTAAGTTTCTAACTTTTAACAATAAACATGATGATTCATAACATAACAAACTTAACAATGTAACATCATGCATGAATGATAAATCACGATATACTAAACATGTCACATAATCATATCATCATTGATACATCGAAATAAAAACGGAGAGTATCACTATGACAAATGATAATTCATATGAGTCATGACTCATGGCATAAATCATAAGTGGCAAATGTAAATATAAAGTCACAAGTGAGTCATGATAAGTGTCCATTGTCATCTTAATAGTAAATACATATAATGAAATATCAAATGTGAAATGTGAAATGTCAAAGACTAAAATGTTAATAATCAAACTCTGTCACTCTAACATGGTGTCAGATGACAAATCGCCACTTATCATCATCATCATCATCATCATCATCATCATCCTCCCTAATAGCAGTGGTATGTGGTCTATTGCTTGTGGATGCGCCATCACTACCGTTAGGTCTTCTGCGTCTGCGAGATGACTTGTATCATGTTGAGGTAAGGTAAACTCATAGTACAACATAGTAAATAAGTCTAGATCCTCTTGGGGATTATCTGGAATATCTCTCACTTTCTCTATATCTATTATATCCACATTGACCTCCCTCACATCTCCTGTATGGCCCTTGATCTCCAAGAGACACAAGTTGCAGTGGCAATAAACTAGGCGCTCGAATTGCGATGTGGATAATCTGTTCCTCTCCTTTGTATGGAAGAGGGCCCATGTGCTCCAATTCCTTTCATAAAGACTTAACGTTGCAGTCTTCTAAAAGGATATGAATAGCTAACTCTCTCTGCATTACATATAACATAATTCAAAAAATAATTAGTACATAAATTATAATATATATTTAGCACATGTCACACACTACACTAAAGACTTTTGACTTAGTACTTACCAGCTGAGCGCTGACACTGTACATCTTCCACCATGATACTCGTTGCAATTGAGCAGATCTCAAACAAGTCATATTCTTTCCAAAATGGCCACCACCATTTTGGAATACCAAGAGCTGTCTCTCCAACTGAAGTCGTAACTCTACATCAGTTGGGTAAAGCCTATATATATATATGTGTGTATTTGTGTGTTTCCATGCACTCAAGAGCTCCTCATCCATGATGGATTGCTGAGATCTCCATAAGGGATACAATAAGTGTGCCATCCCATCAATCCCTCCACATAACTTTAAGCTGCTCAATCCTATAGATTAAAAAAATATGAAATTTTAGAGACTATTTTTAAGATAATAAGAGTTTTAAATGTCAAAATTTCAAAGTAACAAGCAGTAACTTAATAAATACCTGTCCAATGTCAAATGTGGGCAACATGAAAGGGACTTGCTAACTCGATCCATGAAATCATAGATTATTCCCAAAGTACTCCCCTCCGTATCAAGTATGCAAAAAATAGAATATAATGGATGTATGACATGCACAAGTGTTTCTACATTCGATAAGCATGTAATTCGTACAAAATTTGCTATGGGGGTAGTGTGTCTATGTGCCATGTGGCATGTACATACATAATATATATATATAGCATATGAAAAATTCAAATGCATATCTTAAAATTAAAACTTGAAATTTCATCTATACATACTTGTCACTGTAAGTCTAGCTTGTGATGCATCAATGGCGTGAAGGAACATACTGCCTTTGCAACAATGCACTAGTACAATGCATTAGTATGTTACATATGTTTCGTTTCCTGATGACTGTCCATCCATGACACATAATAGTGCATCCATGCTTCTCCCATGTGCCCATCATAGGCTCTAACCTCTTCTTCACTGTATCCTTTGTTTTGCCTAGCTCACTAGTCCTCAACTCCTCATATGAAGGACTCCTCCATCGATATCTGAATGTGCTCACTAACTCCATGGCTTCCTTCCATGCGGGCATGTGCGAAACATTAAAAGAGAGGCCACACTATATGAAAATATTCATTATACCTTGTTTGGCCTCAAGCTCCTACTGCCTCTGAAAACCCACACGTACAGATGCCGAAGAAAGTGATCCTTGAGGTGCCTTGATCGGTGGCTGAGTGTGATCCTCAAGATGGATGGTATCATGTCCATGCTCATCATTCCCTCCACTAGAGGATCCCCTATGACTCTGATGTGTTAGAGCATCATGTGGATGAGGATAACATTAGGTGATAGAGGTGGAGGTGGGTCGAGAGCTCTGTGGATATTTTTTTGGCTTCCCTTTAAGCTACCTGCTCATGGAGCTCATCCTTAAGATCAGCTGGCATAGGGTGCTTGCATACTACAATGCCCAAGCCACTAAATTTGGCAAGGTGTGCTTTGATATGATGTGCTCCACCGCCCCCTTTGTAACCCCATAGGTTACATGTCCATCTTTCACTCCCACCTGACCCAAACTTTCTTTGGCTAAACACATATTTTCAATAGTTTTGCTTTGGTTTAGGCATGGTCAACAATCTCTCTCTCTCTCTCTCTCATTATGGGCACCACTCAACACTCAGAGGCAGTCGGCTATTAGGACTCAGGACTCGACAATAACAAAGGGAAAGCATAAGAAATGCCCTCCTCCATGAGCCCGATTCAGGATTTTGAGAGGGCAAAAAAAATTTGTTTACAATGCAATGCATTGCGTATGTTGCAGATGCTACACAACGTGTTGCGCTGCAACTATGTAGTAGTAGTAGTAGTAGTAGTAGTAGTAGTAGTAGTAGTAGTAGTAGTAGTAGTAGTAGTAGTAGTAGTAGTAGTAGTAGTAGTAGTAGTAGTAGTAGTAGTAGTAGTAGTAGTAGTAGTAGTAGTAGTAGTAGTAGTAGTAGGTAGTAAATAGCTAGTAGCTAGTAGCAACAATAATAGCAATAGAAGCAATATTATTTTGCTAGTATTATTATGGTGTTTTTGCTAGTATTATTATTATTAGTAGAAGTAACAATAACAGTATCAACAACAAACATTGGAAGTAGGTGACGACAGTAGGTGGTGGTAGTAGTAGTAGTAGCAGTAGCCGTAGCCGTAGTCATAGTCGTAGTCATAGTCGTAGTAGTAGTAGTAGTAGCAACAATAATAATAATAAATAATAATAATATAATGATAATAATAATAATAATAATAATAATAATATAACAACAACAACAATAATAATAATAATGATAACAATAACAAGAACAAGAACAATAACAACAACAACAAGAACAAGAACAAGAACAAGAACAACAACAACAACAACAACAACAACAACAACAACAACAACAACAACAACAACAACAATAATAATAAAGAAGCAAATGGAAGGACAATTTTCATTCTTTTAATTTTGGAATTATGAAATTGATGGAAAACTCTTGACATGAGGCTTACCCTGCACTACTTAGCACCATCCAATGTTTTCTCAGTTGGTTGGGCATCCCAATATTTTGTTGTGCTTGTAGCATGGCCAACAACTAACACGCCATATTCTTCTCGTTTGGATCTAGGTTCTTGGTGTGTCAATTTGGAGCTGATTGATTGACTTCGTTCTAGAGCTATCACATGCTTCCACAAGGAGGCTGTGAATATGGGTTTTATTTTTCTTTTTTTTTTGGGGGGGGGGATCGTTGAGAAGGTTATGGTTAAGGACGAAGGTGTTAATGGGGGTAAGAGACTACTTGGCACAGATCATACACTCTTCTTGTAGATCCGTGTAATCAATTGGTTTCTCTACTATAGCTTATGTATGACCTGAATAACCAAATGGGTGGTAAAGCAACATTTGACAGGAGGCATGGATGTGTAGGATGTAGATATAACTGATGTGGCACTTGGTGTACCCTCTTTGCAACTTTGATGCAATGAGCAAACAACTTTGAAGAAGTGCATCTCTAGTGCCTCCAAAATATTCCTAAGACTTCACTTGACCCTGCACCAAAGTTCTTTCCTTGAACTCGGTTTTGAAAGTATCCACCGTAATACTTCCTTTAGGATGTGGACTTTGACTTTCAAATATGCTTGTCATCATATATTGTCCCAAACTTTCTCAAACTAGTCTCGACATATTATCTTTATCATCTTCGATGGACTTTTGATCTCATGTGACCATAATGTTAGGTATTCCCATATTATCTAGTACTTGGACTCAGGAGTTGTTGTTGGTATTGAGATATCAAGCTCAACATGTGATAATCAAGGATGGCATGTAAGTCGAAGTCTGCTTTCCTGGTTTAGGATTTGCATATAAGCAGTTTAGAACATTTACTCAGACGAGGGAGAATATCCAAAATTGAGCTTGTGTCCATACTGATAATTGAAGAAAAGAACATTGGTGAAGACTGAAACTCCCAACGAAAAATTGATTTTGAGCAGGTACTCTACTAGAGGCCGAGGCAGAGGCTTCAAAAGTGGAAGAGGAAACAATAACTAGGAGTAAGGTCAACAACAAACTAATGCAAGAGGAGCGAAAGAGGCTTCATAAATTTGGAGGTAGTAGGAGCTAAATAGGGTGCATAATTTTCCAAAGAAATGATTTAGGTAATGAAAATAAGGAATGCTAGAATTGTGGTAAACTTGGTGACTTTGAACGTGATTCTAAATTGAAGAATGAAAACAACAAGAAACAAAAAAATAACTATGTATCCGTAAGTGCAAATGATTTAGTGAGGTTGTTTATTATCCAATATCATATGATGAACAAAGTGTCAAGAGATAGTTTAAAATCAAATGGTATTTTTTGGTATGTTGATTCAAGTGCTTCAAATCACATGATCAACCATGCAAAATGATTAATAAAATGATTTAGTAGTTTGTAGAAATGACCAATTCTTAGATTTGTTGTAACAAATGATGGTACAACACATCCTATCGAGCATACAAGAAACATAGCACTTTTTGTGGAGGATACATCATATGATGAACACAATGTGTAATAATATTTCAAAATCAAATGATAATGTCTAGTATGCTGATTATAGTGCTTCAAATCACATATTAAGCCATGCAAAATGGTTTACTAGTTTCTAGAAAGTGCCAATTCTTAGATTTGTTGAAATAAGTGATGATACATCACATCCTATCAAGCACACAAGAAATATAACACTATTCATGGATGATGGGAGGTAAAACATTTTTTTTAATGTATTGCATGTTCCTAATGTAACAAAGCACTTAGTTTTTGTTGGAAAATGATTGATCAAGGATTACATGTTAGGTTTTTGATGGTTTATATGCAAAAGAGTATAAGAAGAATGGAAGGTTGGTCGACAAAGAGGACAAAGCGGATATGATGTTTACCTTGAATGTGAAAGTTCTTAAAATGAATGCAACCATGTTTGCAATGCACATATTATTGTCCACATAGAATATTGCACAAACGAATTTGACATGTAAATTTGTAGAGGTTGAAGTTAATGTAGTGAAAGGATCTTGTCAACAAGTTTAATATTCACCTCCACGCATCATCCTTTTGCCATATGATTCAATGTCAATACAATAAGGGAGTAGCCCAAGATCTTTCATCTCAAACTCATTGCTCAAGTTATCATGAGTTTGTTTGATGAAATATGCATGGTCTCCTGTAATGTTTAGATCATCTACATACAAGATGATAATCACATGCTAGTTATCTTTTCTTATAACATACAATTTGCATCAAAAGTACTTCTTTAAAAGCCAAGATTTTTGAAAAAATTACCAATTATTTGGCGTGAATCTCTTGGAGCTTTCTTAAGGCCATAGAATGCCTCCTTAATCCTATAATTTTTTTTTTCTAAATGAGGTACCTCAAAACCTAGTGGTTGAGACACATGTACCTCCTCCCTGAGGTGTCCTTTCAAAACTCCCAATTTTACATTCATCTAGAATATGGGCCACCTTTTGTGTGGAAAAGATGCAAGTACTAATGCAAATTGTAGTCATTCAAGCTATGGGTGCATATGTCCCTTTGACATCAAATCCTTCCACTTGTGAGAATCTTGGTGCAATGAGCCAAGTTGTGTACTTCTCTAAAGTACCATCTACTTTGTATTTTGCTTTCGAAATCCACATAGTTTCAATTACCTTTTTCTTTGATGACAAATCAATCCATTCCCAAGTGTCATTTTTATTATGCCATCAAAATTATCCTTTATTTTTGCTCTCCACTTGGGGTCTTTAAGTGCTTCATATATAGTTGTAGGTTCTATTACTCATTTCAAATTTTAGCCATAAGAGCCATATTGAAAATATGATGTGATCATCTTTGTTGCTCCTCAATCCTTTTTGATCCATGCAACTCATCCAAAAATGAATGTGGAACATCAATGTGAGGGTTATGATAATCAAAGAGCTATTGTGCCCACTTTGGTAGTGGCTTATACCATGTGGCAGCAATCAATTGGATTTTTGTTGGAGGAATGTCATTATTTGATATCTCCTCCTCATCGATCTTGAACTATCTATTGGAAGGCAAAAGGTGAGTTATTTCTTCAATTTGATGAGATAATGGTTTTACTTTTGTTATCCATTCGGTGTGGTTGCTCGTCAATTACCACATCACCATTGACAGTGAGCTTCTTTGCCTCTCAATTCCAAAGTCTATTTGCTTTAGACTCTTGACTATATCCTAAGAAAACACATCTTTTTTATTGTTGGTTCTAGGCTTTTTTTTGTTTATTCAGGTATATGTGCATAACAATAACATCCAAAAATTCTAAAATGCATAACTGAAGGGACTTCACTAGAGTATGCTTCTTGCGGAGTAATGCCATGTCGTGTGTTTGTGTAACATCTATTCAAATGTACACAACCATATCAATTACTTCTACCCACAATGAATCAGTCATATCTTGAGCATTTAGAATGGATTAGCCCACTTCAACCACTATCCTATTTCATTTCTCGACAATGTCATTTTTTTGAGATGTGTGTGTTTTGATCAACTTCATTTCAATTCCATGAGCATTATAGTAGCTATTGAATTTTGTCGATAAGAAATCTCCTCCTCGATCACTATTCAACTTCTTCAATTTTTTTTAGCTATTTCATTTTTAACAATTGTGCCAAAATTTAAATTTTTCAAAAATATCAATCTTCTCCCCAATATAGTATGCCTACATATTTCTACCATATTCATTGGCTATCAACAAAAAGTAGAGAGATTCTCCCAAAGAGAGAGTAGAAATTTTTACCATAGAGATTAGTATGTACCAAATCTAGGAGAGTTTGAGCTCAATTGCTACTCTCTTTTGGAAATGCTTTCCTTTTCTACTTACACCATGCAAGCTTCACATGGTTCTTGTAAATATTAAACTAAAAGTAAATGTGCTACCATCCCTTTGATAACAAAAAATCCAAGATTCCAAAAATGTTGATGCCAAATTCCACTTGTCTCTTTGTTTTCTATAGTAGTGAGGGCATTTAACTCATACATGTTATCTTTCCACACTCCTTTTCCTACAATATCTCCTATTCCATCAAATTCTTTTGCACCAGCCTTTTTGGAATGCACTTCAAGACCACAATCTATAATGGTAGAAATTGATAATAAATTTCTTAGTGTAGGAACATACAAAACATCATAGATTTTTCTCTCAATACCAATGGCAACAACAAAAGAGATGGAACAAATTCCTTCAATTGGATAGTTGGAGTCATTTCCTACCATGACATTGATGCATTCCTATGGAGGCATTAAGGAACTATACCAATCCTTCTTGCTGGTCACGTGGAAAGATGCTCCACTATCTAATATCTAAGTTTCATCCATATGTGTGGTGAGCTCATGATCTACCGGCTAGGAGTATGATGGGCTAACCATTTGCTGATTATTTCCTAATCCTCCCTCTTAGGGTGTGATTCAACCATTTTCTGCTAGTCATTCTTGAGTTTGACACTCACTTCCCCTTCTAGAGACCATTGTCCTCAATGATCAGCCTCTAATCTCCCCTTGAATTGATGTCCTCACCCTTGCAGTCTCTTGAACCTTCTTGTTATCAACCTTGGTCACTTGAACCTTTTCTCTCAACCAGGGTTTCCTCAACCTTGTCTTTGCGCTAATTGACCACTTTCCCACTAAGTTTCCTTGTTCATAACATTATTTTCTTGAGCCCTTGTCCTTCAAGTTCAGTATCTTAAAAGTGGTTCTCACCCATGCTAGGTATATTGGACTCTCAATCTAGTGCTTTCATTGGAAAGTTTGTTCTAAGAGCTTTACAAGGGCACCTTGCATGCATAATTTGAACTACAGGCTGAGAGATGGACTTTGACATTTGTTGGGACAATCTTTGAAAGTGATGCATGCTAATTTTGTACCCTTTTAGATACAAACTATCCAAGTGGATTTTCTAGAGGCCATTGGGTGCCCATGATCCTTGTGGAATCTACCCACCTTGCCCAAGCCCAATTCCTTACCAATTGTGGGAATCAAACTCATGACATATTGGCTACAAGTATGATGGGCTAACCACTTGCCCCAAAAGCCATGGTTGAGGATTACTTTCGAATCCTCCCTCTTAGGGTGTGGTTTATCTCCTACCAATCATTTCTTGAGGCTAACAACACAGGTTTGGGAGGCTGTACATATCTCCTCTATGGCAATCAATAGTTCAAGATTTGTGTTATTTTTAGATTCCTATCTTCCATGTGGATTTGAGAGTGTTTTTTATCTTGTCGACTTGCTTCTTCTTAGAATCATTAATGGCATGACCCTTCATTTCACAATAGAAATAGCTTGTGGTGAAATTCTTCTTCTTTGAATTCTTATTTGAACTATCAAAAGAGCCTTTGTACTTTGTATTTGATGAAAAATGTTGCATCATTTGAGCCTTGCCTATTCTTTAAGGATATTTCTTCTTCTAGAAGCATTGTAGAAAACTCTTCAAAAGTAAGAGGGGGTGCCTAACTTGAGTGCTACAAATATTTACCAACCCATCATATGAAATAGTTCAATAGCGATGCAGCACACTAGAATCTCCTTCTTGGGAGCTCCACGATGATACCCTCAAAGTAGAAAACCAAGCTCCATATGCCACACATAGTTCTTCACATAGAGGCTGCAAAATACACACACAACACAATGTTCAAGGGGCATGAACAAAAACTTCTTAGGTTTTTTGAATGCAATCAAACTTAGAATCTGTGGCTGACCAAGACACTATATGTTTTATTAAAGAACATATAAAAAAGTGTCCGATGGCCATTTTGCCTTTCACATAGACATTAATGGTAACAATATCCCACTAAAGGCCAAATGGGAGAAAAATAAAGAATGATAAAGAATACTTGAGTGTAAGTATATAAAATATTCCTCCCATTTGATGGGCATGCTACATAGTATACAAGTACCTATGTAAGATCATGAATCAACTAACCCCCATCAAGTGACAACAGTGTTGAAAGCTATCCTATGGTAGAGCTTTAGTTAAAGCATCTACAATATTATCTCATGTATGAACCTTCTCAAGAATAATGTGCTTAGTGTTTAAGAAATCTCTAATGAAGTGATAGCTCCCCTCAATGTGCTTGGTCTTTGCATGATAGAACAGATTCTTATCCAAAGCAATGTCACTCTAACTATCACTGAGAAAACGAGGTACGTGCTAAGGTAGAACCATATCACAAGTAAGACAAGAAAGCTACAATGCTTTCTTACATGCCTCACTTATTGCAACATACTTTGCTTCTATGGTGGAAAAAAGTGTACGTTCTTGAAAATGAGATCTCCAACAGATAACACCTCCAACAAAATGAAAATGTACCTTGATGTAGACTTCCAATTGTCTACACAACCAACATAATCAGAATCAGTGTAACCAATCATGGATGATTTACCTCTACCTAAGCATAGACACTTGTCCTTAGTGCCACTAAGGATAACATTGATTTCTTCAATCTTCACAATTGAAGTAGACACTGCAGGTAGTTTAACATGCCCATCAAAATTCTATCTGTTACCTTTAGAATTCTTTAATTCATAGAAATCTTTCTTCATGTGTCGTTTCTTATGACAATAATGGCATTTGATATCCCTCTTCCTTGATTTACTTCTATTCTTATTTTGTTGACCATTCTTTTCCTTGTTGTTGCTCCTACCATATTGTTGATTCTTTCCTTGGTAATAATCATGAACATTATATGCATCTCCACTCTGAGTGCCAACCATAGATTTCCTATGAATCTCCTCACTCAAGAGTGCTCCACATATGTCAACATAGACTATTTTACCATGAGGTGCACTATTAGTGTGTATGTGCTCAGTTTATGCATTAAAATGGAATTGAAAGCTGGAATTCACAACCTAAACACTCGACAACAACATCTACAAATGTTTTTGAACTCTTTTCTTTAGGATAAAAAACTTACATAAATTTCTAGTGGCTGCTCCCACCACAACTGAAAACATTTCAAGAAACCTATAGATTTACTAGTGTGGCTAAAAAGAAATCCCCAAAGATGAATATTTGTTGTTGAAGAAGTACAAAAGAGCACTCTTTGTGATGTTCTTGAACCTATAGAAGAAGTAATGAGAACTTTGTGTGAAACTACTTCAAAATGACTCCAAAAATCACTCCAAAAATGCTTCAAAACACTCTTTGAAAACAAAGAATGAAGCTTTGACAGCCCAAAACATGTTCAAAGTAATGTGAAACTTAGTCTTTACCCTTTCTGAAGCACCACAAGAGTGTAGCTTATGGGCAAGAGATTGTCAATTAAGCGAGCTCGAGGGGGGAGGAGGGGACAAACAGATGACAAGGTATTCCAAGGTTTATGCCTTGGTCACCACCTTAATGGCAACCATTTGGCCTTTCACATGGACACTAACGGTAACATCATATTTTGAAAGAAGAATTCAAACACACCTATGAACCAGTTCTTAAGGTGTTACCAAAACACCAACAACATCCAACTGATCTTGTAAATGTCTCATTTTCTTGATGAAGACTTCAACCTTTTTCAACCTAGAGTGCTTCTCATGTGCAAAATGATTTTAAAGATTTTGGATCTAAATATCATGCTCTCCTATTGGTGAGACAATATGTCTAAAAATTTATGCGCTTTACTAGTGTGTTGGACTACAGTAAGTGTGAGGAGAAGGATTTTTACTTGATGAAGATGAAGTAGTGCTGTAGAAACTTTGTACTACACCAGCAGAATGAACTCCAGGGATATGTAGTGGGCCCTTATAGCTTGCCAAAGGATGTATTAGAAACCCTATGAACCTTGGAAGATCACTCTCAAAAAGTTGAATCAAAATAGACTAGTTTGACCAATAGTCAATCATGAGGAAACTTTCTATTTTGGTAATGAATGGTTCATTATTTCACTCAATCCTCATTCTTTGATTAGAATTGGTCAGAGAGCTTTTAGAGCAATATAATTAGGAAGAAATTCAACCTATTGGGAGTTATCTCATAAAAAATGATTAATCATACTAAGAGAAATAAGTTTAGCAAATAATGTACATGATCTTGACTTTTCAAGAGGTAGAAGATGCAGAGATATAGCTGACTTCAAATGAATATATCTCACGATGTGAAGTCCAAATTCAATGACATTTTTGGAGTATGTAGTGGACTTAAAGAGCTAACTTTACCATGTTCAATGACTGAAAATGATGCACCATGCTCAGAGAAACCATCTCTACAATCTAATTGAAAAACTGAGAAGTATGGTAGTGAACATTACACTCACATAGGCATGAAGATTTGTTCACAAATGATCATGAAAACAAGTGTATATTGAATGTAAACTATATTGGACTTACTGGTACATGTGTGTGCCTTGAGATCACACTCTGATATGGCATGAATCTCAGCGAATGGTGTTGCAAACCCCGTGACTAAACCATGTCTATATATAGTGATGATTGGAGCCAAGATTTGAATTTGAATCTTGCTCACCTAAAACAATTCTCCTACCTTTTTGTGATTGATTCTCCAACTAATTCAATCAAGAATTTGTAGAGTTCTTTTCCTAATCATGAACTGGATTCAATTACTTTAGATTCTTTCTTTTACATCAAGTAAAAACTCAAAAAGTTACAAGGGTGCGTTTACAAGTGAACTCTTCAAGGCTTTAGAATTTGCTTCAAGTTTCTATGTCTTTTGAAGGCTCAAGACAACACTTAGACTTGCCATGGACTTGGGTAGTATCACATCTAAAAATTAGTTTTGGGAGTAACAACAATGTTTTTTTAAAAATTAGTTTTGGGAGTAACAACAATGTTTTTTTCAGATTTGTCAATAGTATTTTACTCAAAGATGTAAGTTTGCTAAAGAAAAGAAAATAATTTCCTCTTCTTTTACTTATCCCCTTAAGATCGTTTACTTGCATTTCTCTACTATAATAGCACACAATGGATTAAAAGCTGACCGATATTGTGAGAAACTTCATGTTGTTGTATTTTTGATGCAATAATTAACTTTAAGCTATTTCACTTATCTTTGGCATTATAAAACTTTGAACCTTACAAAAAGATGATGGCACTTGAAAATAGATAAGTTACCTAATGAACTTGTTATGAGTGAAGCTAAACTTTAAGGTGGTGGTAGCTCATTGTTTGACCTTTAAAGTAAAACAAAACATATATTGAATGGAATCATTCTTGGGATATAGGTATTTGGAATTTTACAATGTTTTTGCAATAGTATGTTGAAAATGTTTTCTTCATCTATAACCTAAAACTAGAGAGGTTGAAACCTTACAATTGGAGGCACATCTATGCTTTCTTCTCTCTAGTTATTTGATTTTGACACATATACTCTTTTGAGGTAATAGAGGTAAAAAATTCTTTTCTCTCTCTAGTTGTTGTATTTTTTCATGCCTATCAATATGTTTGTTCTCACTAATATGATTATTTTGATTAGTTGATAGGTGTGTTGAATCTGTGCCCTTCATCTTGACAAGTCCAAGAACTATAATCAAAAGCTATAATAGTTTATCATATACTTCAATTCTCCTACCATTGTCTTATTTTGTTTCAAGTTCCTTCTATGAATGAAAATTATCTTTCTTTTTGTGTTATTTTAAAATACACTGTTTTTAACCTTTTTGGGTCTCAATGAATATTTCAAAATATATTGTTTTTTACCTTTTTAGTTTCTCAATGGATATTTTAAAATATACTATTTTTTAAGTAATTGAATAATATAAAGAAACATCTTTTGACTATGGTATGATTGGGATTCTCTCCATACAAGTCTTAGGAGCATTTTTTAGAGATTCACATGGGTTGATTTGTTCCTATCGAGTGCATATTCAAGATTTAGAAGGTAGTCCCTAAGTATATTGTATCATATGTTTCATTCCATTTTTTTGTCTTTATGATCTTATCTTTTGTTACATATACTTCATTCTACACTACACCATTTCGTCCAAGAACTAGTTATAAATTTGATAATGTTTTAGTAATATTGAAGAGTAGATCATATCTACATACATACATACATGCATGAATGCATACATACATACATACATACATACATACATACATACGTACGTACGTACGTACGTACGTACGTACATACATACATACATACATACATACATACATACATACATACATACATACATACATACATACATACATACATACATGCATGCATGCATGCATGCATGCATGCATACATACATACATACATACATACACACATACATACATACATACATACATACATACATACATACATACATACATACATACATACATACATACATACATACATACATACATGCATGCATACATACATATATAAGTACATGTATACATACATACATATGTACATATGTAAGTACACACATACACACATACATACATTCATACATAAATACATACATACATACATAAATACATACATACATACATACATACATACATACATACATAAATACATACATACATAAATACATACATACATAAATACATAACTACACACATATACACATAAATACACACATACATATATACATACATATATGTGTTTGTTTGTATGTATGCATGCATGTATCTATGTATAAATGTGTGCGTGTATGTATGTATGTATGTATTTATTTATTTATTAATTCATATATTTATTTATGTATTCATGTATTCATGTATTTATTAATATATATGCGTGTTTTCATGTGTTTTTATACATACACACACGCGTATGTGTATCTTTGTATGCATGCATGTATCTATGTATAAATGTGTGCGTGTATGTATTTATCTATTTATTTATTTATTCATATATTTATTTATGCATTCATGTATTTATTAATATATATGTGTGTTTGCATGAATCGATATATGTATGCATAGCATGAACCACAACTTAAAGACACAATGAATAACTAGATTGGCTAAATACATATGCTAGTTGTAAGACAAATAAAGGGAGTGGGTGAGACCTCAAAGGAAAATCATTAATAGATCCATACACCATGCTAATGCAAGCCAATTAAGATTGATCATCATTCGGTTGGGTTGTGAGTTGACCAAATACACAAGCTCAAATACACTTCACGTACTCTAAGCATGTCTTTGGACTTTAGAAGCTTCTTTGGAATTTTGCGAAGATATCAACAAAGAAGTCATCTATATTGCATACGACAAATCGATCTCATTTGCAATAACCTTTTCTAAATTCTCATTAGTTCTTGATATAAGCATTGACTTCTTGTCCAATTAGATGTTTCCAATCATAGAAGAGTATAATAGAATTAACTTCATCATGTCCCAAAAAACATAGCCATTTTTTAAACCACGACATGTTAAATGTAGGCATAGGTACTTGATGGAGAGACTCAAAGCCTCAGAAGGACAACTCATTTCTTGAAGTGTCCATCCATCTTTCCCAACAGTGGTATCAGAGCAACTTGAGGTAAAATGGGAGATGGTTTTCCTTGTTTTATTGATAAATGGACAAGAAAAACTACCAAGCATGGTCCTTGAGGATGAAGACATACTTTCAAGGAAGGAGTCTCTATGGATACATATCAAGAGATGAGGAGATGCCCATTTTCAGAAGCAAGGGACAACCTACAAGAGAGGAGCTTAAAAGACTCAACTCATTGTGTGCCAAAGATGCATTAGCAAGGTCATACTTACTTAACTCTATTTATGACTTCCTTCTTCCACACATTAGGAGCTGTAAGACATCCCAAGAGACTTGGGATACATTGTCTTCAAATTTTTCTTCCAACACAAGAGCTAGGAAGAACCAATTGTGGATTGAGTTTACCACTCAAAGGAAGCAACCCAAGCAAAGTATTTCTGAATATGTGACCAAAGTCAAGGATGTGGCAGACCAATTGGCAAGCATAGGAGAGGAGATTGAAGAGGAGAAAACTATGAGACAAGTAATCAATGGTATTAAAGAAGATGACGAATGGGAAAGCTTCACAATTGCCATGAACTTGTACATGGACATGCAGATTCCAGATCTTACCACACTCATGGGGAAACTCTTTACCCATGAAGCCAAGCTAAAAAAAAATGGAGATTCATCAAGAGGTAACAAATCTTTTGCCCTATATACAGATAAAGGCAAGTCTAAAGAGAAAGGGAAGAATAAAACGAGTGAAGATGAAGGTACTACTTCTCAAGTTAATTATGCAGGTAGAGGTAGGAACTCAAGATGTAGGGGCAGAGGAGGTAAGAAAGGTAGGGAGAGATCTTTCAACTCTTCCCCATGTAATATTTGTGGTTTATCAAATCATAACAGAGATGAGTGTTATAGGAACTTCAAGAATTAGAGAAGTAGAGGTTTCCAAAGAGGTGGCTACACACAATCAAGAGGAAGGTTTAACCATCATCAAGGCTACAACAACAATTACAACGACAATTACAACAACTACCAAGGAGGCTACAAATCAAGGAAAGACTACAACAATTACACAGAGGATCAAGAGGATTCCCTTCTAATTATGAACATGACTTCAAAACAAGGTATGAATGATGACCATCTCTTCTACATTGACTCAGGATGTTCAAACCATGTGGCAGGCAATGTAGCTCTTCTCTCTAACCTTAAGGAACCTAAGGGAAAGCACCAAGTGAAAACATGTGATGACACTAAGCATTTAGTGAGTAAGGTAGGAAATGTGAAAACCTCTGATGGAAATAGAAATATATTGAGCAGGGTTCTATATGTACCTACAATTACCAAGAACTTGATGAGTGTTGGACAGATTGTGGAAAAAGGTTTGTAGGTTAGGTTTAACAAATATGGAGCATTTGTGGAGGTTCCCCAACATGGATTCAAGAGAACTGCCAAAGGAGAAAAGACAGGTAGATTATTTACATTTGAACTTGAAGATATAAGGAATATTGCTCTTTACAATTACAAAGATCAAACATTATCAGAGCTTGAGATTTGGCATAAAAGATTAGGGAATATTGGTGAGAGAACCTTAAAGCAAATATATAGAGATCAATGTGTGCTTGGGATACCTAATGTATCCAAGAAACACATGATCTATAAATGTGGTGCTTGTCAGTTTGGAAAAATCTCACAGGTTACCCTTCTCAAAGAAAGGCTACATGCATGAAGATTACTTGGAGCTTGTCCACACAGATGTGTGGGGACCAAGTAAGGATCCCTCAATTTTTGGACCAACGTATTATATATCTTTCATTGATGATTTCAGTAGGTGGAATATCTTATATTTTATGAAGCACAAAGATGAAGTGTTCAATTGATTTAAGAAGTATCTTGCACTTGTGGAAAAACAAACAGGAAGAAGCCTAAAAAGACTAAGGTCAGACGGAGGAGGTCAGTACTTCTCAAATGAATTTGATGCATTCTTGCAGGACAGAGGAATCAAAAGGGAAATTACAACAAGGTATACCCCTGAGCAAAAAGGGGTAGCAGAGAGGAGAAATAGGTTGATTGTTGAAACAACTAGGTCAATGCTAAATGAGAAAAAGTTACCTAATTATTTTTGGGCAGAGAGTGTATCTACTACCACTCATCTTATTAACATGTTGCCATCCAAATCACTTGATGGGATGACCCCATATGAACCATGGCATGGTAGAAGGCCATCACTTGATCATTGTAGGATCTTTGGATGTGTTGCATATGTGCATATCCCATCTCAAATCAGAGGTAAGCTAGACCCTAAGGCAGAGAAGTGCATTTTTATAGGGTATGATTTAAATCAGAAAGGATACAAGTTCTATAACCCATCCCTGTTGTGTTTGATGAGAATGATTCTTGGTTTGAAAGTGAATGCATGAAAGTAAAATTTCTTATGACTTAGAAGAGGAATTTCCAAGCCTCACCAAGGAAGAGCCAAACCAGATTGAAGATATCAAATCAGATGATGAGGACATTATCAAACTAGAAGAATTCAAAGCATGGAAATCAAAGGGCAAGGTCAAGGTGAAGATATTGGAGGGCATACCTCAATCATCCAACCAAGCAATTAGAAGATCACAAAGGGAGAGCAAGAAGCCAATCAGATATGCATATGACACTTCCTTAGTCACCAAACACTCCATTTATCTTGCTAAAGATTTATCATTTGAAGAGCCATCATCATATGAAGAGGCAAAGACCAAGGTAGAATGGAAGGAAGCTATGGATGAAGAAATTGAAGCACTCAAGAAGAATGACACTTGGGAGCTAGTGCCAAAGAAGGAGTGTATGAAGGCAATTGGTTCTAGATGGATTTACAAAATCAAGAGAAATTCAGATGGATCAATAAACATGTATAAAGCTAGACTTGTGGCAAAGGGTTTTGCACAAACCCAAGGAGTTGATTATGAAGAGACTTTCTCACCTGTGGCTAAAGTGCCAGCCATCAGGGTATTGGTAAGTGTGGTTGCATTAAGGAATTGGAATATGTACCAATTGGATGTAAAAATTGCTTTTCTTAATGACTGGATTCTAGAGGAGGTATACATGGCTCAACCTCTTGGCTATGTGGACCCAAGCAAGGCAAATTATGTATGCAAATCGAACAAAGATTTGTATGGATTGAAGCAAGCACCTAGGGCATGGATCCATAGGTTGACTACCTATCTCCAAGATCAAGGATTCATCATGAGTAAAGTAGATACTTCTCTGTTTGTCAAGAGAAGTAATTCAAAGGTGATATACCTATGTTAGTATGTTGACAATATCATACTTACAGGTAGTAATGCAAATGGTATCAAGCAGATCAAGAATCAAATGATGCAAGAGTTCAAAATCAGTGATCTAGGGTCACTAAAGTATTTTCTTGGACTTGAATTGGTATACACTAATTTTGGAATTTATACTACTCAAAGAAAGTATGTTCAGGACATGTTGAAGAAGTTCCACTTGGAGGATGCGAAGATAGCCAACACTCCTATGGAGGTAAACCAAAAGTTGAGTGCTCATGAAGATGGTGTGCTTGAAAATATTGCAAGATGCCAAAGCATAGTTGGAAGCCTAAACTATGCTACATTGACAAGGATTGATATTGCTTATGGAGTAAGTGTCTTAAGTCAATTTATGCACAAACCTAGAACACCTCACTTGGAAGCTGCTAAGAGAATTTTGAAGTATCTTAAGGGTACTCAAAATCAAGGTTTATACTTTCCTTGTACTTCAGATTTGGGCATCAAAATATACTCAGATGTAGGTTGGGCAGGTTGTAAGGATGACAGGAGGAGTACCTCAAGTTATCTCTCTTTTGTAGGTGATAAGCTCATTTCATGGTCTTCCAAGAAGCAACCTATTGTTGCTTTATCTTCAACAGAGGTAGAATGTAGAGGATTAGCCAATGCTACTCAAGAAGCCATATGGATCATAATACTATATGCAGATTTGGGATTACATTCTAACTCACCAATGATTTTTGGTGTCAATACAAGTTCTTTACATCTTGCAACAAATCCTATCTATCATGCTAGGACCAAGCATATAGAAGTTCACTATCATTATGTGAGAGAAAAGCTATTGATCAAGGAAATTCAGTTGGCATATGTATCCACTAATATGCAATGTGCAGATTTATTGACAAAGGCACTTGATGGTACTAAACTTTGCAGGTTTAAAACTATGATTGGATTGTAGGACATTCAAGAGGATTGATAAAGAAGACCAAGCCAAAATGTTTGGTTTGAGGGGGAGCTATTGGTGCAAATGCCAAGACTTCACACTTGAGTAAGCATTGGAAGTATTATGCGCAACTTCTTGAAGATCCTCATGAACTATTGCTTATGGTTTTTACCATTAAACTTTTGTAAAAGTCTTAATGACTTGGATGAATCTTGTAAAGCCTACAAACCCGTGGAGTTTGTAGAGATAAAGCTACGAATCATTTTTTGGTGGAATATCTCCTAACTTAGAGGAGAACTTTTAGGCAAAGCCAAGTTTGAATTTGAATTCAAACATGGAGGCAAGTCATCTATAAAAGATGGTTGTAAATCTCGCGGTAAAAGCTCTCCATTCTAGATCATATAGTTGATCAATTGAAGAGACTGTGTGGCTCACACTATAGCCTACATCTCACTATCATTGGGCATTATTCTTTATGCCAATGATCATGTACAACACTGTCATATAATACAATATATCATTGATCATCTCTGTTGGTTCTCTATCATTGTCACTCAAAACAATGAATTTGTCTTGCTCATATCTCAGTGATATCTCCACCATTTTCAATGTTCTATAGCTCATTGGAACAAGATAAACTACAAGCTATCAAAGTTTGAAGAAGTTTCATCTAGCCAATTGAGAGAAAATTGTCTCAAAGTGGTCACTGGTCATTCTCTACAGAGTTCCTAAAAAGTCGGGGGTAAGCTTCTTCTTGTTAAAGTGATTGCTCAGAGTGTAGCCTATCATTTTAAGTAGTTACACTTGGAATCATTAGCCCTCTAAGCTAATTAGATACCCTCAGAAGTAATGTTTCTAATTTCTACTGTACTGTGAGTATTGAGCAAAACGTCCAGTAGGTATCAAGACCAAAATAACAACTTTTTGGTCACTAACTAGTTGCAAACTTATTTTTTTTTAATCCTATTGTTTGAAGCATCATCTCTAAAATTACACAATCACTTATTTAGTGTCATTGGAAAACTAAAAGGGCATATAACTCAACTCTGAAGTAAAATAGGGCTAGTACAAAGTAGGGATTAGTAGTACCAACTCATTTCTTGAGGTGTCCATCCATCTTTCCCAACAAACAGTCGCTGTGAAAGTTGCCCTATACTCAGCCTCACAACTGGAAGTGGCCACAGTAGGTTGCTTCTTGCTCAACCAAGATATACATGAGTTCACCATCAACTTGCATGAAATGAATTCCCAAATAGTGATACAAATGCCACAAATCTGACATCTCAAATGAGGCATGCAAATCAACCTTAAAATCAACAATATGTGTGTCATGAGAACGAGTGAGCAGTATGTCATCAACATATACCACAATGATCAAAAGCACATTATTAGCATGCTTAACATATAAGGTGCTTTTAGTTGGACTGTTCTCAAAACCATGTGCAATCAAATAGGCATGCATCTTTTCATACCAAACACGTGGTGCTTGCTTTAAACCATATAATGCCTTCTTTAACATGCACACTTGGTTTTCATGCCCTATCTGCACAAAGCCATGGGGTTGAAAAACATACACTTATTCATGCACGTCACCATTGAGATATGCTTTTTTAATGTCCAACTGATGTACATTCCAACCGTGATGAGCTGCAAGTGCACAAATGCTACGAACAGTAGTCATTCGACAAGTAGGAGCAAAGGTTTCATCAAAATTAATGCCTCTTTCCTGCGCATAACCCTTTGCAACAAGCCTAGCCTTATACTTCTTAGCTGTTTCTCAGGTTTATGCTTTAGCTTGTATACCCACTTTGTGCCAATGGCCTTCTTGCCCGGAGGCAATTCACATAAAGACCAGGTACCATTCTTCATTATAGCATCATATTCAAATTGCATAACAACCATCCAATTTTTTGAATTTTGTGCTTCTTCAAATGAAGCATGTTCATTCTCATCATATAGACTAGATGAAGCCATAGCATAGCAATTTGATGCAAAAGAGGCACTATGAGAGCTTGATCGAGTACGATATGAGAGAGGTCCATCTAATTTGCTATCACGCAAAGTTTGCACTAGCCATTTTGGCATAGTTTTTGCCTGCTCAATATCAACTCTCTCATCAACAAGTGCATCATGTAAATCTGCATCCGAAATGGAATGATGTGCATCATCACATGAAACTTGCAAAGGCTGAGAAGTTGCCTCATTAGGACTAGCATTAGACTGCCCACCTGTAAAAAGAGGCAGCAAAGTATCATACATGTCTTTGGAGCTACCAGATGTCTCTTTAGTACATGAAAGCAATGGTTGAATAATATCTTCCATAAAAACAACATCACGGCTAACCAAAATGCATTTAGTCTGTGGATGATACAAATGATAACCTTTACTTTCAGAACTGTACCCAACAAAAATACATTTTACTGCTTTATCATCTAATTTTTTGCGATGTTGTTCAGGCACTAATGCATATGCCAAACCACCAAAAACATGCAGATGAGGAACATATGGCTTGCGACGATGCCAAGCCTCATATGGAGTGATAGACTACAGTGCTTTAGTGGGAAACTTGTTAAGTACATATGTTGCACACATGACAGCCTCAAGCTAGAAATTGTGTGGTAAAGCCTGACTCTTGACCATACACCTCACCATCTCCATGAGTGACCTATTCTTTCATTTAGCAACTCCAATCTATTGAGGTGTATATGGCACTATACACTGATGTTTTATCCCAAGTTCAGCCAGAAATGCATTAAAATCAGAAGACATATATTCCCCCCCCTCGATCAAAATGGAAGGTGTGCATTTTACATGCTGACAGACTTTTAGCCAAAACCAAAAACTGTTTGAAGCACATAAACACTTTGGACTTTGCCTTCAATGGATATACCTATGCATGGATGGAAATCATCGATGAAAGTCACGAAGTAAAGATAGTTCCCAAAATAATGTGTTTGCATAAGACCATAGACATCACTATGTACAAGGTGCAATTCTTGAGTAGCCTGAACTGAACCATCTTTTGGAAAGGAAGAACGCTGCATTTTGCCCAAAATACAACCTTCATAAACATGTTTTTTGGGTGCCTCAAGTTAGGGTAAAGAGGACACCATTTCAGATTTCTATAGGTGTAGCAAACTAGCAAAATTCAGATGACCAAAGCATGCATGCCAGAGCTTTGGATCTGACATAGCCTGGGTTGTGATGAAAATCATTGTTTTCAAAAATAGTTTTTTCAAGTTTTGAGGCCCTATTCTTTGCCAAATTTTCTTTGACTTCCTTTTCCCCTCAGTCACATATATGAACCTTGTCCTTCTTCCCTCATGCGCTCCCTTGTCTGGTCATGCTGCCTTGTCCACTCATTCCACTAACACTCCCCCCTCTCTTGAGTCTATTTTCCATGACATACCTTTGTGGTGTGGGGTGATCAATGTAGAACTAAATTACTTTGGTGGCTAATTCATGTTTTTTTAATTGGAGTCACTTTGCGAGAACTTATTTCAGATGTTCCCAATTGATTGCACCAGAGACTTGGGGATGTGACATTCTATAATGCTCAGAGTACATTTCTTGTTTGCATGCAAAAAGTTGTAGTAGGTGAGTGGGCTTTGAAATAAATATTTCCAAGTCATTATCCAAAAATCCTATTGTAAAGATATATTTGAACGTCTACTTGTAGCAAGCACGGAGGTACTTATTCTGGAGTTACATGCATACACTGTCTTGATGGAAGGCATGGTACTTAGATCATATACCAGATCTAGATTTCTATTTTCAAACCTTGGCATGGATACATGAGGTGCACGAATATTTCTAAAAGTCTTGAAGACTTCCAGCATGGGATTAAATATCTTGAGAAGCATCTATGCCACAACATTAGGCATGAACTTTAGATGAGGCATCTAGTGGTGAATGGTTGCAATCATGTAAGGTACTATAGGCAGTCCTTGTGGTGGTGCAAGATATGGGTAGTTAACCCATGTAGGGCATGCATTGCTCTTCACTTTCATTACGAAAGCTTTCCATGAGTGTTGCTTGGGGATTGGTCCATAGCATGAGTTGTATAGAATATGGATTGTAGCATGAGACCATGTGCATAGAATCTTGAGGTATTCCTCCAATAGCTTTTTCCACCGATTGGGTTGATAAAGAATGCATTTTCAAGTTGTTTCGAATAGTTCCTCAGGTTTGAACTGCATGGCAAGGGTGGGGGATTTGCCAATAATTTTCTTCACTTCTACATCATAGTCTGCAAGGATCACAAAGTAAGTTTGATATTGTAGCTCAGAGGTTTTTATAAGCCTTTTGTGTGCTTGATTTTGAAAATATTTTGACTTCAAGACTTCTTCTTCCATTGTTGCCATGGCTAGGATTTGTAGTATTTGTTCCTGAAAGAACTTGGAGAAGCTTGTAGAAGGTAGAAAAGTGCGTTTCGAAGCGATGAAGTTTGGTCAAGCCAACCGGCACAAGACCAGCCCTTGAGCTTATGGAGACTCAAATAGACCTTATAAGCATGTGATAAGTGCAAAGAAACACACTATGTAATTTGGAGCATCAAGGAGAATGAGTCGATACAAAACAGATAGGTTTGTGGGTCGACTAGCTCAAAAAACTTACTATCTATGGAAGAGACAATGAACTTCAAGTGCCCATAGCGACCAACGTGATTACAATTAGAAAAAATCCTTTTATGGGAGTGATACATATAGGGTTGAGTGTATGGAATGCACAAAAGTATAAGGAATAAGCAAAATATGCTATAGGAATGAATGAGACATTCACAGGTGGTACTTGCTATTTTTCAGGAATATGTAGAGATTGACCCCGAGACAGAAAACCCAGATTTCTCCCAATCTACTAAACCAAATTCTATGCAACATTATAAGCATAAACAAGACACTAATACCTTTCCAATGATCTATCTTCCACTTAATTTGGAGCTCTGGAGAGAGAGCAGCAGCCTCTGCAAGATTACCGTTGGCGAAGAAGATGATGCAGAGAATTGAAGGAGCAAGACAATGATGGTCACAAGTGTATGTATATTGCTTCCATGTAATGTACAAGTGATTTCAAGTCTTTATATAGACTCTAGGAGTGTTCCACGACTTCTAAAAGAGAGATTGGAATTCAAATGAAGATGGGAATGGTTGTTGGAGGGAATCAATTCACTTTTCTACAATATAGGAAAAGTGAAGATCTAGTTTGATCTACTTTTAGGTGATTTGATTGCTTGATTGAATGCAACTTCAACCACCACAAATTTGTGGGATTTAGGCTCTATATTTCTACCTTTACATGTGTAAAGCTCAAGGATTTTACAACGATAAATGAACCATAAAAAATTTCTTAAAAAATACAATAAATGAGCATAAGAAAAAGAACTCTCCAACCGATATTCTTTCGATGCGATAGCCTTTGATGTAGATGAAATCCACCTCAATCATAGTGTAAGCTTGATGTTCCAAGAACTCCCCCTCAAGCTAAAGTATGCTTGAGTCTTCATTCTATGATAGGTTGAATACCTGCCATAGCTTTGAATCTACAAAGCTTTATTCCATCAAGTGCCTTCGTCATCATATCTGCTACTTGCTTTTCAATTGGAACAAAAGAAATGCCAATCTCCTTTGCCATGAGCTTCTCCTTGATGAAGTGGTAATGGACTTCTATGTGCTTGGTTCGCGCATGGAAAATAGGATTTGCCGCTAGATGCATGGAACTTACATTATCTCCAAATATGTGAGGTTTGGAACTCACAAGTCCCAAATCTGTATACAATGCTTTTAACCATATTTCCTCTTGAGTTGCTATGGTCAAGCCTCTGTACTCTACTTCAGTTGAGGATAAAGCAACTGTTGGTTGCTTCTTGGAACTCCATGACGCTAGCTTTGAACCTGCAAATGCTAAGTAACCAGATGTATTTTTTCTATCATCCTTAGCTCCTGCCCCATCTGCATCTCAATAGATTTTGATATCCAAATCTAAAGAGTAAGGATAGAATATACTTTAGTTGATTGTACCTTTGAGATACTTAAGTACTCTCTTAGCCGCATCCATGTGTGGTCTTCTCGGTGAGTGCATGAACTGACTAAGCACTCCCACACTATATGAGATGTCTGCCCTTGTATGAGTAGCATATATCAAGCTACCTACCAAGCTTTGATCCTCTTTAATGTCTTCAATTTTCTCACCTTCATAAACACTTAGTTTGTGATTCATCTCCAAAGGTGTACCTGCAGGTTTAGTGTTCTCCATTTTGAACTTGAGAAGAAGATCGTGAATGTATCTTCTTTGAGTCAAATACATTCCTTCATCTGTATATATCACCTGCATACCTAGGAAATATGTGAGCTCACCTAGGTCATTGATTTTGAACTCCTCTTGCATGTGTCTCTTGATCCTTTGAATGCCATTTAGATCATCACCTGTCACAATAATATCATCTACATATACACATAGATAGATAACCTCATTGTGATCCCTTTTGATGAATAGAGAAGGATCTGAGCTGCTAGCTTTGAACCCTTGATCTTGAAGATATGTAACCAACCTGTAATTCCAAGCTCTAGGAGCTTGTTTCAATCCATACAATGCTTTCTTAAGTCTGCAAATATAAGATGGATGATTAGGGTTTTCAAAACCTGGTGGTTGTGACATGTATACCTCTTCACTTATCCAACCATTTAAGAATGCATTTTTCACATCAAGTTGGAGGAGTCTCCAATTCCTTGCAACAACTACACTTATCAATGTCCTGATTGTAGTAATCTTTGCAACTAGTGAGAATGTTTCCTCATAGTCTATACCATGAGTTTGTGAGCATCCTTTGGCAACTAATCTTGCCTTGTACCTGCAAACTGATCCAGCTGAATTTCTTTTAACTTTATATACCCATCTGCAACTAATTACCTTTTGATTCGACGACATTGGAACCAAATCCCAAGTGTCCATCTCCTTCAATGCATGTATCTCTTCGCTCATGGCCTTTTCCCAATTAGGGTTTCCCTTTGCCTCTTCATAGGTTGAGGGTTCCTTTGAAATAGATTCTTTTTCCAAGTAGATTGAATGCTTCGTAAGAAATGTGGAATCATATCCATACCTTTCTGGTTGTTTCTTCTCTCTTGCTGATCTTCTAGGTGCTTGTTTGGAGCATTCTCCAACCTCTTGCATCTTTGCTTTGCCTCTTGACTTCCATAGCTTGTAATCCTTTTCCCTTTCATCTTGGTCATCGTTTGTATCACTTCTTGGATCCTGGACATGTGTATCATGCTTGCTTCCTAATTGATGAGAGTCAGAATCAAGATCATATGGTAGTGTTACCTTTTGGTTGTCTTCATCCTACCAAGACCTGTGTTCTTCAAACACAACATCTCTACTTGTAGTGAATTGCTTGGTTGAAGGATTGAAGAACCTGTAACCCATCTGAGTTGAATCATATCAATAAACACTGCCTTTGTTGCCCTTTCATCTAGCTTACCTCTTATTTGTGATGGTACATGAACATAAGCTAAACAACCAAAAACCTTGCAATGTCCAAGTCTAGGTTTTCTTCCATGCCATGCTTCATAAGGAGTCATATCTTGAAGTGATTTGGATGGTAGCCTATTGACAAGGTACACAACAATTGAAATAGCTTTTGCCCATAGATAATGTGGCAACTTCTTCTCTTCAAGCATTGTTCGGGTTGATCCAACCAATGTCTTGTTTCTCCTCTCTGCAATTCCATTTAGTTGAGGAGAGTACATAGTAGTCACTTCCCTTTTGATACCTTTTTCCTGCAAGAACTCATCAAACTCTTGGGAGAAGTATTCTTTGTGTTGATGTTTGAGGATCAAGTGGTAAATAAAATGGACCTTGTTGCACCTATGCAAATTCAAATGTCTCCCACCATGAAGGTCATATCTCTTGTGGTTGGAACGTGGAAAAAAACTAGAGGTGACTTGGAGAGGGAAGCAATATCATTAAGTGTGTGGAAATGCGACACTAGTGGGTTGGTAAGGAGTTGGGAATGGTGCAAATGTTAGTGGGAAGGGGGCAAATACCAGACTATGTGGTGATGGATTGGGGTTTTTGGGTTCTAATCCATGAGGGAATAGGGAGGGATTAATGGGGATGCCTTTGTACACTAGTTTCTATAGTGGCTTGGCTAGTGGTTTTTACAGTTCTTACAAGATTAGAAGTGGAAGTAAGGTCAATGGTGATAGGGATAGTGTTTGATGTGGTGGTAAGAATTATTGGTATTTGTATATTTTTGTCTGATCACTGCATTGTCCTAACACATTGGTCATCATATTGCACACTTGGTTTCTTTAGCATGTGATCAATTGTTTCAATCACTCCTACTATCTCGGATAGTTCACACAAAGAATCTATGAAGTGTTGGTCCACATCATCCACCTCCAATAGTTGCTCTATGATGATGCAACTTTTCTATTCGGATAGGCAACGATGAACATGAATAGTTTCCATAGTCTCACGTAATCTTTTGAGATTCATGGTGTATGTAGGCTCTCCTCTTTCTTCTTTTTCCTCCTCGCTTTCCCACCTCTCTACTTCCTGTGATCTAGTTGAGTGTTGCTCTTCTTGTCAATGGAGATGGTGTTCTTTAGAACATTTCAATTCTTCAACCCCTCCTGATGATCCTACTATGTCTTGCATAAAGTATGCTTCTAAACAGAACTCAACATCAAATAATGGGAATCCTTGTGGGATTTTCTTGAAGTCAAAAGTGTATATGTCATCTAGTCCTTCAATCAATCAAAATTAATTCAAAGTCAATTGGAAGAGCTGGAGCCAATGGTTGGACTAGGGAAGCTATACTAGTATTGGTGGTTGCTTGAACTTCAGTTGGTCAAGGGAGCCTAATTGTGAATGTAGGGATGGTTGGTTCCTCTGTTGATGATATGCCAAGTCTCATGGCTAAGCCTCTTGATTGTACACATGGGAGGGTGCCTCACATCTTTTTTGGTTGTGGTGTTGAAGCCTTTCTCTACTTAAAGAGTTGTACTTGCAACCTAGTTAGAGCTCGCTCTATAGGGACATCATAGACTAAGCATCTATAAATGATTCTAGTGATGGTGCAACACACTTTGGGTACCAGTTTGCATGGTCATCTTGCATTTTTCAGATGGATCTTATCGATGATCCAATGTGGTAAATTTATAGTGAGCCTTGTCAACTCTGCAAGATACAAACTAAACTAGATTTTTTAATGTGGTTGCATGAACCTATCTTGCCCTAGGAAGGCAAAATGGTGCTTGCATAACCTGAGTGGTATGGAGAGGTTGGATGTGATAGGAACCATGTAATTGAGTTTCACTATGTCTTGTTTCTTCATGGAATCAAGCATCTATGTTTCCTTATCTATAGGGATATGAGTACCTCGCATGTTGAGAGTTTTGTAGGCCAAATTTTGGGACAACTTGAACCTTTTCATGAAATTCATGGTTGCACAATAAATACAACACTATGAATGATCTAGGGATATATTTAGTTGGCCTTGCTTATAGTGTCTACACCAAATAGTAGCATTGCGGGAAGTTTGGCTTAGGTAATTAGGCATTGAAATACTCTAATATGTCTATACTTTGCTAAATATCTTGCAATTCTAGCATGTTCTCAAGTTCCTCAAATTCTTTAGAAAAGAAAAAAAAAATCACAGGTGTTGTTAAAATCACACTTGGATTCCCAAATGCATGGTGCATCCCCCAATTGTCCAACCAACTCATTAAACCAATGAGAGTGTGCATCACCTTGTCTGTATGTTCAAACTTTGGGTCTTGAATTGAGATGGTGCCTCGATAGGTGCAAAACATAGGAGGTATTGTTGATGGGTGCTCCTCTATGGGCAATGTGTCGATATTAGTCATTTGGGAACTTGTACCTACTTTTTCCATTGCACTTTGTTATGTGTTCATGCTCTCGGCGAATCTACTAGAATAAGAGAAACATATTAGTATTGTTAAAGAAACCCGATAAGACCTTCTTCCTTTTACAATATAGACATGTTGTCCCTACATCCTTGTGGATCATGAAAATGGATAGGTAAGTGTTGAGTGTCTTGTGATGTAAGGTTATGAGTTGATGTAATGCCTATATGCATACTTAGGAAAATGCAATAAATAAGTATGGGTTTCTAATAATGTACATGTATATTACAAGGTTTTCTTAGATGGTTGGTTGCAAGGTTTAGATTTCCAAAGTTCCCTTTTTGGATTACAAGAGTTGTTTATCAATTTATACATTGTATTATGGGATAGTGATTTAACTTGGGCATGTGATTGTTTGGGTACCCATTCTCAAGTTGTTTTAGAAATAAGATGACATGATGACTAACATACTAGAGCGTTTTGTTTAGGATCCCTAGCAGTTAGGGTGGATTGTGACTACCTAGAATTTAAGAGTTTCGGGGAGGGGTTTTAAGCTCTCATGTAGGTCTTAGGCACCCAAATTTGTAACTTATTGTGGTTAGCCTTCATAGAGCACTTTTGTACCCAAACTTGGAGTACTCTTGGTGGTGGATTTCTTCTTTATTTCATAGCTTTTCTCCTTGGCTTCTTCTTCAACTTCTTGGATAGTGTCTTTGAATGTGATGAAGCCACTGGTTGTTCACCCTTCCATACCCAAATATTCTTCATTGCTCAGACACATGAAATTTTCCATGGCTTCGTTTGTCTTTTTGGTTCTTGTGTATGCTACTACTTCTTTTCACACCTCCTAGTTTGAGTTGTCGATATGAAATTTGTATTTGGAATAGAAGGGAGTTCCACATGTTGTTGAACCTGTTATTGAGAGTGTAAATTATTTTGCATAACAGATGTGGGGACACATGCAACATCTTTTTCTTCAAGTTTAGACTTAGAAGAACTAAGAGCTTACATTGAATCTCGTTCATTGGCTATATTACTTTCTAGTTCTATTGTAAATCATTGTTTTCGAGCCCAAACTTCAAGAAGACAAATTTTAAGGTTTAAGTTGACTCCATGATCATAGATCCAGTCTTGTCCCAAGATTAAAGATTCAGTGAGGTCCTTATCATGGCAAACTAGAAATTTTACTATCATGGGGATATCTTGTATGGAGATAAGAACTTCCACCTTGCCCGTGCAAGGGGCCCCACACTCCCTAATCATATGATGTATGCCTCAATCCGATTTTTCATGTCCTGATAACAAGAATACCGTAGCACACTAGTAGAAGCTCCTCAATCAATCAAGGATCTAATTATCATGAACATTGTGCCTTCTCCTAGCTAATTGTGACTCTAATTGTCATGAACATTATGCCTTGTCCTCAATCAATCAGGGCTCCAATATTTTGCATTGTGCCATGAACTCGATGAACTCCAATATATGATATTTCTATGACTTAATGATCTCTTCATCTTTCACTTTTACCACTAGGTTCTTGGGTCCAAATGTGAGAATAAGCACTAATTGTTTAGTCCAGTTTGGAACTACTTCCAAGTTAAACAAATAAGCATCAAGAAGTTCATTAGAAAGGTGATCCACCCTTAGGTGGTTTTTCCCTTTTTTAACAACTACTTCAAAATCATACTCCATTAGTAAGAGAAACCATCTTACTAACAAGCCTGTATTGCAAGGTCTATTCATGAAATATAGTAGTGTTTAATGGTTCGTAAAGAGCAAGGAAATAGTGTATAAATTTCTTGATGGCATAGACCATACCTAATCCTTATCGCTCAATGGTTGTGTAATTCCTCTCTGCAATTTTCAATCATCTAATTGCATATGCTATAGGAAGTTCTATGTTTGCTTTAGCTATAAGTTGTGCTATCATGTATCCAAAAGCAAAATCAAAAGCATCCGTATGAACATGGAATGACTTATTCTAGTTTAGTGTTGTTGAAATAGGAGCTAAGCACAAGCCTCATTTCACTTCTATGAATGATTTCTCACACTTTTCATTCCACTCAAAGTTTTTCAGAAGGTTGTATAGTGACTTTGCAATGATTGCATAAATGTGGATAAAATGTTGCTAGTATCCACGATGACCCATAAAATCTTGTACTTCCTTGATCATCCTAAGCCTTGGTAGTTCTACTATCATCCTCACCTTATCTTCATCAATTTATATCCCATTCTTGGACACAATATAACCTAAAATTTTGACTTGATTGACCATGAAGGGACATTTTTTTGGGTTCAAGCATACTTGATATTCTCTACACTTATGAAAGATTTTTTTTGAGCTGTTGGATTTGAGTTTGTCTCATGCAAGAATGTGTGCACAAATCATCCACATAAACTTCTAGGTTCTTTCTCAAGAAGTCCTTAAACACATGACACATGAGCCTTTGGAAAGTATTAGGTGCATTTGTGAATCCCAATAACATCACATGAAATGTAAAGACATCATTTTGTGGCAAATTCCATCTTGCGTTGATCCTTGGGGGCTATGGCTACTTGATTGTAACATGAAAATCCATCCAAGAAGTTGTAGGCCTCTGTTGTCAGGATCTTACTCACGCGCATACAGAGATTACGGACACAGAAAACACACAGAGAATAGACGCAACAAGAGACGAGACACAACGCAGTATTGGGTGCAATCTCCCCCCACGCACTCTGTTTCGACAATCCACAGAGTGCATGTATTTATAGGAGTTTTGATTACGTCAAAAATAGTGGTTACATGAGGGCGGCTTCGAAAAGCAGGCGTGAAACTAAAAGTTGGTAACTTTTACAGAAAGCCATTACTTTAAATAATAGAAACTGCGGTCTACAATGACCCTTATTCTAACCATTACTTTTCTAACAATAGAACCTTCTACGCAGGTTTATTTACAAAATAAATAATAATTATTCGGATTATTAATGTCCGCCCTTTCACGCCTTGCATGCTCCTCACGAACCTTCAGCTGCTATATCAAAAACATATTAATACATTAATAATTTAACATTTTAGCAATGCCTTGTTCAATAATATATAACATGCCTCTCAGTTGACAAGCAACTGACCTCAGTTGATAAAATAATTTAACACTCTAATAATTACAATACATTGTTCAACATATTCCATGTTACTGTTACAATCCAACAATGCATTGGCCAACATATTCCATGTACAATTCAACAATGCATGGGCTATTCGATATTTCAATCCAAGAATGCATTGGCTAACATATTTCATGTTACAATTCAACAATGCATTGGCTATTCCATATTTCAATCCAACAATGCATTGGCTAACATATTTCATGTTACAATTCAACAATGCATTAGCTATTCCATATTTCAATCCAACAATGCATTGGCTAACATATTTCAATCCAACAATGCATTGGCTAACATGCCTATTTTTTTTATTCAGTGATGAAACATGTGACTGGCCATCCATGTTTATTCTTTTATCACCTGAGGTCAGTTGCTTGTTCAACTGAAGGGCATGTTATACCTTATGGAAAATGTTGAACAATGCCTTGTTCAATAATATACAACAACCTCCTTGCCTATTGCATGCTCCAATAGATGCTCAATGATAGGAAGCCAAAACATATCTTGAATAGTGGTAGTGTTAACTTTCTTCAAGTTAATACACACATGTAACTTTCCACTCTTCTTAGGCACAACAAAAATGGGAGATATCATTTTTGTATGCTCATTCTTGTATGGGTAACCATAGACTTTCCTATAGGGGTAGTCATTGTGTCTCTGTCTTCAGTTCTACTAGGGATTCCTGGCTCCTTTATTTCTCCTCTTTCATTTATCTGGTCGGAGTTTTCAATCACAACATATATTTGTCCTATTTTATCCAAGTAGACACCTCCTTAGTATTTGACAACTGGTCTTGGGACTATCTCTGTTTCACTCGCATTCCTCATTCTTGCCACATACCTATTAAGGCCGTCAAGATAGATGGGTACTCCATGTAGCATGTTTGCAGATAAGTACTATAGGGATGTCCGATATTCCCCTTCTACTATAGGCATGAAGCCTGCCCTAGGAATAGAAATTTGCATGTCTTATGAGGTCATTGTTGGCAGTAGTCAGGGCATTTCAAGACAAGGGAGCCAACATAAGGAATCAGAGCAAAGAGAAGGGCCAAGTAGGAAAAGCAGTCAATGGAGATCTAGCAAATATGCCTATCATTTTTCACGAAGCAATATTTTCCAAATAGTGAGCATAGTCACTTCACACCATTGTAAATACTGTTTTTTATTATTTCTACTCCATCTTGTGCAAGCCAAGGAGTCCTCGAGCTTGAGGAGTATTAGTAGTATTTATGCACCAATTTTCATAATTTTTCAAAGCTCGTTTGAGCCTCCAGAATAGCCTTAGAAGCTAGAGAGCTCATTTTTGAGGTTAGCTTGTTGTAGAATTGAACTTGTATGAGAACTCTTTTGCAATAGAAGTTACTCCATTGTTTCTCTCATTGTTCTTTCCTTGTGTGCGCATGTGTGTGTATGTGTGTGCATGTGTGTGTATGTGTGTGCATGTTTGCGTGCTTCTCACTCACACACTTGTGCCATCACTTGTTCGAGGTCTTCATACCATCCTCATGTCTTCCCGGATTGACATTAAAGGAGGTGCTACTTATCACTGAGCTACACCAAAATTTGGCGCTGTTGTTGGGGATAGAGCTTCGAGGACAAGTGTGTGATGGTAAGACGTAGAGTTGTGACGTTGGCGTTGTAGGTAATTTCTTTACTTTATCTTATTTTTCTCTTTCTTACTTCACCATCATCATCACCATCATTATCCTCACCACATCCCACCTCCATCTTCATCATCATGAAAATTTCAATTTTTTGGTCATATCACCTTCCCCCTTCCATTTCCCTCATTTCACTTGTGAGAGAGAGCAAGAGAGCAATTTGTGTGTGCTATTTTTGCATGTTTCTTGAGTGTTCTTGCAGGTTTTGTCTGTATCATCATCTCTAGCAGGTTGTGCAAGTACGAAAAAGCTCTGCATTGTCTCCGAGGCATTGAACTCTGTCAATCACGATTGACAGAAATTTTGATCTTTTGGTAAAACAAAGTGCACCACCATGACACACATAATGAGCACATTGCAAAAGACTAATCAAAATTAAAAAATTCCTTAATCCTATGTCAATCCCGATTGAAACTGTCAATCACGACCAACATTCAAGATCAACAAACTCTGTCAATCATGATCGACAGACCACGACGGATTGCTACGTAGGACTCAGTTAATCGCAATTGACACCATCGATTGCGATCGATTGAAATCTCAGGATTGACACTAAAATTTGCATGCCCACGTGTCCATCACAATGGACACAACCGTGATTGACTGAAATTACACTAGAAGTTACAGAAAAGTGTCGATCACGATTGACACCATCAATCATGATTGACCGACCCCACGACCGACTCTGTTGATCATGATTACATCGTCAATCGCGACTGATGTGTCGATTGCGACTGAAAAGCCTCGAAGGACACCTCTGTCAATCACGATTGACAGACGTGTCGATCGCGATTGACATGCATTTTTAGCTAAATTTGTAGGGTTTTTATTCCAAATTTTGGGGTAAATTTTGGGCATACTTATCAAGTAATTAGCACTTTGCAAGGTCCCTACACTAGTAATTTGAGAAAAATCCTATTTGACTGTTAGCGTGTTTGAACCCTGTTTTAAACCCAAAATCCTAAACAATCATAACTTCCTCATACAAAATCCATTCCAAGTGATCCATAAAGACAAAGGGCAATTTGGTCTTTGAATTACATGAATGAAAATGTTCTTTTGTGTCATTTGAATTTAAGTCTAGAGCTAACTTTGGGACTTTTCCAGGTCCATTGAGAGCGTCAAAGGGCTTCTAGAGCACTAGCATACTGCAAGCTTGAGAACAAGGTTCTTGAGCACCAAGGAGCAAGGGATAAGCAACTTGAGGTTGGATCATTCTCAACTCCCTTTGTCAATTCCTAGCTTATGCTAAGTGTGAGTTGGGCTATAAGCAAGATAGGGTGATGATAGGCATCTGTCAAGTTGAAGACTCTTAAATACTCAAGCTCAAGCAGAAATATGATCTCTTCGTGATCGATAACTTAAAAGGAAAAGAACTTAACATGGAACGAGCAACTTAAAGTGCGGAAAATCACTCAAATATTCTTGACGATGTGATATCAGACAAGAGCATAAGCATGACAACCAACTAAAAAAGAACCAAGTGACTGATATAAAGTGGGGTAAAATTGAGGCTGTTCAATGAGGCATATGAACCTTAGATCAGGACGACACCTAGGGAGAGATAGAGAAAGCCTTTGGTCTTCAGAGGCTAGTGTCAATCACACTGCTAGGTCTTGGGCCCAACAGTTGAGCAATTATCCCCACTACACTAGCTCTGAAACTAGTGAATCAGAAATGTGTTATGGTATGGAGAGACCTACAAGAAGTTAAGGAGTGGCATAATTAGAGAAACCTGAAGGCCCATACAAAACGCAACTTGAATACATTAGGATCAGCCGATTAGGTGCTTGCATCTATGAGGATGGTCTAAGAAGATCTGTTGTGCATATTAAAAACTCTCATCAACCCCTTGGACTAGAACACCCAGTGGTCAAATTTGAGAATGGTGCATACTTAGATAAAAAAGGGACAATGTATGTAGTCACCAGCCAGCCGGATCGAACAGATGAATTTGGTAATGTCATTGTAGAGATATGTTTAGGTGACATAGAGCAAGGGAACTTAGCAAGAGTGCCCAGAACTCCTCGAGGCAAATCAGTCCTCACTAGAATAATCATGCCAGAGTGGGTTGCCCAGGACAATAAGAGCATAGATCTGCTCTTGAATCGAGAGACCAATGAATCCTTTTGGAGGTATAAGACTGACCAATCTAACGAGGCAAGAATGCTAAACGATCTATGAGTTTAAAGAACTTGATAGCCCTAGCAAAGTGACCTATTTAGACAATACTTCAGAGAGGAATTTTGTGGTCTCAGAACATGGTAGGCATGCCTACACTTGGAAGGGTGAATTTATTTTTCCCCAACCAAGATCTAATATCTCTTATGGCCACCACGGAGCTCGAACATCCCAAGCTCATGGAGCTCAAAGGGACAGGAGTAGAGATAGGCCAGAAGTGAGCTTTGCTAACCCACTGGGAGGAGAAAGAAAAAGAACAGAGACGGATAGAGTGGAAATTGAGAGACCTAGAGACCAAAGGAATCAAAGAAATACAGACAAGTTTCCTTTGCCAAGGCCTAGGGAACGCACGAGGACCTTGAGGCCTACACAACTAGTCAAGTCCATGAAAAACTGCTTTGATGGCATAGGAGACCCATAAGATCATGTGGAAGAATTGAGGCAAGTTTTAAGAGTTGAACAAGTTGAAGACTTGTTCACTCGATATAATGCCTTTGGCCTAACTCTCAAGAACACAACCCTTACATGGTTTCAACCGCTTCACCAAGGTCAGTTCAAGAACATAGACCAACTTCTAGAGGTATTCATCATAGAATTATATAAGAGTGGAATCAGACACAATACCTCTTCCTCGAGACATAGCTTCAAACAGACACCTCAAGAGATGGTTAGACTTGCAGGAAGAAGGTTTAGGCAATACCTAGAGAGATGTCCGGTTCTAGAGTTACCCACTCCAGCCAAACAAGTGGCTTTATTCTTAGATGGGCTGCTACGTACCAAATTGAGATCGTATATGTACTTGAAGGACCCTAGAACAATAGAAGAGTCTGCACACATGTGCATTGACATCGAGGATAACCTAGGGGAGGAATTAGAGCTTTCAAAAATATATAGAGATTCAAATAGCTCTACTAGCCTCAATTCAATTCCATCCACATTTATTGAGGAGCTTGCAGAGAAGGTAGCTCAGAAGTTAGGAGTATCAAGCAGACAAATACCAAGGTTTGCCCGAGTGAAAAGATGCTATACTTGTGGAGGTGATCATATGGCGAACGCATGTCCCATTATGGCGCAACCCCAAGTGAATCCTAGTAGCCAATACTGCACCATAGAACGGAGATACACTAATCACACCGTGCAAGATTTCCCATAAGCAAGTAGTTAGGCGAATGTACTCACAACCATACACTCAACAAGGAAGATACTAGAACCACTACCCATCACAACAGTATGCTAGGCCCGAGCAACCCTACCAACCACAGTATCAGGCCCAGCAAAGACCTCAACTAGTTCTGGCACATCATCCCCCAACTCTAGACAATGTGATTCCGGTGAAGTACGTAGCTGAAGAAGAAAATCTGAACAAAGCCATAGTGCCAGTAACACCATTGCTTTCAGAAAGTGACCCTAGTGATCATAGTTTTGACTCTACTCACATTGATAGTCCACAGGCTTACTACCTGCAGTCACCTATGCATAACGAGTCATACTATTATGAAGACCCGAGTGAACCTAGTTGGGAGCTAGAGTATGCAAATGTCATGTATGCAAACCCCAACTCTAGACCTCAACCTAAGCAGGTAAGACTTCCATTCCCTAGAGGACCATGTTACCAATGTCAAGGAGATCACCTTATTTGTGATTGCCCTATGCCTGCACCTACACAAACCCAATCTATGACAATTCAAGGTTTTTGTCACGATTGTGGAAAAGAGCATCTCTTGTGAGATTGTCCTAAGAACCCTACCAATACACCGAAAATCACTCCTATCAATGTTATTGGGTTAGTTGTAGACTCTACAGGAAGTTTAACATCCACTACACCAGTACACGTGGTCACTAGAGCCCAAGCTTTGTAGCAAAACCAAGGTTTAGGCTAGGAAAAGAGTTCCGAGGTTAGTGAAACTGAGAGCCTAACTAAGAAAAGGACCAGAGCTTGGAAGGATAGTCTTGAGAGAATGAAAAGGCAATGGGAAAGGAAGATGAGTGAACTCGAGGAAAGTCTAAGAGAAACAAAAGCCAAGATAATTGAACTCAGATCTCAAACTCACTCTCACACTACTCCACCACCACCATTCCCATCTCCCTCCAACCCACCACCTTCCCATCCACCTCACACAATTCCACCACCCCCTAGAGTCGGATCAGTCTTAGCCAATCCCAATGTTGAGGACCTAAACATGATGCTTAAGGCATATCCGGCCAGAATCCAAGAAGGGCATACTCATAAGACGCAATTGCACTTTGAGGGACTGCTAGAAAGATTGGAGAGGCTAATTGCACAATCAGAAAGGGACCCCACCTCTCAAAATAAGGACAAGGCAAGTGAAAGGATAAGTCATCCTTCCCGGGAAGCTTATGTGCCTAACTCCACAGACCCAGACACATCTTCTTCTATGAATCGGTACTCACCAGAATTCGTGCGAGAGATTCAAGAAGAGAAATGGGCTAAAGAAAGTGAAGTTCCTCCTCCCATTGAACGTATGGATGATGCGCATGATCAATTCCCGCAAGACATTCCTTCCATTTATGAGGAGCAAAAGAGTGGCCAATCCCATGAGAGATTAGACTTTGAGTCTAATTCTTTACATGAACTACCCCATTTCACAGACCCATGGGAAGCTAAGTCTACTTGTATGAGGGCACCCACGATCATGGTAAGAAACAAAGACTCAGTCATACCTAGGAACACAGAGGTAGTGAAAAACACTAAAGTGCAATGCAATCTCACCTTGGAAGAGCTGATCAAGGTTAGGCCAGAACTATGGAAACATGTAGCCAACCAAGTGCCTGAGATAACTAAAGCTCGTTCCCAGGTGGGTGGAAGTGCATTCTCTAAGTGGGGAATAGACTTTGTAGGTCCTATTAATCCCCCAGCTAAGAGTTCCCATGCAGAGTATATCATCGTGGCCACTGATTATCTGACTAAATGGGTAGAGGTAAAAGACACAATGAAGAAAGATGCTCAAACGATAGCTAAGTTCTTATTTGAGAATGTGTTCACTCGATATGGGCTACCTATAGAGCTAGTAAGTGATAGAGGCCCGCACTTCTTGAATGAAGTTATTGAAAATCTTCTCCAAGAGTTCTTGGTTATACACAAGAAGTCTGCCCTCTATCATCCGCAAGCTAATGGGCAAGTCGAAAGCACTAATAAAATTCTATGCAATGTATTGAAAAAATTGATTAATAATAAATACTCTGATTGGGACAAATAGCTACACCATGCTGTTTGGGGCATACCGAGTTGCCTATAAAATGGTACTCCAAGCCACACCGTTTCCGATGGTGTTCGGCCAAAATGCAGTGCTACCATTGGAATTTTTGATACCTACATTGAAAGTAGCACAAGAGCATGACTGGACAAGCCATGAGCTCTCCTCTAGAATCTTTGATCTTGAATGATTAGGTGAAACACGACTGAGAGCTACAATAGGAATTTATGCAACCAAGAAGAGACAAAAATTATATTTTGATGCACATGTGAATGATAAGGGCTTGAAATCAGGAGACCTAGTCCTAGTCTACACCTTGAAGCAACATGCACAGAAATTAGAGAAGAGAGGGTATCGACCAATGATTATCAATAGGATCTCCACAAGTGGAACAATTCAATTAGCCACTCTAGAAGGCGACATACTACAAAGTTACATCAGTGGATGCAAAGTCAAGTTATATCAGGAACCCCTCACGGAGGAGATGTTAAATCGAATCAATATTGCAAAGAAATGTAAAGAAGAGGAAAAGAGAATTTGAGAAGAAACACAGGCAGAAGCTTTAGAATGCATCACACGAATGATATTGAGAAGACAAGGTAGAGATCAGCCTATGCGTGACACTCAGGAAGCTCTAGGTTATCACATGGCCATGTGTGAGGCTTCAGGTGAACGTTCCCATAGGATAGTCAATTGGCAACCTTTTGTGACCCTAGAGGTAGGACAAGGAGAGAGTGCAAGGATTGTGAGAGCTTTAGTTGACTTAGGAGTAGCCAACAGTGCAATTCGACTTTCTTACTGCCAAGAATTGCAATTGAAGGTCAATCCTATAGAGGCATATCTCATAGGATTGGGAGGTGTGAAAATCCCTTGCATGGGAGAGGTGGAACGTCCCCTCTACATTCAAGAGGGTCTAATGGTAGTCAAAATGCTAGTATGTGAAGATGAGGATCTCACTGAACCTCTTGTCTTGGGTCAAGGCTAGAACTATGATCACACAGTCAACCTCAACCTAAGAAGTGGACTTCTTTAGGTTTGGGTAAATCAAAATTGCATTACAATTGAGTTAGAAAATGAAGCACTCAAGGAACTAGGAAAGGCACAAACTCCTGGTCGTTCCAAGAGTACACATGAAGATGACGATGCTATTCTTGTCCAAAACTATGTGATGGAGAGGGATGATTGTCTCAACAAAGAAGTCAAGGATACGATGCAACTCCCTTCTTCTCCAAAAGTGGTAGAGGCATGGAAACCAAAGGAGTTCCAAACACAGGAGAAGCAGACGACCTATGCCCGAAGCCAAAGGAAAGTACGAAGCAAGGTGTCTCAGCCATTGCAACAAGTATGGGCACAGAAGGGCGAGCATCCTGTTGCGGTCGAGTTACAATCACTGACTCAACATCATACTAGTGATCAACGACACGACACTAATAAGAAGTCTTTCAAAAATTCTTCTACGAAGGTAAAATCTATCTAGGTACGCAAGAAGTCAATGAAGGCTGACCCATAGTCAAGACAAATTTGGGTGCCTAAGGCTTGCTTGCAGGCTCAAATAGCCACACATAAACCACACCATGTACAACATGATTCACTCACTCAAACGGTTGATACCCACTCTTATTTCACAAGCACAAACACATATTCACCCATGAGCACGAGCAGAATCACTTATAAATGGGTCCCTAAAAAGCCTAATTTCCAGGTAGACATTCTGATAGAGCCCTCCAAAGTCTCCACAAAATTAAAAGAGAAAGCCATCCACTATGTTTGGTAGCCCAAATCTTGTAATAAAACACCTGATCCCATTGTAAAACCACCTTCACTCACTAATGGTATCCACACTACAACCCACCACCCCAATTAGCACATAAGAACCCTGCATCTGCTAACCGCACTTCACACTCACAACCATGTGAGGACTAACTAATTGACTAACTACGTCACAGTTCATCATGTTAATGTTGTAACGAGGACACATGATCACTTTGTGTTCATTGCAATGTTAACATTCATTTGTATATTCTGATAGAACCGGCGACCGATTTTGTCAACATGGCCAAGGCGGCAGGGACGAGCTCCCAGACAGGTTGCAGTCCTTAGATAGTAGACATTAAAAGTCTCCCTATTCAGGAGGAGTTGAAGCAAAGGCCATATGCGTTAAGGGAAATACATGTCATATCGATTCAAAATCCTCCCCAAGGGCACACATCGCTAGTTAGCAAGAACCCCTATTGGTTCAGTGAAGTTGCAGGATCCCTTGGAGAGGGCACCTATTTATGGAAGGCTGAGATAGTGTTTAATGGAGAGTGGGGCCGGTATCATTTCTTTACACGAGAGTTTGAAAGGATTCAAAACAGTGAAGGATTGCAACCAAAGCATTGTATGGATTGAAACAAGCTCCTAGAGCTTGAAATTACAAGTTGGTTAAAGACCTTCAAGATCAAGGGTTCAAACCTAGCAATGCAAATCCTTGTCTATTCATCAAAAGGGATCACAATGAGGTTATCTGTCTATGTGTATATGTAGATGATATTATTGTGATAGGTGATGATTTGAATGGAATTCAGAGGATCAAGAGACATATGCAAGAGGAGTTCAAAATCAGTGACTTAGGTGAGCTCACATATTTCCTAGGTATGCACGTGATATACAAAGATGATGGAATGTATTTGACTTAGAGAAGAAACATTCAAGATTTACTTCTTAAGTTCAAAATGGAGAACATTAAACCTGCAAGTACACCTTTGGAGATGAATCATAAACTTAGTGTTTATGAAGGTGAGAAAATTGAAGACATTAAACAATATCAAAGCTTGGTAGCTAGCTTGATATATGCTACTCATACAAGGGTAGATATCTCATAGAGTGTATGAGTCCTAAGCCAATTCATGCACTCACCAAGAAGACCACACATGGATGCAACTAAGAGAGTACTTAAGTATCTCAAAGGTTGTTGGCAGTAGCGAAAGGCACAAACGATGAGGAAGCATGTGAAGGCGGATTATGATGAAGTAGTGGGGAGCCAGGTGGTTTATTTTTTTCCAAAGAAACATGTTTTTAATTACTTTCTCAAAACCCTCAATAGTGATTTTTATCACTCTTGTTCCATATGTATCATAGAACAACCGGTTTTGTAATTAGTAGCTCCATTTTGTGCAAGCCAAGGAGTCCTCGAGCTTGATGAGCTTAGGTAAAATGAGCATACCAATTTTGGCTATTTTTAGAGCTCCTTTAGACCTCCAAATAGTACCTAGAACCTATTTTTTAACTATGCCACTCATTAAAGTTGAAACCGGTCAAAACTAGTCAAAAAACTATAAATAGAGCTAAAGAGCTCATTTTTGGGGCTAGCTAGTATAGAATTGTATGAGTTAGTGTGAGCTTGAGCTTGTCTCTTGCTTCTGTCTTGTTTGCCTCTTACTTGTGTGTGTGTATGTATGTGTGCATCTCTATGCTTCTCACCTTCACTCTCATTGCATCTCGTGTTCACAATCTTCATATCACTCCTATCTCTTCCACGGATTGACATGAGGTGGAGCTTCTTAACGTGGTGCTTACCATTGTACTAGAGCAACACCAAATTTGGCGTCATTGCTGGGAATTGACTCTAGGACGAATGTGTGATGGTAAGCGTATAGCAAGAAGTTGTGTTGGAAGGAAAAAATTTCAGTTTTTGTTGTTGTTTTTAGGTAGTTTTTTGTGTTTTTCATCTCCTCTACACTCCTACATCACTGGATCATCTTTTCCTACTCCAAAAAAATCAAAAAATTCACCATATCCACCTATCCCCCTCATCTCCCTCATTTGCGCATGAGAGAGAGAGAGCTTTTGTGCTTGTTTGCACATTTTTTGAGTTTTACTTGAGGATGAAAACATTCCCTCAAGGAATGAATTTAGCATGACAATGCAGTCTAGAGCAGGAAACTCAATACTACTCACTTATTGGAGATAATGCCTAATTACATTAGTGGCTGTAGATTCAAGCTTTATCATGAACCTCTTATTGAGGATATGCTTAGAAGACTCACGTTGGCAAAGAAGCATAAGGAGGAAGAAAAGAGAATATGAGCGAAAGCTTAGGCAGAAGCTATAGAACGCATTAAGCACATGAAGCTAAGAAGACAAGGACAAGGGAGAGAACATTATAACCATCTGGAAGCAACACCTAGATACCCCATGGCCATGTGTCAAGCAAAGTCAATTACCCATCCTAGCATACTAGATAGGAGACCATTCATTACAATCAGGCTAGAGGAGGGCAACCCTTGCCATGAGCTCAGGGCTTTAATTGATTTAGGTGTTGCGACTAGTGTGATTAGATGGTCCCACTATAAGGACTCAGGAATAGAAATGTGGCCAATTGAGGCATACCTCATAGGGCTAGGAGGCATGGAAACCCCTTGCATGGGTGAGTTGGACCTTCCTATCCTCATATACGAAGTGACCATGATAGTGAAGCTCCTAGTGTGCCATGACGATGACCTAATAGAACCTCTAATCCTTGGCCAAGATTGGCTATACGATCACTTAGTGGACCTAAATCTTAGACAAGGCTCCTTGTAGATTGGAATCTTAGACCAGCAGCGAGTGATACCGCTTGACTTCCCTAACAACACTCTGCCTGAGGTATGTAACCCTTGACCATATGAACCACATGCAATGGAGGACCAGAAGATCTTCAGCCAGATCCCTTAGCTAAGCATGCTCCTTCCAAAGTCAACCCATGAGAGCTTGGCAATGGATAGTTTCTAGACAAAAGGATGTCAGGAGATCTTCCCCTGGTCTTCCATCAGTGGTTAGGTGGATTACATCAGCGGTCAGGTGGATTACATTAGCAGACAAAGGGGCACAATAGCCTATAGTGCCCATCCTTCCACACTTAGTGTGGACTGGCCTAGATCTATGATACGAAATGTCGCACTTCCTAATGGGAAAAGTGTTGGACCTCCCTTCTTTTCCAAAGCAAAGTGTCAACCTGACCTCTCAACCTCAACCACGAAGGAGTCAACCATGACTAAGGAACCCAAACCGACAACCATACCAGATGACACAAAGCAAGCAGCAGTATCGGCATCACAACGCAAGCGGCACGAAACAAGTATGGGTGCCAAAAGGACAAAAAGCACTGACAGTTTGCAACAATGAAGACAATGATAAGATGAAGTTTCAATAGAATCAGAGGCAATATTCAACATCTCCTCGATCTTCTTCTACCTCAAAGAAGCTTCGATAGATTTGGATCGCCAAGAAGTACTTAAACAACCGACCCACACCCACGCAGATTTGGGTACCCAAATAGTGTATTATAGCTCAAAACTCAAGCCATGTAACATATACCCCTCAAAAATCTCCTCATCCCTCAACACCACAACATCTAATATCACCTTTTTTCCCTCAGCAGCAGAATACTACCCACTCAACAACCCTTAGGAAATGGATACTAAAATGTATCTAGAATCCTTCTGATGACCCGTTGTATAACATTACCCCCATCCTGAATAACCAAATCCTTTGTAATAATTCTTTCACAATTGAAATGTGTATAAACTCAACCGTACTAACCCAAAATCACTTGTAATAACATCTCATCAAGCACTATCTAAAGCATGTAGGTATCTAGAGACCTGCATTAGTTTTGCAAAACATCATTCCATAAACCACCGCACAACACTTGGCTACAAGGGTTACACATTGGTTATGGAAAGGGTTTGCAATCTCACTTTAATGGGATCATGATTAATTTCCATGCTAATGTGCTAATCTTTTGTAGCAGATCTCCTCCACATTCGTATCACTTATCATGCATACCAAAGGACCTTCCGCAGCTGGCCCCAATGCACCTATGTTCAATTTTGGCAACTTACTGGCTGAGCCACATCCTATGTTACAACCGCGAGAGTTTCAAGGCTTCCCAGGACCGATGCTGATTGATTATCCTCCTATGGTTACACCAAGAAAGTTCACCGTAATTCTCATTGGTTCCAAGGTCTAGCAGGACCTTTAGTGGATGCAGACTTTATTTTTTATGCCATGCTGACTTTTGACAATATTAAGTGGGGCAAGTATCAATTTTTCTCCCGAGAATTTGAGGCACTTCAAAATTCAGAAGAGTTAAAGCACGTTTGGGCTAGAGCAGGTTTTACGGAATATTTTAGTGTGGTTCGGATTATATCTAGCTTGTATTGGGACCCAAACCATAGATCTAGCTACTTGGACTATCAAGCAGCTATATTTAGCTCAGCAGAGATGGGAAAGAAAACATGTCATACATGGTTGTTTCACTCTGACTCGAATTGTTTACATGTGTTTGGCATATGATTTGCCCATAGAACGTGCAATGGCTAGCAAAGAATTGAAAGCATTCAAAGGAACTACCAAGAAGGCGAGGAAAGCTAGCAAGGGATGAGCAGGCAAATACATGCATGGTTCTATCCCATGCTTACAAGTTCCAGAGTCCTCGTCACCTCAGTTGTTCCCAGAACAATCACCAATGAAACCCCCTGCACTTGTACAACCCATCCGTATATGCCTTTCATGATGTGTTATCACTGAAGCTACTACCAGTATGGTGACTTCTCAAGCAACCACAATTTAGGAACCCACCACTACAGTAGAAGAACTTCCCACCACCATCAGTGTGGAAGTATTCACTTTCCCTATACCCAACTTGGAGGTAGAACCAACTAACAGCACATTTGACTTTGAAATGCATGATGCTTTCTCCACTGAATTCCAATTTTCAGAAGGAAAACTCTTCTCACAAGAATATGAATGACCAAGTTACCCTACCACATCCCCTGATCAACCACAAGGGCAAGTAGTCTCCAACACAGAAGAAGAGAGGACAAAAACCAACAATGAAGACGGAGATGATGAAGCTAGTTAGGGTAGCCATGACTCTCAAGAGGATGTGCAAAATGATGAACAAGAACAACAAATCAAAGCTCAAGGCGACACAAGTACGCATGAAGATGACACGTTCAAAGCAGCTTCCTATACTTTAGCAATCAAGAAACTATATCGCACTATGTAGGCAGTTTGGGCACAAAGACAACTCTCAGAACAAGAAAGTTAGGCAATTCTAGAACAGGAACTCGCTATCAGAGGGTTCGAAGAAGCTTACATTCAAGGCTTCAAAGAATTGGTTAAATCAGTTGGAACCAATGAAGCACTATGATATTTGCAAAGAAAGCCACTACCGAAGTTTGACCCACGACGAATCTATCTATTATCCAAGCGGGGTCAATATATTTGTGTACCAATGGATGCCCAAGCTTCACACCATGCTCGAGAAGCATGACTTATTTCGGAAGACCCTGTTGAAGAAGCGATCATAGTCAGACTCCCCGCCTCATCCTTCCATTGTAACTACCATGACGATCGAAGTACCCACCACACCACTTGCTCCTCTTTCACCTCCCCCCCTCCCGTCTCTCCTGTACACCCTACCTCTCCTACACCATCCACGTTCAAATAGTGTTGTAGCATAAGCCCTAGTTGCCTCAACCCCACAAACTCTTCCCGCAACCCTCCAACCTATCCTTCCTTCCCTAGCACCCACCATTCCAACCAATCCATTTCTCACTCCATCCCTTCCTTCTTTCCCCATCCCTCCTAGACCTATATTCCCATTTCCCCCTCCAATGACCTTCTCACCCGTCTCACCTTCCCACCCCACTGTATTCCCTCTCTCCTCCCCTCTCCACCAAGCAATACGAGAAACACAATCTGTAATTTATTCGTTAGCCTTTGTAAATCACTCACACACCACCACTCTTCACAATCACTGCACTTGACACCACGTCCAGTGGCATGAACATCTCACCACCCACTGCACCACCACTCACCTCACCTCTTTCAACACCCCATTTAGGCACGTCACTCTTCTCCATGTCACCACTGCATGCACCTTCCCATCCTTGTTTCCCCTTCCCCTTGCATCAACAACCACACCCACAACATCTTCACTCACTTCACCATTAACATTGTTGCCCACAATCGACACCGCTTTACGCCAGATGTTTTCTTGCATGACACAAGTTCGAGATGAATTCACATCTCTTAGCACCAAGTACCAGCATTGTAGAAAAAAACTACAGACTTACAGGTGCAATTAAACTCCTTATCCATCGAGAATGCCTCCCTTAATGCACGCTATCAAGAGCTATGCGAGGCCTACCATGCCCTTGAACTAGAAAGTGAATAGAAGACAAAGGAAGCCATTACGGATATCGACAACCTATTACGGACTCAAGTAGTAAAAAATGTGACCCTCACTCGAAATATGGGACTCTTACGATGCCACATAGCAGTGGTCAAGGAAGAGAATCAACGCTTGCAGGAACAGTACAGAGAAAATCTTGAAGCAGCTCTAGATCAATCGAATGAACCTCTAAGTCCCAACCACTTTAAAGTAGTACCATCGGAGTCCATGCAAATATTATTCGACGATCATGCACAACTCTTAGAAGATTATGAAAATATGAATGAAGCATATGAGAAGTTACAAGACGATCATAAAATGCTACTGTTGCGCACACCTGCGCAACAACCACCACCAGCTTCCGAGGTCACACCTCCAAAAATCATAGAATTACGTGCTCAACTACGTACTCTTCAAGTGCAGATTGTTGTTTTCTCTGAGCCCCCCAGGCCTGATTCCCCACTTGAACTCCCAAATGATGAAGAAATTGTTTCTATCTCGGTGGAGGAAACTTATGAAGAGGCCTACAAACCACAATCCCTCCCAGGCGGACGTGTCATGGCTGAAGACCAAGACACTTACACCCGCATGGATGAAGTCAGTTGAAGAACTTGGACAAACCCACTCAACAGGGGTGGAGGCACAATTACATGCCATGGCTAGATAGAGGAATGTATATTACAATCCACTTACTTTTCCCACTTGTCCCCTTGAAGGTATATCTCTAGACATGAACTTCAATATAAACTGTATTTCATGCTAATTGCAGAATATCGATTGGTGATTGAAAAGGAAACGGGCAAGAAACCATCACATGCAACTTAGTTCGAGCCTGATGACTTGCCACCGACAACACAAAGCGGTAAAATCTTTCAACCAAATTGGCGCTAGAAGTTGTTACAACAATATCCAGAAATGATGAGCACATGGGTCAAGGCACCACTGCATTTGAAATATAACCCATGTTGGGGACCTATGCCAAGATGCCACTCCTGGAAAGTATTCACAATCAAAGTTCAAAATAATAAGCAGTGCCAGGACTGGCTTAATTATCCTTATTTCAATCCACCCCACGGACCACCCACAGTCGGATACATGATGGCCACGACTCGCCACGGGCTCCCCCACTTACACCGCATGGATGATGTTGCCGCACATATGACTGTCAAAGTATTTGACATGATGCAGACGGTCTTTAAAATCTTCTACCATGTCAAAGCACCGCATGTTAACACCCTGGGATTTGAGCATGGTTATCAGGACTTAGCATATGATATGAGCACAACACCATCACTCTGGGTGTGCTATGCTTGGCACTGCTGAATCAAGTATTTACCAGCTTGTTATAAGACTACATTTGAAGAGATGTTTACCACCGGATTTTGGGAGTACCATTCCGAGGTTTTCATAAGCAGGCCCACACACCTACTCCAATTATTTTCTTGTGAACAACTCATGTACTCCACACACTACTGACTTCCACCACCCGATGAACCTCAACCCATCAACTAGGAAAAACTTGAAGCTGATCTTGCACGAGATATTTGTATCGCGGAGCACACCCTCACTCATGACCTCCTACAAAACTATATCCGACAAACCTCACAACAAGGTTCTATCAAGGACGACAGATGCGAGAGGGAGGGGGTGTTGGCAGTAGCCAAAGGCATAGACGACGAGGAAGCATGTGAAGGCAAATTACGATGAAGTAGTAGGGAGCCAAGCGGTTTATTTTTTCCAAAGAAACATGTTTTTAATTACTTTCTCAAAACCCTCAATAGTGATTTTCATCACTCTTGTACCATATGTATCATAGAACAACCACTTTTGTAATCAATAGCTCCATTTTGTGCAAGGCGAGGAGTCCTCGAGCTTGAGGAGCTTAAGTGGAACAAGCCTACCGATTTTGGCTATTTTTAGATCTCGTTTAGACCTCCAAATAGTACTTAGAACCTATTTCTTAACTATGTCAGTCACTGGATGTGAAACTGGTCAAAACTAGTCAAAAAACTATAAATAGAGCTAGAGAGCTCATTTTTGGGGTTAGCTACTGTAGACTTGTATGAGTTAGTGTGAGCTTGAGCATGTAAAAGTGTTCTTGAGTAATAGAATCTACTTTCAACCTTCCATTGTTTCTTACTTGTCTCTTGCTTGTGTGTGTATGTGTGTGTGCACCTCTATGCTTCTCACCTTCACTCTCACTACATCTCATGTTCACGATCTTCATATCACTCCTATCTCTTTTGCAGATTGACATTAAGGAGTTTGAGCTCCTTAACGTGGTGCTTACCATTGTACTAGAGCAACAAAGGTACAATCAAGAAGGTATATTCTATCCTTACTCTTCAAATTTGGATATCAAAATCTATTCAGATGTAGATTGGGCAGGAGCTAAGGATGACAAAAGAAGTACCTCTCCTTACTTAGGATTTGCAAGTTCAAAGCTAGTGTCATGGAGTTCCAAGAAGCAATCAATAGTTGCTTTATCCTCAACTAAAGCAGAGTACACAGGTTTGACCATAACAACTCACGAAGCAATATGGTTAAAAGCATTGTATAGAAATTTGGAACTTGTGAGTTCCAAACCTCACATATTTGAAGATAATGTAAGTTCAATGCATCTAGCAACAAACCCTATTTTCCATGCAAGAATCAAACACATAGAGTTTCATTACCACTTCATCATGGAGAAGCTCATGGCAAAGGAGATTGATATTTCTTTTGTTCCAACTAAAAAGCAAGTAGCATATATAATGATGAAGGCACTTGATGGAATAAAGCTTTGCAGCTTTAAATCAATGGTAGGTATTCAACCTATTAGAGAATGAAGAATCAAGCATACTTTAGCTTGAGGGGGAGCTTTTGGAAAATCAATCTTACACTATGCTTAAGGCAGATTTGATCTACATCAAAAAAGCTATGGTTTGGATTATGCCAAAATATCCATTGAAGCGTTCTTTTACCTATGCTCATTTTATTGTTTCTTTTATAGATCATTTACCATTGTAAAAGCTTAGAGATTTACACATGTAAAATGAGAAAAAGAAAGATAAAATTCCACAAATTTGGGGTGTTTGATTTGTGATCAATGAATCAATCAATCACCTAAAAGTAGATCAAACTAGATCTTCACTTTTCCTATATCGTAGGAGAGTGAATTGATTCCCTCCAACAACTAATCCCGCCTTCATTTGAATTCGAAATCCACTTGTAGAAGTTCCTAGCACTTCAAGAGTATATATAAAGACTTCAAATCACTTGTAAATTATATGGAAGCAATATACATGCACTTGTGGACATCATTGTCTTGCTCCTATATTTTTCTTCATCATCTTCTTCAACAATAGTAAGCTTGCAGAGGTTTCCACTCTCTCTGCAGAGCTCTAAATTGCATGAGTGAGCATTCATTGGAATGGAAAGGTACTAGTGTCTAGTTTATGTTTATAAATTTCCAAAGCGTTGGATTCAATAGATTGGCAGAAATATTAGTTTTTATGTCTCACGGTCTATCTTTGTGCATTCTTGAAAAATTGGAGGTACCACTGTTGAGTGTCAAGTTCATTCCAAAAGCATATTTTGCTTATTTCTTGTACTCTTTTGCATTCTATACAGTCAACCCTATGTGTAACACTCCTCCAAAAGTATTTTTTCCAATTGAAATCATGTTGGATGCTATGAGCATTCGAAGTTGATTGTCTCATCCAAAGATAGTAAGTTTTTGAGCTAGTCAATGCGCAAACCTATCTGTTTTGTATCGACTCTTTCACCTTGATGCTCCAAAGTAAATAGTGCATTTTATTGCACTTATCGCATGCCTATAAGGTCTATTTGAGTCTCCATAAGCTCAAGCACGAGTCTTGTGCTAGTTGGTTGGACCGAACTTCATCACTTTGCAACTCACTTTTCTACATCTTAAAAGCTTCTCCAAGTTCTTTCAATTATATGTGTAGGGCTTCTGTTTGGTGGACTTGGCATCAGCCATCATGGGGATTGTATGAGAGCATATTTTTGCATCTATCCCCTTCAGGTCTCTATAGATCCACACAAACACATCCCTATATTTCAATAATAAAGCTACAAGCTCTACTTCTTCTTTTGGACTTAGGTCTTCCCCTATGTATGTACATCACTCTTCGTTCTCTTCAATGGCTAGTAAAACTTTTTTGGTTTTTCTTTATTATCATACGCTTCTCCTATGATGGCCTCTCTTTTAGGAATTTGTACCAAAATTGTCCGGCCTTCAACTTCATATTTTTTGAAATTTGCTAGTACTTTGAACAATGATTCCTCCTCTGCTTATTTCATTTCTTTTATTTTCTTTTTCTTTTGACTACCTTCACTTTCGTCCCTTAAATTTATAGTTTCAATGCTTGTGAGAGGTTCTTCTTGTTTTTGGTTCAATACTCCTTCTATGAGCTCATTAGAGTCACACTCTTCTAGCAAGGGTTCACACATGAACAGAGAGATATCATAACCCTCCCCATCACAATGAGGTGTCCACTGTTCTTCATTGACAACAATGTCCATGGTGGCTAGGAAGGTTCTGCACTAGGTGGACCGCCTTTTTGCCCTTTTTGGGGGTCGTACTAGACTCCGTTCCCTTCTTCTTTTCTTCCCCCTTCTTGAGTGGACAGTTCTATTGTGAATGGCTAGGAGACCTCCTTAAGACTCATCCACCACTTGTAAGCACGCGAGCAGAGTGAGAGACTCGCCTCTAGCACACAATACTCTGGTGGGGTGCCCTTTAACTAATGCAAATCATGCCACTTTTGTAAAAAAGTGTAGATTGCATCCTTGTTCTTATCTCAGTCATCCCCCGTAAAGGTAGGTGGCTTCAAGTCTTTCAGGAGGGGAGCTTCCCTAGAGCTCTCTCCTTTTTGCTTACCAGGAAGAGAAGTATCTTTCCTAGTAATCTCTAGAGGAATAGGAGGGGTTTTCTCTTTCCTTCCTAGCTAGGAAAGAGGTGACACTAGTCTCAAGTGAGATCATTTGCGGCTTTAGCTGTTGTATGAGGATGTGATGCTACCAAGATCTCTCTCTAATTTAAGGGTTTTCTCTTTCAAATCCATGAATTGGTCATGAGTGAAAAACTCATCTAAAAGTTCCTCATATGTATATTCTTCTTGCTGAGGCTCTTTCTCTTCTAAGTTTTCTTCTACTTCTTGCCTTAATTCTACTTCTTCCATTCTAGAATCATGATCCTCTAGTTGCTCTTTAGATGGAGAAGTGTGTTCAGCTACTTGTTTTCCTTTAGATTCCATGTTTTACTTCCCTTCCCCTGTTTGCTAACTAGAGTATGTGAAAAAGAATGGAAGTAAAAACTTAAATATGCAAGAAGAAGAGAAATATATCACAAGAGCACTTCCCTGTTACAAAATGAAGCTGTAAAAGCGAAATCCAAGTAATCCTTGAAGCTTTAGGTCATTAATTTTGAATCCTCACTAGGCTTAAACAAAAATTGGAAATGTCCGGTTGGTCCCGAGAGGTTCTTATCACCAAAAACCAACAAGAACAATGCCAAAACCACGTAGCAATAGCCCTAACCAGGCAAACTGACTAAAACTGAACAACTTCTAAGATTTGACAATCCTCGCCAGTCCAAGAAATGTAGCCCAGCACCTGTACTTCAAAGATTTAAAGCTATCCCAAGTGAAAAAAGTGAATTTGGACATCGAATGATGAAAAGCTACGCCCATAAGTGGTTGCCTAGTTCCTACTAAAGCACTGCAGAGAGATTTTAGTTGGCCAAATCTCGTCCAAATCCAACACCAATTGTCTCTGAGTGAAGCCTAGGAGTGTAGCTTTGTAACATAACCAAAATTTTAAAATCATATATTGTATGAGGAAGCTATGGTGCGGAAAATCCGAGTATGTCATGAGTAGCAAGTGGAAAAGAAAATCTCCATGGAGTAGTGACTTTGGGAGCTCAAAACTGAGAAGCTAGAGCCTTTTTGAACAAACTAATGACACATATCCCATATCCACATCCCATATTACATGCTTGAATCATTTTCTTTTTGAAAATCTTGATCCATAGCTTGCTTTACTTCCCCAAATTCCAAAAAAAAACTAGAAAATTGGAGCAATTTACCTCCTTGTCCAACTTTATATCCTATTTGCGAACAGTTGAGAAGAGGAATAGATATCCCATATAGAGGGTTCACAGCACAGAGACATGTCTATATAAGGGAGGCTTAAGCCTCCTTTCCCTCATCCAAGAGAAGGGGAAAAGGGGAGAAAAGGCCGTCAGTTCCATAATTAATGAGTCACCTATGGCTCTACACATGGATGCCACATGGCACTCATGTGTGAGCTCATCTAAATGTGTTAAGAGGTGGTTCACACCTCTCCCAAAGGGTTGACTCCATATAACAGCGCAAGCGGTACAACAAGCGAAACCAACTGATCAATCAAATCCAAGTGAATCAGGAGAGCCGAGTATGATGAAAACAAGAACTTGAAAGAATACTAGAGAGAAAGCTAACCGCAAGTGGAATAAAAAGTTATCTAAACTAGAAGAAAGCCTGAAAGATGCAAAAACAAAAATAGAAGACATTGCAACTCAAAGTCCCTTGCACGCTGAAACTCCACCCACTCCACCTCATCCCACCCCACCACCCAATATAAATAAACCACAACCATGGTCTGTTCTTGCAGATCCAACCCCAGAAGGCTTTGACATGATGTTCAAGGCCTACCAGGCTTGTCTTCAAGAAGGGCCAACAACTACGAACCTAGACAAGAATTACCCTAGAGCAGATTTAGAGATTGAACAGAAAAAAATGTGCATGAAAATGGTAGAAGTAGCTCAAGCTATGCTCGAGACTAGTCAAAAGTTCAATCAGACAAACTTTGTCAAACCGGATTTGCATTTCCAAGGCTTAGTAGAAAGATTAGAGCACTTGGTAAACAAATCTCACGTTTCTTTACCTCCACAAGCTCAACTAGGTGAAGAAAGAGAAAGCTCACTGCCAAGGAAAGCTTACATTCCTAACTCCATAGATTATGGAACACCTCTTTCAATTCAGCAATACTCTCAAGAGTTCTTGTGCAAAATACAAGAGGAGAAACGGGCCAAGCAGAAGGGTAATCCCCCTCCTATTCCTGAGATTGATGACCTTCATGATCAATTCCCCCAAGACATTCCATCTATTTATGGAGAACAAGCAGAGCAACAAGAAGATGAAAGATTAGATCTTGAATCTAATTCTTTACAAGAGTTACCACAATTCACAGGCCCATGGGAATCTGAATCTCTTCAGATTAGAGCTCCCACAATACTGGTAAGAAATGAAGACTCAATGGTTCCAAGGAACATTGATGTCATGAAGAACACTAAGGTTCAGTGTCACCTCACTGTAGAAGAGCTGCTCAAAGAAAAACATGAGATATGGAATCATGTGAAGGATCACGTTCCAGAACTTGATTCCAATATGCCAAAAGCAAGCTCTAAGCAAAAAGTTATAGTTATACCTCTTGACAAAATAGGAGACATGAGCGAAGGTGAAGAAGGTAATACTTATCTTCTGATCGCGGTACCAGGGTTACACAATCAAAGCAATTGTCGATTCAGGTGCTGGTGTTGCTATTGCAACCACCTCCTTGTGGAAGCGATGAAGGGATAACTATAACCACTTGTGGCATGGAGTTTAAACATACATTTGCTATATGTAACTTTGAGAAAAATAATGTCTATGAGATGATCCTAGGAAGATCCTTCTTATGACAACTACAAATAGTATAGGATTGGGGAACCAACTCCTTGTACTTACAGCACTTAGGGGTCACCATGAAGGTCAATTTGAAGGATTACACCTTGAGAGATGTACCACCCCTACAGTGGAATCCTATTCACAAAGCAAAAGAAGATTCAATCTCTGGGCATTCTATAAGTTCACCTGATCCATCATGGCTGCATGAAGATACTCATATGTGGATGTGCAAGTTCGCAAAGGAAGAGGAAAAGCACCTAAAAGCAAGAGAAGAAGGAACTGCCCCGGGAGATAGACCAGTTAAAGACCCAGCCTATACATAGATGATCTTTCTAGATGAGGAATTTGAGCCTCATGGCTAGGCAGAAATCTTAGCTACCATGGACATTGCAGTCAATGAAGAACAATGGACACCTCATTGTGATGAGGAGGGTTATGATATTTTAGTGTTCATGTGTCAGCCCTTGTTGGAAGAATGTGACCCTAGTGATGTCATAGAAGAAGAAGAGAATGACGATGATCTAGAGTCCATTGTGATGGATAGTTGCTTCGTCTCAGAGGAGCACTATCTAGAAGATGTAGGAGTATTGACTCAAAAAGAAGAAGAACCTCTCACAAGAATTAATATTGTACATTCAAAGGATGGAAGTGAAGGAGGTCAAAAGAAAAAGAAAAGAAAAGGAGTAAAACAAGAAGAGGAGGAATCATTGTTTGAAGTACCAGGAAATTTCAAGAAATACGGAGTGGAAGATTGAAAAATTTTGGTACAAATGCCTAAGAGAGAGGCCATTATAGGAGAAGCATATGATGATAAAGAGAAGAACAAAAAGATTGTAGTGGCCATTGAAGAGAACGAAGAGAGATGTACGTACATAGGAGATGACCTAAGTGGAAAAGAAGACGTAGAGCTTGTAGCTCTATTAAGGGAATATAGGGATGCATTTGTGTGGCACTATAGAGACTTGAAGGGAGTAGATCGGAAAATTTGCACCCATACTATCTCCATGACGGCAGATGCCAAACCCACCAAACAAAAACCCTACACATATAATGACACTAATGTAGCTAAAATAAAAGAAGAAATTGATAGGTTGATTGAATCTGGATTTATCTATGAGACTAAGCATACTAAATGGGTGTCACCCATTGTAGTGGTTCCCAAAAAGAATCGAAAGTGGCGAGTGTGTATTAACCTTAAAAAAGTTAATGCCGCTATGATCAGAGATAGTTATCCACTTCCAATCACTGAACATTTATTGGAGCGTGTTGCAAGCAAGGAATTTTATAGCTTCTATGATGGATTTTCATCCTACTACCAAGTAGCCATTGCCCTAGAAGATCAACACAAAACAGCTTTTGCCACAGAGTGGGTAATCTTTGCATTCAGTGTGATGCCATTTGGGCTCACCAATGCACCTGCAACATTCCAAAGGCTCATGTGTCATGTCTTCAAAGAGTTCTTGCAAAAGAGCCTAGAACTATATGTGGATGATTTATATGCTCATTCCCAAGAGAGAAGATACCACATCCCTGAGCTCAGACAAATTTCCAACAAGTGTAGATAATATCAAGTGTGTCTAAACCCAGAGAAGTGTGTGTTCATGGTATGACAAGGTAAAATCTTAGGTCACATTGTTTCTAGGAATGGAATATCAATAGATGAGGACAAAGTAAGAGCCATAGTGGAGTTGCCCATGCCAAGGAACGTTAAAGAGGTACATGCATTTATGGGCCATTGTGGATATTATCGCAGGTTCATCCACATGCATGCAATCATTGCCAAACCTCTTTATGCCTTGATAACAAACTTTGAGTGGAACGATGAATGCGAAAATTCCTTCAATGAACTAAAGAGAGGTTTGTGCACAACACCAATATTGACCACTCTTGATTGGAATAAACCATTCCACGTCCATGTGGATGCATCCAATCATGCAATAGGATGTGTGCTAGCACAACCTACAGGTGAAGGAAATCTAGACTTGCCTATAGCATATGCTAGTAGACAGCTCAATGCAGCTGAACAAAACTATACAACAACTGAAAGAGAAGGATTAGGCATGGTATATGCTATGAAGAAGTTTAAACACTATCTATTGGCCAAAAAGTTCAATTTTTTCACTGATCATCAAACTCTATTATATTTGGTCAATAAACCTTGCAATACAGGATGCTTAGTAAGATGGTTCCTCTTACTAATGGAATATGACTTTGAAGTTGTTGTCAAGAAAGGTAAAACCCACCTTAGGGCTGATCATCTTTCTCGCATCACTTCAGGAGAGCCACTGCAAGGAGTGTCTGATGAACTACCTGATGCTTATTTGTTCAATTTAGAAGTTGTTCCTAAATGGGCAAATAAGTTAGTACTTGTCCTAACCTTCAGACCCGCAAATAAGAACGTAAAAACAAATAGAGAAGAAATTGTAAGATCACAAAAATATCAAATATTGGCACGAAGCATGTGCAAACAAGGTACAAATGGTGTATTAGCTTGTTGTGTCAAGGATGATGAACATAGTAGTTGGTTGCAACAAGCCCATGAAGGATTACTAGGAAATCACTATTCTAAACCACGAATATTGCAGAATCTAAAATGTTTAGGAGTGTATTGGCATAGTATGGACAAAGAAATACACGAATGGATCAATAATTGTCCAGTATGCCAGGAGAGACCACGAGTGGAGCATGCGACTCTTTATCAGGTATCATTAATTCTAGAATGGAGCACTCCATTGGTAGAGTTCATGAGATCGGGAACATTACCCAATGAGGCTAGTCTAGCAAGAAAACAGAGCATGGAGCAAGAGGCTCAAGACTATGCCTTAGTTGGAGACAACCTATACCAAACAAGAAAATATGGTTACCTAAGACTGTGCGTTCATGAATCAGATTATTTGAAAATCTTAGAATCTGCACACAGTGGTGTTGCAAGTGGACACTTCGGTACTGACCGAGTAATTAAGAACATTCTATTCTCAGGACTTTGGTGGCTCACTCTTCATATGGATGCACATACCTATGTGAGGAAATGTGACACATGCCAACGTGCACAATATCCAATCAGAAAAGAAGAGATGCCTTTGAGGCCAATGATGGGAGGACGTGCATTTTTGAAGTGGGGTATAGACTTTGTCAGTTGCATTAACCCCCTAGCTAGAAACTCCCATGCCGAATACATTATTGTAGCCACATATTACCTTACAAAGTGGGTAGAAGTAAAAGCCACGACAAAGAATGATGCTGAAATGACGGCTAAGTTCTTATTTGAGAACGTGTTCACCAAATATGGGTTACCAATAGAGTTAGTAAGTGATAGAGGCATGCACTTCTTGAACGAAGTTATTGAAAACCTTCTCCAAAAATTCTTGGTAATACATAAGAAGTCTGCTGCCTATCATCCACAAGCTAACGGACAAGCCGAGAGCACAACTAAGATCCTATGTAACGTATTGACAAAACTCGTAAATAGTAAATGCTCTGATTGCTTACCGAGTTGCCTACAAAACGGTACTCAATGCCACCCCATTTCAGATGGTCTTCAGATAGAATGTTGTGCCACCATTAGACTTTCTCATCCCAACTTTAAAGGTAGCATGAGAGCACGAGTGGAATGGACATGAATTGTCCTCTAGGATCTTTGATCTAGAATGCTTAGGTGAGACGAGGCTACGAGCGGCAGCATGCATCTATGCTGCCAAGAAAAGACAAAAGGCATACTTTGATGCATGCATCAAGGATAAAGGATTGAAAGAGGGAGACCTAGTGTTGGTTTATGCGCTAAAGCAACATGCCCGTAAGTCGGAAAAACGAGGATATGGACCCATGATTATTAATAGAATTTCCACTAGTGGTGCGGTTTAATTGGCTACTTTAGAAGGTGATATCTTGCCTAACTACATCAGTGGTTGTCGAGTCAAGTTATATCAGGAACCTCTCACGCAGGATATGTTAATGAGAGTCAACACTACTAAAAAGCAAAAAGAAGAAGAGTTGAGGGTCAGAGAAGAAGCACAAGCCAAGGTGAGAGAGCGCATTAGGTAAAATAAGTTAAGGTGACTAGGCTTAGATGTCAACCCGAAAGCCCCAAAATATCACGTGGACATGTGCCAAAAATTGGGCATAATCACTTCTCGAATAATCGACCGACGCCCCTTTGTGACCATAGAGGTAGAACAAGGAAAGAGTGTAAGGATTGTGAGAGCATTGGTTGACTCAGGTACAACAACTAGTGCAGTTAGACGTTCATACTGCTAAGACATGCGATTGGATATCAAGCCCATAGAAGCCTATCTCATAGGTTTGGGAGGTGTGGAAACCCCTTGTTTGGGTGAGGTGGAACTTCCCATCTACCTTCAGGATGTTCCTATGAAAGTCAAAATATTAGTGCATCACGATGAGGACCTTACATTGGCACTTGTTTTGGGCACTTACCCATCAGTCATTCTGGCCACACGTACTTGGCATCATACTATGAAACTCATGTTTCAAAGATTCTAAAGATATCAAGGGTACAACATCAGTACCTATAAAGCAATTCATTGTCGACAGCTACTCAAGATCAACATTGGCAGCCTGTTTGGAGCAACTAGCAATCTTTGAAAGCACACAAATACACCATCGAGCTCAAATCCAAGGACAAAGTACATACAACAGGACCAGAACATGCATAGGCCAATAGTGGAAAACTGAAGAACTAGACAACCGACCAAGCTACATCTAGAAGATGGACTGCTCTTGTTGACACATGAAGGACACTACCTCTCTAGTACTACATGGAACAACCACTCCAACAAGGGTCTGTTAGGGACGACAGACTCGAGAGGGGGGGGGGAAGTGTTGAAGCTCAAAGTCAAGGACACGCATGGAAGCGCGCATCAAGGAAGTGGACACATAAGAAGAAGGAGCATGTAGGTGTTGATATATTTAGGTAGTGATGTGTGTGAACACACTAGGACTGTCGGGGCACTTTTTTCCCTCTCTAGGAGGTTTTTTCCCGAGGTTTGTATATATGCCTATTGCCCTAATGGGCTACTTATCTTTGTACATTCTCTAGTAATACATTCAGCATTGTGTGTACTCCAAGCTTCTTGTTCTTCCTTGTGCTATTCACGTGCTTTCATAGACGTCTAACTCCAACAATTGGTATCAGAGCAGGTCATCGCTTCATCTAGAGTGTTGTCGACACTCCTCTATTTGCAGTCTCAGATTTGCATGAAATTTGGTGAGCATACTCAGGGTGTTTCAGTGTTTGAACGCACTATCATAGTGCTTGTGTAGGCTATTTTGTCTTTTTGTGCCAAAGGTATATACCAATTTCTGTTCACTAGTATAAGCGTGTCAAAGTCTACTACAGGTCTAGCAGAATTCGTCTAGGCAATTCTATTCAACTTTTTGAGATACAGTCAATTTTTTGCATCAAGGTATTTTAGTCACCGACCATGGCTGAAAGTAGTGATGTATTCCGTATGTTGGCTGTTGACGATAAGTTGGATGGTACCAACTATCTGTTATGGGCTTATATGATGCGACATGTGTTGGTTGAAAAAGGACTATGGAAGATTGTGTAGGTTGTCGAAAAACGTCCTATCACCTCTATCTTCTAGATTTCTTTACTATGGATCAGAATTCTAGAGGAACTTGGCTGGAAAAATGACTGAAAAAGAAACTTTCAAGTCACGATACTTGACTCGAAGATTTCACGATACACGACCTTTGGCTAAAAACGATACACGATACTCCGAAAAGATGATACACGATATTTGATCTGGCACCACGATACTCGATACTTAACAGGACACGATACTCGATACTTGAATAAATGTGATACTTGGACAACCATAATACACGATCTGTGATGAGTATCGTGATCGATGAAGGCACGATACACGATACTTGGACAACAACGATACACGATCTGTGATACGTATTGCGATCGGTGAAGGCACGATACACGATACTTGGACAACCACGATACACGATCTGTGATAAGTATCACGATCGATGAAGGCACGATACACGATACTTGGATGGAAATGATACTCGATACTTCAAGAAAGATGATACACGATATTCGACGCTCACAATACTCGATAGCTGAGTGAAAACGATACTTGATACACGATACTCAATAAGTATCGCGATCGGTAGAACACGATACTCGATACACGATCTTTGGCAAGTATCGCGATCGGTAGAACACGATACTCGATACACGATCTTTGGCAAGTACCGTCTTCGGTAGAACACGATACTCGATCTTTAGGGAAATATCGCGATACTCAACCACAGGAGATCACGATACTTGTCAGGTATCACGATACTCGACCGCGGGAGAAACACGATACTTGACCCTTTTTCTAATTTTTTGCTAGATTTTTCTTTTGGTTTTGAATGCACACAGATGTTTTCCAGGTTCCTCTACCCTCTCCTCACTCTCTGTATCACCCAAACACACTTTCTACCCCTTGTAAGTCCTCCACGATACCTAATGCAGATCGTTTTCTTCTGGAAAGCTTGAGTCATGTAATGAAGTTGATAGAATGATACATGAGCTTACCTTAGGACTCTATCTCAGCTCTCTACCCCTCCTGACTAGCTTTGCGTAGCTCTGAATGCTCCAATCTTCGTCCACGATACCCGATCGCAGTTTCTCATGATACTTGCTTTGAGCACAAGTGATTTACAAAATGATAGTTTTTGACTTTTATACTCTTGAATTTCCCTACTCACTGAAAATAAAACAACACTACAAGGATGGAAAGCTACTCTAACTACCTACCCTACTCCCTTACTCCTCCTACTCTACTCATTCCACTCACTTCCATAGGCTAACAACTCACTTACTGATTCCACTCACTTCCCTATGCTAACAACTCACTACACACATTCCAAGAATGAGAAGTAGTAAGTGCGGATGAAAATGACTTACCAAAGAAGAGAAAATCACCACTCCTCCTCTCGCTTCAATGCAAAAAGCTACTTACCATCACATGAATGCTTCGGTTTGATTCGACACTCCCCAGCAACGGTGCCAAAAAACGTGTTGACCTAAGCACGCTTTAATTATCAATCCGATGAGTATACAAACCTATCCGAGTGTATGAGGACATGCATTCAAATGATGACCAATGCAAATGAACTACTCAAAGAGTGCAAACAAGGCAAAGACTAATCCAAACAAGATTCCACTGACAGTCATGGTGTCACGATACTTGGTGCAACATCCAACAGTAAATTGAGCTTTTCTCTCAGATCCAAACTCCAAATATAGCGGTGGTTTCACTCAATTTTGACACTTCTACTTCAAATTATGAGCAAAATACTGAGTCGCGGGAAAACCTTCCTACACTCCAACACTTCCTACACTTCGCACACACCTCAACAACAACAAACAAACACTTTCATGGATAGACAACACTTCCTAACACTCTTTTCAAGCAATACACATGCACACAAGCTCACAAAGAAGAAGATACAGAGAGAAGAAGACACAAATTCGAATTTTTGTGCTCTTGATTCTCACAATGGCAAAAAGTTTTTACAAAGAGTCACAAATTGACTTATATACTTGTGCCCTAAAAATGGTCCTTTCACACAAGAGACCGGCACTTTATTCACTAAAAGACTAATTTCCTACTAATTTACATGGGTAAGCTTCTAATCTTCTGTGGGGATGCATCTAGAGGACTCCTCTAGTGCATTTACAAAAGAAAATATATTACAAGAATGATTATGATACAAAAATATGGTGTCCAAATCGGAAAAATTTTGGGGCCCGTCTTTTTCTCTGCCTTGTGCTCTCTTTAACTCTGCAACAAACACCTTATGAAGCATGGTGGGGTAAGAAACCTACTCTTGATCATTGTAAGGTATTTGGATGTTTGGCATATGCTTATGTTCCTTCTGAATTAAGACATAAGCTAGAACCCAAAGCAGAGAAGTATGTGTTTATTGGGTGTGATGATAGACAGATGGGTTATAGATTGTGGAGTCCATCTACAAAACAATTTCTTATTACAAAAGATGTTACATTTGATGAGCAAAGCACATGGTATACAGGGTCAACTAATGATTATGTAGATGTTGAAGAAATACAAAGGAAAGGGAAGACAAAAGTAAGAGTGTATGAAGAAGATATTGATGATGATGATGATTGTAAAAGTAAATTGTAGGGCCATGATGAAGATAGGCCAAGATTTGATCCAGAACAAATGTAGGTTAGACTTCAAGAAGTGCAAAGGTCAAAAGATCTTTGAGAGAAAGAAAGGAACCTATCAGGTATAGCTATGATACATCTTTCTTAACAACAGAAGACTATGCTTATATTGTGAAGATAGATGAAGATCCAACAACATATGAATAAGCTAAAGGAAAAGAAAATTGTGAGAAGGCAATGCAAGAAGAGTATGATGCTCTACTTGAGAATGAGACATGGGAAGTAGTGCCAAGACCAAAGAACCAGAAGGTAATTGGATGTAAGTGGGTGTATAAGACAAAGACATTTGCAAATGGTGAGGTGTGTTGGCAGTAGCCACAAGCACAGACAATGAGGAAGTATGTGAACGCGGATTACAATGAAGTAGTGGGGAGCTAGGCAGATTAATTTTTCAAAGCAATATGTTTTATAATACTTTTTGAAACCCTCAATAGTGTTTTTCATCACTCTGGTATCATATGTAACATAGAACAACCACTTTTGTATTTATTAGCTCCATTTTGTGCAAATCAAGGAATGCTTGAGCTTGAAGAGATTAGGTAGAATGAGCCTACCAATTTTGGTTATTTTTAGATCTCGTTTACCCCTTCAAATGGCACCTAAAACCTATTTTTCAACTATGCCAGTCACTAGATGTGAAACCGGTCAAAACTAGGCTAGAATCTATAAAAAGGGCTAGAGAGCTCATTTTTGAGGTGAGCTTGTATGAGTAGAGAAGAGCTTAGAGCTATTATGAACTTATAATTGAGATCTTGAGTAATAAAGTCTATTTTCCTATCTTTTATTGTGTCTTGCTTGTCACTTCATTGTGTGTGTGTATGTGTGTGTGCATCTCTATGCTTCTCACCTTCACTCTCACTACATCTCACATTCACGATCTTCATATCACTCCTATCTCTTCCACGGATTGACATTAAGGAGGTGGAGCTTCTTAACGTAGTACTTACCATTGTGCTAGAGCAACACCAAATTTGGCGCCATTGCCGGGGATAGAGTCTAGGACGAATGTGTGATGGTAAGAGTATAGCAAGAAGTGGCATTGGAAGGTAAAAATTTCAGCTTTTATTGTTGTTTTTGAGTATTTTTTTGTGTTTTTCATTCCCTCTACACTCCTTCTTCACCATCACATCATCTTCTTCCACTCCGAAAAAATTAGAAAATTCACCATATCCACCTATCCTCCTCATTTCCCCTCATTTGTGCATGCGAGAGAGAGATTTTGTGCTTGTTGTAATGTGTGTGTTTTTGAGTTTTCTTGTAGCTACAGTGCTCCAAAGCAATAGGAAAGCTTTTAAAAGGTAAGAAATTCACTTTCTGTCAAAATTTGCCAACTGTGTTAGGCCATTGCAATGGTCTGGCAAATGCAGAATTTGAGGTAAGTGACCACACCACGAGGTAGGCTACCCTTGCGCTTGAATGAATCCACAGACACAATTTCAAAAATATCAATTTGGTGGACCATCGTGATGGGCTCACGCCATCGTGATTGTGTCACACCATCACGATTGGCTCATGCAATCGCGACGGCTCGGCCAGACCATCGCGATGGTCTCACACCATCACGACGGTCTCACACCATCACGACGGTCTCGCACCATCACGAAGGTCTCGCACCATCGCGATGGTTCACTTGAACCATCGTGATGGTCACTGACCATCGCGACGATCTCGTCGACCCCACACCATCGTGATTGGCCCATGCCATCACAATGATTCCCTCCCACGTGGCAAGCTAGATCATCGCAACGATACCAAGTATGCCATCGTGACGCTTCAAAAGCTGACCATTGCGATTGGCTCAAGCCATCGCGCCTCATGACCATCGTGATGGGCTCATGCCATCACGATGGTTGCATTGACCATTGATCATCGCGACGGGCTCATGCCATCGTGATTGCTCGCTAGGCAGACCATCGCGATGCCTTGCACACTTGGACCATCACGATTGTACCACGCCATCGCGAGGGTTCACCTGAGCCATCGCGACGGTCCCAACCCATTGTGATTATCTCAGACCATCATGATTGTCCACCCAAAACGAAAAATTTAGGGTTTGAATTTTTGGGCAATTTTGAGGCTATTCTAAGTAAATTTTTGGGTGATTGAGCTCATTGGAGACCCTTTTTGGTGAATTAATGGTTGAACCGCATCCTATGTCACAACCACTTGAATTTCAAGGCTTCCCAAGACCAATGCCAATTGATGACCCTCCTAGACCAAAAAAGTTCATCGCAATTCTCATTGGTTTCAAGATTTAGCAGGACCATTAGTGGATGTAGATTTTATTTTTGATGCCATGCTGACTTTTGACAGTAGTAAGTGGGGCAAGTATCAATTTTTCTCTAGAGAATTTGAAGAGCTTCAAAACATAGAAGAGTTAAAGCACATTTGAGCAAGAGCAGGTTTCACGGAATACTTCAGTGATCCATTGCCCAAACCTGACTTTTATGGATGCTACTACCTGGTGACCACACTTATAGCCTCCGAGAACAAGGTCTTGCCAGGTACTTTCATTCTGCCATCTTTGGTAAATGACCCCCATTCAAGAAGTTCTATCTTTCAAAAGACCTCGTTCAGGTAGCAATTAAGATCCACAGAACTCACATGTTGACATAGCACGAAAGGCTTATTCCAAAGCCGATGAAACATGGTGATGTTGTGAAATGGGAAGACATTTCGACCACTACACCTGAACTCTCTAAGCCCTTATGCATATGCATGCAATATTTTGCGTTCCCGGCTGAGGATCATTTCACTATGCCTCACAAGTGTATTTGGTTTGGATTATATTTAGCATGTATTGGGCCCCAAACCATAGATCTTGCAAGTTGGATCATTGATCAATTCTATTTAGCTCAGTAGAGATGGGAAAGAAAGTCATCCATGGATGTTGCGCTCTCACTCGAATTGTTTGTATGTGTTTGGCATATGATTTGCCTATAGAATGCACAATGACCAGTGAAGAATTGAAGGCATTCAAAGGAACCACCAAGAAATCCAGAAAAGCTAGCAAGGGATGGGCAGGCAAATGCATGCATGGATCTATCCCATGTTTGCAAGTTCCAGAGTCCCCATCACCTCACTCATCTCTTGAATAGTCACCTGCGGAACCCCCTCCACCTATACAACCCATTCGTATACGCATGTCATGATCGGTTATCACAGAAGGTACTACCAGTGCTGTTACCTCTCAAGCAACCACAGTTCAGGAACCCACCACTACAGCAATAGAAATTCCCAACACCATCGGCGCAGAAGCATTTACTTTTCCTATACCCAACTTGGAGGCAGAACCAATGAATACCACATTTGATTTTGAAATGCATGATGTTTTTTCGAGTGAATTTCAATTTTCAGAAGGACAGTTTTTCTCACAGGAGTATGAACACCTAAGTTACCCTACCATACCCCTTGATCAACCACACGAGCAAGTAGTCTCCAGCTCCAAAGAAGAGAGGACAGAAACTGATGATGACGACGGAGATGATGAAGCCAATCAAGGCAGCCATGACTCTCAAGAGAATGTGCAGACTGATGAACAGGAACAACACACTAACACTCAAGGTGACACCAATACTTATGAAGATGAAACATTTGAAGCTGTTGCCTATGCTTTGGTAATCAAGAAATTATATCGAACGATGCAAGGAGTTTGGGCACGCAGAAAACTCTCAGAAAAAGAAAGTCAATCGATTGTAGAACAGGAACTTGCCACAGGAGGATTTGAAGAAGCTTACATTCAGGGTTTCCAAGAATTGGTTAAATCAATCGGAACTAATGAAGCATTATGCTATTTGCAGAGGAAACCACTACCAAAGTTCGACCCACGACGAATCCATTTGCTCTCAAAATCGGCTCAATATATTCGTGTACCAACGGATGCCCGGTCTTCACAATAGGCGAGAGAAGCATGAATCCTTCCAGAAAACCCTATTGAAGAAGCAACCATCGTGATTGATTCCCCGCCTCACTCTTCTACTGTAAATACCACTACTATTGTCGAATTACCCACTACACCACCTACTCCTCTTTCACCTCCCGCCCCTCCAGTCTCTCCTATAAATCCTACCTCTCCTCGATCATCCATGTCTTTTGATAGTGCGATAACAGAAGCCTTTGTTGCCTCAATTCCTCTCAGCCTTTCCACACCCACACAACCTAGCCTTTCTCCTAGGACTTCCACCATTCCACCCAATCCATTTCTCACTCCATCCTTTCCCTCTTTCCCCACTCCTCCTAGAACTCTATTCCCATTTCCCCCTCCCATGACCTTCTCACCTGTCTCACCTCCCCGCCCCACTGTATTCCCTCTATCCTCCCCTCTACACCAAGCAGTACGAGAAACCCAACTTGTAAATTATTCGTCAACCTTTGTAAATTTTGTATTCACACCCACTCAAGCACCCACTATCACTCCACTCTTCATAGTCACTGCACTCGACACCACGTCCAGTGACATGGACATTTCACCACCCATCGCACCACCACTCATCTCATCCATTTCACCACCACATTTAGGCACATCGAATTTCTCCACCGTCACCACTGCATCCATTTTCCTATCCCTATTTCCCCTTTCCCTTGCATCAACACCCACACCCACAACATTTTCACTCACTTCGCCATTAATATTGTCACCCATGATCGACATCGAATTCCGTCAAATGTTTGCATGCATGACACAAGTTAGAGATGAATTCACATCTCTAGGGACCAACTACCAGACGCTACAACAAACGACCACAGATCTCTGGGTGCAACTAAACTTGCTTTTCATTGAGAATGCCTCCTATAACACATGCTATCAAGAGCTACACCAGGCCTACCATACACTTGAACTAGAAAGTGAACAAAAGACAAAGGATGCAATTACAGATATCAACAACTTGTTAAAGGTTCAAACTAGAGAAAATGGATTTACGGGAGGTGAAAGAGGAGTAGGTGATGTGGGGGGGAGTTTGACTGTGGTTGTGGATGTTATAGTTGAAAGGTGAGGCAGGGAGTCGATGACGATGGTCTCTTCTTCTGGCTGGGGTTTTGTCGTGGTTTTAGGGATGAGTTGAGCTTCCTTTGCTTGCTGTGAAGATTGTGCATCTGTGGGTATGCGGATGTACTGGCCTAGTTTGGTCATTAAATGGATGCATCGAGGGTCAAACTTTAGTAGTGGCTTCCTCTTCAAATAATGGAGTGCTTCAACGTTTCCCACTGATTTGACTAATTCCTTGAAACCTTGAATGAAAGATTCTTCAAAACCTCCACTAGCTAGTTCTTGCTCGAGAATTGCTTGAATTTGTTCCTCGGATAATTGTCTACGTGCCCATACAGCTTGCATATTGTAGTATAACTTCTGAATTTCCAAGGTATAGGTGACGACTTCAAACATGTTGTCTTCACGAGTACTCCTATCACCTTGGGCTTCTATTTGTTGCCCTTGCTCTTTGTTTTGCACATCCTCTTGAGAGTTGTGGCTATCCTGGTTGGCTTCATCATCACCATCATCATCATCATCAGTCATGGTCCTATCTTCACATGAACTAGAGACTACCTGCTCTTGTGGTTGATCAGGGGGGTAGTAGTATAGCTTGGTTGTTCATACTCTTGTGAGAACAACTGTCCTTTTGAAAATTGGAACTCGTTGGAGAATGCATAGTGCATTTTAAAATCAAAGGTGGTGTTGGTGGGTTTTGCCTCCAAGTTTGGTATGGGGAAAGTAAAGGCTTCCACACCAATGGTGGTGGGAGTTTCTTCTGTTATAGTACTAGTTTCTAGAGTGGTGGTTGCTTGAGGAGTTACCCCACTAGTAGTGCCTTTTGTGATAATGGGTCATGAGAGGCGGATACGTATTGGTTGTACATGTGCGGGGTTTGTGTTGGAGATTGTTGTGGTGATGGGGACTCTAGAACCTGCAAGCATGGGATAGAACCTCACATGCACTTGCCTACCCACCTTTGCTAGCTTTTCTAGCCTTCTTGGTGGTTCCCTTGAATGCTTTTAATTTTTCACTGGTCATGGCACATTCGATGGGTAAATCATAGTCCAAACACATATAGATGATTCTTGTAAGGGCACAACAACCGTGGATGATGTGTTTTTGTTCCCACCTCTACTGAGCTAAATATAGTTGATCAATAATCCAAATGGCAAGGTCAATGGTCTAGGGCCCTATGCATGCAAGATATAATCCAAACCAGATACATTTCTGAGGGATGGTAAAGCAATCCTGGGCCAGAAATGCAAAATGCTGCATGCAGATGTGCAATGGCTTGGAAAGTTGGGTGTGATGGCCGAAAGATCCACTCACTTCAAAACATCACCATATTTCATAGGCTTTGGAATAAGCCTCTCTCGCCCTGTTGGCGTGTGAGTCCTGTGGATCTTAAGTGCTAACCAAATAAAATCTTTCAAAAGGTAAAACTTCTTGTATGGAGGAACATTCACCAGTGATGGAAGAATAAATGTTCTAGTCATGGAAGAATAAATGTTCCTCGCAAGTCCTTGTTCTCGGGGGCTGCAAGGGTAGTCACCAAGTAATAGCACCGATAGAAGCCCGGTTTGGGCAATGGATCATTAAAATATTCTGTAAAACCAGCTCTAGAGTCAAAACACAACATGGCATCATATATAAAATCTGCGTCTATAAGAGGTCCTGCTAGACCTTGGAACCAATGAAAATTGTTGTGAACTTTTTCAGTGTGTCCCATAGGAGGATCATCTATGGGCATTAGTTCTGGGAAACCCTGAAACTCTGGGGGTTGTGAGGTAGGGTAAGATTCAACTAATAAATTACCAAAATTGATGACTGGCACACTGGGGCAATGGCGGAGGGTCTTTTAGCTTGTGTGATGATCTGAATGGGTGTGTAGATGATGTGCTACAAAAGGATAACACACTAGTATGTAAATTAAGTAGGATCCCATTAAGGTGAGACCACAATCCCTTTCCATAACCGATGTGTAACCCGTGTAACCGAGTGTTGTGAGGTGGTTTATGGAATGATTTTTTTTAGAAACTAATGCAGGTCACTAGACACCTACATGCTTTAGATAATGCATACATTGCTTGTGATGAGTCTTGCATTACAAGTGACGGTGGGTTAGTGTGGGTGAATTTATACAAAGTTCAGTCGTGAGTGAATTATTACAAGGGTAGGGGTTAGTCAGGATGAGTTTTATGTTGTACAATGGATCATGTGGCAGCCACTAGATGTGCGTCAACATCCATTTTCCTAAGAGTTGATGAGTTGATGGTATTTTTTTGCTGAGGTACAAAAGGTGATTTTGGTGGTTGTGGTGTCGACGGGTGAAGGGATTTCAAAGGGATATATGTTATATGGCTTGAGTTTTGGGCTATAATACAATGTTTGGGTACCCAGATTTGCATGGTTGAGGCTTGGCGATCCAAATCTTTTGAACTCTTATTGTTGGAGAAGAAGGCCGAGGGTATGTGGACTGCTGAAGCCTATTCTGCTTGGACTTCTCCTTGTCAAAGCCTTTGTTGTTGTGGTTGGTTGGTGCTCCCTATCCTTTTGGCACCCATACCTTCTTTATGTGGGTAGTCTCAGTCTAATGATACTACTGCCATCTTTGTGTCGCTTGGTATGGTTGTCGGCTTGGGTTCCTAAGTCGTGGTTGACTCTTTTGTGATTCAGGGTGAGAGGTCAGGTTGACACTCTACTTTGGAAAAGAGGGGAGGTCCAACACTTGTAAAACTTGCCCAATAGGAAGTGAGGCACTATGTACCACAGATCTAGGCTAGTCTGTAGTAAGTGTGGAGGATGGGGCACTCTAGATGATGGTCCCCATCTATCCGCTAATGTAGTCCACCTGACCGTTGTGCAAGACCCAAGGAAGATTTCTTGACATCCTCCTATCTGAAAACTATCCATCGCCAAGCTCTCATGGGTTGACTTTGGAAGCAGCATGCTTAGTTGATGGATTTGTCCAAAGATCTTGCGGTCCCCCTTCACAATCATTTCATATGGTCTAGGGTTACATTCCTCAGGTGGGGTGTTGTTAGGGAAGTCAAGCGGTATCACGCACTGCTGGTCTAAGGTTCCAATCTATAGGGAGCCTTGTCTAAGATTTAGGTCCAGTGAGTGATCATATAGCCAATCTTGACCAAGGATTAGGGGTTCTCTCAAGTCGTCATCATGGCACACTAAGAGCTTCACTGTCATGGTCACTTCGTGTATGAGGATAGGAAGGTCCACCTCACCCATGCAAGGGGTTTTCATGCTTCCTAGCCCTATGAGGTATGCCTCAATTGGCCACATTGCTATTCCTGAGTCCATATAATGAGATCATCTAATGGCACTAGTTGCAACACCTGAATCAATTAAAGCCCTAAGCTCATGGCGAGTGTTGCCATGTTCTATCATGACTATAATGAATGGTCTCCTATCGACTATGCTAGGATGAGCAATTGACTTTGCTTGGCACATGGCCATGGGGTATCTGGGTGTTTCTTCCAGATCATTATAATGTTCTCTCCCTAGTCCTTGACTTCTTAGCTTCATGCGCTTAATGCATTCTAGAGCTTCTCCCTGAGCTTCACTGCATATTCTCTTTTCTTCCTCCTTATGCTTCTTTGCCAATGTGAGTCATCTAAGCATGTCCTTAGTAAGAGGTTCCTGATATAGCTTGACTCTACAACCACTAATGTAATTGGGCATTATATCTCCTTCTAGGGTGGTTTGTCGACACTTGTACTCCACTTGTCGACAGTCTGTTAATGATCATAGGTCCATAACCGTGCTTTTCTAGTTTTTGTGCATGATATTTCAACGTATACAGTAGGAATAACACATTCTTTTAAGCCTTTTTCTTTCACATGTGCATCAAAATAGGCTTTATGTCATTTCTTTGCTGCATATATGCCTGCTGCTGCTGCTTTCAATCTGGTTTCTCCTAATTGTTCCAAGTCTATTATTCTTGATGATAATTCATGGCCGGTCCACTTATGTTCTTGTGAAACCTTAAGGGTGGGTATCAAAAAGTCCAAAGGAAGCACAACATTTTGACCAAAAACCATATGAAAGGGAGTTGCATTGAGTACGGTCTTGTAGGCCACTCGATATGCCCAAACAGTGTGGTGTAACTATTTGTCCCAATCTGAACATTTGTTGTTCACGAGTTTCATCAGTACGTTACAAAGGATCTTGTTAGTACTTTCTACTTGACCATTGGCCTGAGGATGTTATGGTGCAAATTTCTTGTGAATCACCATAAAATCCTATAACAAATATTCAATGACTTGGTTTAGAAAGTGACTTCCTCGATTGCTCACTAGTTCCATGGGCAATCCATATCTTGTAAAGACATTTTCAAATAAGAATTTTGTAGTCATGTGTGCATCATTATTTTTTGTGGGCTTAGCCTCTACCCATTAGGTAAGATAATTGGTTGCAACTATGATGTACTATGCATGAGTACCTTTTGCAGGGGGGTTAATGGGTCCTACAAAGTCTATACCCCACTTGGAAAATGCACATCCTCCCATCATGGGTTTCAGTGGCATTTCATCTCTGCGAGTAGAAAACTGAGTCCTTTGGCACACATTACATCTCTTAACATAGGTATGTGCCATCCATATGAAGAGTGGGCTACCATAATCCTGCAAATAATATGGCTTTGATTATCATGTCAGGGCCAAAATGTCCTCTTGTAACACCTTGGTGTGCAATCTCTAATACAATCAAGTAATCGCTCTCATGAACACACTATCTTAGGTATCCATCTCATCCTCGTTTGTACAAATTATTGCCAATAAGTGAGTAGTCTTGAGCTTCCTACTCTGGACTTTGTTGTCTTGCTAAAGTCATTCCTTGAGGGAATGTTTTCATCCTCAAGTACGTCACTAGCGGTTCACTCCATTATGGTGTGAAAGACACCTGATATAAAGTGGCATGTTCTATCGGTGGTCTTTCACAATAGACAAGACATTCTTTACACAGCTTATAGACATATGCTTCCATCCAATATACTCCTAGTCTATGCAGAGTCTACAATATATGATATTTTGAATGATGTTGCTTTAATGCACCTACATGTGCTAATTGCAACCAATTCTTGTATTCTGATTCATTTACACAACAAGCAAGAATTTTCTGATTATCCTGTTTATATATACTTCCTACTATTTTCTGGTATCTTTGTGATTTGGTAATCTCTCCTTCTCTGATCATAATCCCTAGGATTCTTGGGTCCAAATGTGAGAATAAGGACGATAGGCTTAGCCCATTCTCGTACTATTTTGAGGTTAAACAAGTATGCATATGACAGTTCATCTGCTATTCCTTGAGGATCTTCTCTCGTGGTTAACCTTGAGAGATGGTCAGCTCTAAGGTGGGTTTTTCCCTTCCTGACTACTACTTCAAAGTTGTTCCATGAGTAATAGAAACCATCATATCAATCATCCCGTGTTACATGACTTATTGACTAAATACAACAATGACTGATGATCCGTGAAGATCTTGAACTTATTTGCCAATAAGTAATGCTTGAATTTCTTTACCATGTAAATCATTCCTAATCCTTCGCATTTTGTAGTGGTGTAATTTTTTTCTGTTGCATTCAACTGTCTGCTTGCGTAAGCTATAGGGAGATATATATTGACTTTGTTTGTGGGTTGTGCCAACACACATCCTATGGCATAGTTGGATGCATCCACATGTACATGGAATGGCTTACTCCAATCTGGTGTTGTTAATATATGTGCTGAACACAAGCGTCGTTTAAGTTCATTGAATGAATTCTCACATTCATCCGTCCATTTGAACTTGGTCGAAAGAGAGTACAAAGGCTTAGGTATGATAGCATACATGTGTATAAATTGTCGATAATAACCAAAATGGCCCATGAAAGCCTGTACCTCTTTTATGTTCTTTGGTGGAGGTAGGTCTACAATTACTTTCACCTTTTCTTCATCTGTTGAAATTCCGTTCTTTGACACAATGTGGCCTAGAATCTGCCTTGACCGACCATGAAAACACACTTTTTGGGGTTCAAGCAAACTTGATATTCTCGACATTTGTAAAAAATTTGCCTTAATTCAAGGATGTGGGTAAGTCTCATGTTGGAATGAGCACATATGTCATCAACATAAACCTCCAAATTCTTGCATAAGAATTCCTTAAAAACATGACACATGAGTTGTTGAAAAGTGGCCGGTGCATTTGTTAGCCCAAATGGCATTACACAAAATGCAAATATGCCCCATTCAGTGGCGAAAGCCCTCTTACATTGATCTTCAGGAGCTATGACTACTTGGTTATAGCTTGAGAATCCATCTAGGAAGATGTACACTTCCTTGCCCGCGACTGTTTCCAATAAGTGCTCCATGATAGGAAGATGATAAATGTCTCTAATCATGGCGGCATTAACCTTTTTAAGGTTAATACACATGTGCAATTTTGCATTCTTGGGCACGACCACAATGGGGATACCCATTTGATATGCTCAATTTTGTAAATGAATCCTGCTTCTATCAAATGATCGATTTCTTCTTTGATCTTGGTAGCATAGTTATCCTTATACGTGTATAGTTTCTGCTTAGTAGGCTGTTAGCCCACAATTTGGTTGATTTTTATGCACTAATATGTTTATATTTGGCAGGAAAATATTGTTTGATTGCAGGTACTTGCAGAGTTAATCAATTGGATGAAAGGAGATTGCACTCATGTCTACAAAACTTCTGCTTGGAAATGATGTATTGGTTGCAAATGCACTTATCTCTATGTATGGCAAGTGTGGTCTAATGGATGATGCAAGGATTAACTACATGGATGCAGACAACCAGCAAGGCAGGAAGCAAAAGTGGACAGCAATACAACTAGTAATATGACCATCCACAAGCAGTGGACAACCATGTGCAAAGGTTATACAAATGAATATCGAAGAGACAGTTCGGAAACAGATTGTTCGAGAATTAAAAATAAATAAAGTACTTCAGAATGATTATGTAGTTATTTGCTATCATGCTTGCTACAACAATGGAATCATCTCCATTCTCTTGGAGTATATGGATGGTGGGTCTCTTGCAGATGTCTTAAAATGTTGCAAGACAATACCAGAGCATCTTTTGGCAGTTGTATGTAGACAGGTTCTGAAGGGTTTGTTATATTTGCATCAAGAAAGGCATGTTATTCATCGAGATCTGAAGCCTCAAATCTTCTTGTTAATCACAAAGAAGAGGTTAAAATTACAGATTTTGGTGTTAGTGCTGTTTTGACAAGTACTGCAGGTCAACGAGATACCTTCATAGGCACATACAAATACATGTTGCCAGAACGAGTGAGTGGAGACACACACAGTTATGATAGTGATGTGTGGAGTTTGGGGCTTGTTTTGCTGGAGTGTGCTTTGGGATATTTTCCGTATGTACCAGCTGAAGGAAATGAAGGTTGGCAGAATTTTTATGAGCTTTTTGACGTGGAGGGCACCTCGAAAGCGCTGCCACAAGATAAGAAGGGGGATGGATGCCCCATTGGTGCACGTTTTTCAGGTAAGGAGAGAAGTCGGGGGAGTTTTTTTGGGGTAGCAGCACTCTTGTGGAGGAGGCGTTCGTTCTTCTTTTGGTTCATTCTCTGCAAGCTGGAGGGATGTTCAGAGGGAAAAAAGATTGTAAGGCTGAGGAAGAAGAGCAGGTGTTCTTGGTGGCTGAAGGATCGACGCATGAAGAAGGTAGTAACGGGGAGGTACAACGGAGGATTTGAAGGCGATTCTGCTCAGGGGGGCTGCTTCCACTATCATTCTTTTGCACTGGGCGTGCCCTCATTGGCGAGAAAGAACCTCATGATAGTGGCAAGAGAAGTTTTGCTTCAGTCAGTTTTGTGCATATCAATTGGGGAGTTGTAAGAGGGAGATAGCGTGGTCATTGCTGCTGCGGAGGGGATTTTGAGGGGGAGCATTTTTGGCTTCACCATGCTCTCGTTCGCTGTCACTTAAAAAGGCAGGTGTGTGCAAAAGGCCGAGTTCAGCGCAGTGGGAGGTACTTGCATTTGTCTGTTGATCGTGGTGCAGAAGAGAGGAGAAGACGAAAAAAGGGGGATATTTTATTGGCCACATCTATAGTACTGAGGGTATCGAGCAGGAGGGGAGGAACTGGGGACCTCAACGATCTCTGTGGTCTACCGAAGGAAGGGACCTTCTGTTTGAGTTTAGTTCTATTCTTTTGTGTGCACGGGTGGCTCGGGGAAACCGACTCAGGGGCAGCTTCACTCATTTTCTCCAGAGCAGAAGAGTTCTTTTGTGGTCTCGGTAACAGAGGCAGCAGCTGCATTCGGAAGGAGAGAAGAGAATTCTCGAACTACATGATCATTCAAAAACGGGCACTGCCAGGCATAGGATAGCATTAGAGAGTTCACTTGTTTCGAAATTGGATGATGTGAGACAGCAGGCAGGGCAGTCTAGGCTAGTTCGTGCATTTCGGGAGTATCAGAATTTGTTTGTTGGACAACATCCATTAACTGGCAGACTTATCTACCCTGAACCCTTAAAGCTTCTGCCATTGTATTGCTTGGGTTTGTACAAATGCCTTGCCTTACGTGGAGGCCACACCGATGCAACATTACATGAACGGTTTTTTTTGGGGCAACTTTTGACATGATGGTTATACAATGACTGCCCCTTACTTCTGAAAAGCTTGATGCTCGAGTTGTTAGGGATTGAGGCTGTGCAAAGTGGAGACTTCAACAAAGCTGTTTTGGATGCAATGTCATTTTGTGAGGCAAGGTGATCAGCCAAGGGAGGGATTCTTAGTTCTTTTTAACATGGTAGAAGACCGGCCTGCAGGACTTACAGGTTATGCAGATTGGATGTCACAGCTATTTCGGCAAATCAAGCAGAAAGCTTAATGCTGGGAGCTTTTTTGCTACTTATCATTGTTGGTCAGTTCAGTTTTGGCCTCTCATGGTTGCTTCATACCACGCTCAAGGGAAGTTTGATCAAAATTTGTGTACATGAAAGAAAAGCATGTATTTGTTATCAATGTTTTTTACTGAGGTCTGGAGGTCATGTAATTATGATTAGGACATGCACATGTAGAGAGAGAGGGAGAAAGAGGGAGAGAGAGGGGAAGGATAAATATATGGTTTAAGTATTTGATTTATGAGCACAAAGCTTATTAGGAAATATTGTGCATAAGACTGTCTTGAGAAACAAACGCTGCATTCGAGTAGAGAAGTACAGTGAGTATTCGTCGATACAATTTGAGCTCAAAAAGATCGATGGCGGATAACCGATTGCGCTGCTCGGCAGAACTTGAGGGGAGACAGTAGGGGCTTGTAATCATTCGTAGAATAGAATTCGGTCTCTAATATCTCGCATTGCATTCACATATGCAACACCATGATGACCTGTTAAATAGAATAAAATAAGAACTTCACAATTTGCATCAAATCAAAGCAATAGAGTTTGTAATTAAGGAGGTCTCCGTAATAGTGTATGTATCAAACACATTGTTGTTCATAGATTCTTGCTTCTCTATATTATAGACAGCTTAGATTTATCATTCGTCATGCAGAGATGTTGAATATCGAGAACCCTAACTTTGTTTGCTGACCAGATGAGGCACAACGCAGTTGGAGAATAGTATGATTTGCATCTTAACTCAAGTGATATCCGCTGTGTGTGTGTGTGTGTGAGTGCATGTGTGTGGTTGTGTGTAAGAGAAGTGTGAGTAAAAAAAAAAAGGGAGAGCAAGGAAGAGAGGAAGAGACCGAGTATGCAAGTGTAGGTGTAAGTGGAAGTATGTGAGTGTGTGTAAGTGAGTGGGTAAGAGAAAGGGAAAGAGTAGGTGCACGTGAGTGAGTGAGAGGAAGGAGTTAAAAGTAAGAGAAAGGGTATGAAGAAATTAGAGTATATTCGAGCGCTAGTGAATAACTCGATGAAGGATAAGCGGTACAATATCGCGTGATTGCAACAAAGCATAAGTATAAGTAGGCACTTTTCCTTGGGCTCAAGAACGTTTCATTTGGTGCGTTTGCCGGGAACATAGGCGCTAGTGCATAGCCATAAGAAGAATCCATTGCGAGATCATTGTGGGTTCCAAATAATCCAAGTGGACCAATTCCACGGGGTTTGAGCAAAATAAGGGCTTGCATAAGCATCTTTTTCGTGGGCATTAGGACTTAACATTTGGCGATCCTACTGGGAATCCCTAAAAAGGACACATTCGAGGAGAATTAGTGGACTTGGAGTAAGAAAAAGTGATCGAGTGCCAGCAAATTAGGCAACCCATAGGTGTATGTAAGACACTTTCCCTTGGGTAAAGAGCTGTTTCATTTGGTGCGTTTGCCGGGAATTGGCTTAGCACATCTCATCGAGAGTGCTACGAGTTCGCTTGGTGCCCCAATCGTGTGGCACAGCCAAGTCGATCCCAAATCTGCTTTGATCTTCATTAGAGAAATGGCCCAACAAAGGCAAGCCTGTGGTTTTGAGGAGAATGCCAACATGAGGCAAATGAATTCTGAACAAAATAGGAGATGGATAGATTCTCGTCCGACCATGAGACGTCATGTGAACCGAGGGTGGCGATTTGGCCCAATATCAAATTATGTGAGATGCTGGTGTTGCGAGCAGATTGGGCATATAGCCAAATATTGCCCTCGTGTATGCACCCCGTTGGATTTTGTTCCCACATGTGAGGACTGCGTGAAAAAGAGACTATGCGAGCATGTGTGTGGCTCAAAAGAGGTGATTGACCTAAAGGTCGCAACGAATGAACCAGATAGGTGTTTATCCTCCTTGTATGTGGAAGTTGACAAAGGTGGAGTTACTTCATCGACGGAGACTGCGAGAGCAAGTGAAAGCAAGGACACCCGATCTCATGATCGAGACTTGGTAGAACTCGTAAAGAGCTTGGAATGTCAAGTCAATTTGCTTCAGGTAGAGCGAGATAACGAGAGGATCAAGATCGAGAAATTAGAGGAAAATCAAGTGAAAATGGCCGAGGTCCTAGAAACTTGGGAAAAGCAAGTACGCGTGTTGAAAAATGAAAACAAGGAGTGGAAAAGAGTAAACAAAAGCTGGAGGCAAAATCTTGTGAAGCCCGAGAGTGAAAACGTGGTTTGGGACTTGAGATCCGGCTTGATGGTAGCCGACTGCTTTGGAGTTGCAATCGAAGAAGAGCTCTCAAGAGACGAGGATGACCTAATGAGGAGAGTCGAAGGAATGGAGCATGAAATCGAGAAGGTACAAAGCATAATCCGTCGATACAGTGATCAAGCGGGTAAGGCATGTGACGAGTTCCACCTGGAGTTAGAAAGAATGAAAAGTGCCCAAGCGGAGAGTGATGAGAAAATGAGACGTGTAGAGAAAGAGAATGCAAGGCTGAGTAGCAAGCTCGGTAGGTGGATGAATCGGAAAGACGATGAGATGCGAGTACAAGTAGAGGACCCGAAAGCAGGAAAAATGGAGGAAGAGCTGAAAGCGGTGTTGGATAGGTTGGATGCATTCGGAACGGAGTTAGAAGAAATGAAGAATGAATTGTTGAAGAAGGTGGATGATCTAAATGAAGAAAATATGAGTAGGATTTGGGAGGAAAGATCGATTAGAGAGGAAGTCGAGAAGTTGACTGTTCGAGTTGAGAAGAGGGAAGATATTCCCCTCGGATCTGCAAAAAGGGTGAGAGAGGATAAAGAGATGGAGCAAATATGGAATCGGTTCCGAGGCATCGATTGTGACCTGTTCCAATATCAGAGTGATATTGAGCACAACAAACAAGGATTAAGGGACTTAGCGACGAGGCTTGAATCATTGAGGAGCACAATGAGCAATAATAATTTTTCAGGTCATTTGTCGAATCATGTGGAATCTCTGCGAGGCAGAGGTTGGAGATGAAAAAATAGACGAGGCAATGGATGTTGGTGAGGATGGCTTGAGTCTGATTAGGGTTTGCTTTGTGGATTGCGAGTCAGAGATGTGAGGACGGGTGGACCAAGTGTGTTGTACACTTAGGAACTGAAGTGACACGTTCAGAGGTTTCAGGTCAACGAGGTGGTTAGTATGTGCGGTCTCGAGAGAAAAAGTTGACCATGGCATTAGTCGCCTGATTTCGGCTTGAGTAGTAGCAGAGAGGAGATATGTCTCATTGGGATGTCCACGAGGGGATATATGTGTGTGTGTCGTGATTGGGATGGTTGGAAAAAAAAATCCTTTCTTTTGTCTCCTAATTCTCGAGATGCGGGAATGAAAAGAAAATGAAAAAATATATGTTTGTGTATGTGTGAGTGTGGCTATGCGCTTATGTGTGCCGATAGGTGGGTGGACTCACTTTGGCCGGGTGGTCAAAGCCACGAACCGACGTCGGTTTCGCATAGGGCTAGCTGTCTGTGTGTCGCGCGCTGCGTTGGGTTGGTAGATGGGTGGAACAAACTCGATCGGGTGGTCGAGTCCACGAGTTGCATCCAGCTTCAGCGTAGGCCGGCAAGTGTGAGTAAATATGTGAAAAATTTGGTGAAAAAAAGAGAAAAAATGTGGAAAAAAATGAATGAGAAGAATTCCTCGCTCGAGGGGGGACATAAGAGAGGTGAGAGAGCATGATGCTCGGATGGGAATATATGTGTTTGTGTTGTGGGGATTTGGGTTATGTGTGGGCTCCCGATGAAACATGTCAAATTGAAGCTTAAGCTCGGCTAGGGTTTTGGTTGCGATGTGTCTATGGAAAGCTTGGATTTGAGGAATCCAATCGTGCTAGTTGCATTGTTTGTCTGCAAACCTTCTGGAAGTGTTCAGTTTGGCTCTTAGGTGGTATGACAACTTGAGAAGTCCTGAGTCGCATTGATGATGAGTGGTCCTGTCGAGGTGAGCTCGTGTTAGACTTGAGTGGTCCTTATCGTGTATCCATCAAGTTAGAGTGGTGTGGTGGTGACCTAGCAATAGAGTCAATGACAAGAAAAACGGGTAGTGGAAACCCTAGGTAGAAAGGGAATGAAAAATCGGCGAGAGAACTCAGCTAGAAACGAGAAAAAGAAATCAGGAAAGCGATCGTATGGCCAAAAGAGTATCAAAAAGAAAAAAAAAATGGGGAATGGTTTTGATTATATATGGTGTGTGTGCAAAATGTGTTGAGTATGCATGTGGAATAAAGATGTGTGACGTGTTGAATGAGTAGTCGAAAAGAGTGACGAGAGCGAATGTGGACATGTCTTCTGTTTGCATGTATGTATGTTGTGTGTGACGAGAATGCATGTGTGATGCGGGATCGTGATGTGTGTGTTGAGTATATATGTGTGATGTGGATGATTGTCTTTCCATTTTGGTTGTAAATGTTATTGTGATTTGATGACGAAAAGTTCTAATGTTTAATGAAGTTTGCAGACAGGTGGACATGTCGATGAAGATGCGAGAGGATGGACAAAGATGGTAAGTGAAATGATTGGATTTTGGTACTGACAAATGATTGTATGAGTATGATTTCAGGTGCTTCATTGAGGAAGAAAGGAATAGACTTGGCTCGTCGAGGACGACTTCGCAATTAAGAAGAGGGGAGTATGTTAGCCCACAATTTGGTTGATTTTTATGCACTAATATGTTTATATTTGGCAGGAAAATATTGTTTGATTGCAGGTACTTGCAGAGTTAATCAATTGGATGAAAGGAGATTGCACTCATGTCTACAAAACTTCTGCTTGGAAATGATGTATTGGTTGCAAATGCACTTATCTCTATGTATGGCAAGTGTGGTCTAATGGATGATGCAAGGATTAACTACATGGATGCAGACAACCAGCAAGGCAGGAAGCAAAAGTGGACAGCAATACAACTAGTAATATGACCATCCACAAGCAGTGGACAACCATGTGCAAAGGTTATACAAATGAATATCGAAGAGACAGTTCGGAAACAGATTGTTCGAGAATTAAAAATAAATAAAGTACTTCAGAATGATTATGTAGTTATTTGCTATCATGCTTGCTACAACAATGGAATCATCTCCATTCTCTTGGAGTATATGGATGGTGGGTCTCTTGCAGATGTCTTAAAATGTTGCAAGACAATACCAGAGCATCTTTTGGCAGTTGTATGTAGACAGGTTCTGAAGGGTTTGTTATATTTGCATCAAGAAAGGCATGTTATTCATCGAGATCTGAAGCCTCAAATCTTCTTGTTAATCACAAAGAAGAGGTTAAAATTACAGATTTTGGTGTTAGTGCTGTTTTGACAAGTACTGCAGGTCAACGAGATACCTTCATAGGCACATACAAATACATGTCGCCAGAACGAGTGAGTGGAGACACACACAGTTATGATAGTGATGTGTGGAGTTTGGGGCTTGTTTTGCTGGAGTGTGCTTTGGGATATTTTCCGTATGTACCAGTTGAAGGAAATGAAGGTTGGCAAAATTTTTATGAGCTTTTTGACGTGGAGGGCACCTCGAAAGGGCTGCCACAAGATAAGAAGGGGGATGGATGCCCCATTGGTGCACATTTTTCAGGTAAGGAGAGAAGTCGGGGGAGTTTTTTTGGGGTAGCAGCACTCTTGTGGAGGAGGCGTTCGTTCTTCTTCTGGTTCATTCTCTGCAAGCTGGAGGGATGTTCAGAGGGAAAAAAGATTGTAAGGCTGAGGAAGAAGAGCAGGTGTTCTTGGTGGCTGAAGGATCGACGCATGAAGAAGGTAGTAACGGGGAGGTACAACGGAGGATTTGAAGGCGATTCTGCTCAGGGGGGCTGCTTCCACTATCATTCTTTTGCACTGGGCGTGCCCTCATTGGCGAGAAAGAACCTCAGGATAGTGGCAAGAGAAGTTTTGCTTCAGTCAGTTTTGTGCATATCAATTGGGGAGTTGTAAGAGGGAGATAGCGTGGTCATTGCTGCTGCGGAGGGGATTTTGAGGGGGAGCATTTTTGGCTTCACCATGCTCTCGTTCGCTGTCACTTAAAAAGGCAGGTGTGTGCAAAAGGCCGAGTTCAGCGCAGTGGGAGGTACTTGCATTTGTCTGTTGATCGTGGTGCAGAAGAGAGGAGAAGACGAAAAAAGGGGGATATTTTATTGGCCACATCTATAGTACTGAGGGTATTGAGCAGGAGGGGAGGAACTGGGGACCTCAACGATCTCTGTGGTCTACCGAAGGAAGGGACCTTCTGTTTGAGTTTAGTTCTATTCTTTTGTGTGCACGGGTGGCTCGGGGAAACCGATTCAGGGGCAGCTTCACTCATTTTCTCCAGAGCAGAAGAGTTCTTTTGTGGTCTCGGTAACAGAGGCAGCAGCTGCATTCGGAAGGAGAGAAGAGAATTCTCGAACTACATGATCATTCAAAAACGGGCACTGCCAGGCATAGGATAGCATTAGAGAGTTCACTTGTTTCGAAATTGGATGATGTGAGACAGCAGGCAGGGCAGTCTAGGCTAGTTCGTGCATTTCGGGAGTATCAGAATTTGTTTGTTGGACAACATCCATTAACTGGTAGACTTATCTACCCTGAACCCTTAAAGCTTCTGCCATTGTATTGCTTGGGTTTGTACAAATGCCTTGCCTTACGTGGAGGCCACACCGATGCAACATTACATGAACGGTTTTTTTTGGGGCAACTTTTGACATGATGGTTATACAATGACTGCCCCTTACTTCTGAAAAGCTTGATGCTCGAGTTGTTAGGGATTGAGGCTGTGCAAAGTGGAGACTTCAACAAAGCTGTTTTGGATGCAATGTCATTTTGTGAGGCAAGGTGATCAGCCAAGGGAGGGATTCTTAGTTCTTTTTAACATGGTAGAAGACCGGCCTGCAGGACTTACAGGTTATGCAGATTGGATGTCACAGCTATTTCGGCAAATCAAGCAGAAAGCTTAATGCTGGGAGCTTTTTTGCTACTTATCATTGTTGGTCAGTTCAGTTTTGGCCTCTGATGGTTGCTTCATACCACGCTCAAGGGAAGTTTGATCAAAATTTGTGTACATGAAAGAAAAGCATGTATTTGTTATCAATGTTTTTTACTGAGGTCTGGAGGTCATGTAATTATGATTAGGACATGCACATGTAGAGAGAGAGGGAGAAAGAGGGAGAGAGAGGGGAAGGATAAATATATGATTTAAGTATTTGATTTATGAGCACAAAGCTTATTAGGAAATATTGTGCATAAGACTGTCTTGAGAAACAAACGCTGCATTCGAGTAGAGAAGTACAGTGAGTATTCGTCGATACAATTTGAGCTCAAAAAGATCGATGGCGGATAACCGATTGCGCTGCTCGGCAGAACTTGAGGGGAGACAGTAGGGGCTTGTAATCATTCGTAGAAGAGAATTCGGTCTCTAATATCTCGCATTGCATTCACATATGCAATACCATGATGACCTGTTAAATAGAATAAAATAAGAACTTCACAATTTGCATCAAATCAAAGCAATAGAGTTTGTAATTAAGGAGGTCTCCGTAATAGTGTATGTATCAAACACATTGTTGTTCATAGATTCTTGCTTCTCTATATTATAGACAGCTTAGATTTATCATTCGTCATGCAGAGATGTTGAATATCGAGAACCCTAACTTTGTTTGCTGACCAGATGAGGCACAACGCAGTTGGAGAATAGTATGATTTGCATCTTAACTCAAGTGATATCCGCTGTGTGTGTGTGTGTGTGTGTGAGTGCATGTGTGTGGTTGTGTGTAAGAGAAGTGTGAGTAAAAAAAAAAAGGGAGAGCAAGGAAGAGAGGAAGAGACCGAGTATGCAAGTGTAGGTGTAAGTGGAAGTATGTGAGTGTGTGTAAGTGAGTGGGTAAGAGAAAGGGAAAGAGTAGGTGCACGTGAGTGAGTGAGAGGAAGGAGTTAAAAGTAAGAGAAAGGGTATGAAGAAATTAGAGTATATTCGAGCGCTAGTGAATAACTCGATGAAGGATAAGCGGTACAATATCGCGTGATTGCAACAAAGCATAAGTATAAGTAGGCACTTTTCCTTGGGCTCAAGAACGTTTCATTTGGTGCGTTTGCCGGGAACATAGGCGCTAGTGCATAGCCATAAGAAGAATCCATTGCGAGATCATTGTGGGTTCCAAATAATCCAAGTGGACCAATTCCACGGGGTTTGAGCAAAATAAGGGCTTGCATAAGCATCTTTTTCGTGGGCATTAGGACTTAACATTTGGCGATCCTACTGGGAATCCCTAAAAAGGACACATTCGAGGAGAATTAGTGGACTTGGAGTAAGAAAAAGTGATCGAGTGCCAGCAAATTAGGCAACCCATAGGTGTATGTAAGACACTTTCCCTTGGGTAAAGAGCTGTTTCATAGGCTTAGCCTCTGGAGTCATGGGGATTCTATGGGAGCATATATCTAGGTCTACTCCTTTCAAATCTTTGTAAATCCAATTGAATACATCTCTATATTCTCGCAATAGTGCAATTAACTCTTCTTCTTCATTGGTCAAATCATGCCCTAAGTATGTGCATTTTTCTTCTCCTTCTTCTATGGTAACTATAATTTTATTGGTTTTCTCTCGATTATCATATGCTTCTCTGATGCCTGCTTCTCTCTTGGGCATTCGTACCATAATTCTTCTATCTTCTATTTCATACTTTTTGAAGTTCTCGGGTATTTACATGAGTGGTTCTTCTTCTTCTGTTTTGGGTGATTTCTTTCTCTTCTTTTGCATACTTTTTGTATCTTTTATGAGTGACTCAAGTTGTTCAATTTGACTTTCCTTGTCGATCTCAGGGGTGATGGCTTCTACAAAGTAAAGATACTCCTCTTCTCTTGAACAGAAGGGTTCCATGATAATGGACTCTAAGTCCTCGTCTCTACTCTGGTTTGGTTCTTGGGTCACTTCCGTGCACTAATTCAAAATAAAGTCTTCCTCAATAGGTTCAATCATAAAGATGGAAATGTCGTAACTATCCTCATCACAATGAGTAATCCATTGTTCTTCATTCACTGCCATGTCCATTGTAGCTAAGATCTCTACCCAACTGTGAGGTTCAAATTCCTCGTTTGGAAATACTATACCTGCATAGGTAGGGTCTTGAAGGGTTTGTGGATGTTGTTATGAACCTAAAGTTCTAGCTTCTAATCGTTCTTCACCTTATTTTGCTACCTTACACATCCATAGATGAGTATCCTCGTGCAACAATGAGGGGTCTGATTCTAATGAATGCACAAACTCTGTTTCTTCTTGTGTCTAATCTAAATTTTGCTAGTTTGCTACACTTGCAGAAATCTGAAATGGTGTCCTCTTTGCCCAAACTTGAGGCACCTGGAAAACATGTTTGTGAAGGCTGTATTTTGGGCAAAATGCCGTGTTCATCCTTTCCAAAAGATGGTTCAGTTTGGGCTACTAAAAAATTGCAGCTTGTACATAGTGACGTTTGTGGTCCTATGCAGACATCTTGTTTTGGGAATTATCTTTACTTTGTGAATTTCATTGATGATTTTTCCAGGCATGCATGGGTATATCCATTGAAGGCAAAGTCTGAAGTGTTCATGTGCTTCAAATAGTTTTTGGTTTTGGCTGAAAATTTGTCAGCATCTAGAATGGGTACCCTCTGTTCTGATCGAGGGGCGGAATATATGTCTTCTGATTTTAATGCATTTTTGGATGAAGGTGGGATAAAACACCAGTGCACAATATCGTATACACCTCAACAGAATGGAGTTGTTGAACAAAAGAACAGGTCACTCATGGAGATGGCGAGGTGTATGGTCAAGAGTCAGGCTTTACCACATAGTTTCTGGCTTGAGCTGTCATGTGTGCAGCATATGTACTGAACAGGTGTCCCACTAAAGCACTGCAGTCTATCACTCCATATGAGGCTTGACATGATCGCAAGCCATCTATTGCTCATCTGCGTGTTTTTGGTTGTTTGGCATATGCATTAGTGCCTGAATAACATCCCAAAAAATTGAATGATAAAGTAGTAAAATGTATTTTTGTTGGGTACAGTTCAGAAAGTAAAAGCTATCGTTTGTATCATCCACAGAGTAAACGCATTCTGGTTAGCCATGATGTTGTTTTTGTGGAAGATGCTACTCAATCATTGCTTTCATGTACTAAGGAGACATCTGTTAGCTCCAAAGACATGTATGATACTTTGCTACCTCTTTTTACAGGTGGACAGTCTAGTGCTGGTCCCAATGAGGCAACTTCTTAGCCTTTGTAGGTTTCATGTGATGATGCAGATCATTCCATTTCTGATGCAGATTTACATGATGCACTAGTTGATGAGAGAGCTGATATTAAGCAGGCAAAAACTATTCCAAAATAGCTGAAGCAGACTTTGTGTGACAACAAATTATATGCACCTCTATCATATCGTACTTGTTTAGGCTCTCATAGTGCCTCTTTTGCATCATATTGCTATGCTATGGTTGCATCTAGTCTCTGTGATGAGAATGAGCCTGTTTCGTTTGATGAAACACAAAATTTAGAAAATTGGATGGCTGCTATGCAATTTGAATATGATGATGTAATGAAGAATGGTACTTGCTCTTTATGTGACTTGCCTCCTGGCAAGAAGGCCATTGGCACTAAGTGGGTATACAAGCTGAAGCATAAACCGGATGGTACAGTTGACACGTATAAGGCTAGGCTTGTTGCAAATGGTTATGCACAAGAAAGAGGTATTGATTTTTATGAGACCTTTGCACCTACATGTCGTATGACTACTGTTTGGAGCATCTGTGCACTTGCAACTCATCATGGTTGGAATGTACATCAGTTGGACATTAAAACAACATTTCTGAATGGTGACTTGCATGAAGAAGTGTATGTTTTTTAGCCCTGCGGCTTTGTGCAGAAAGGGCATGAAAACCAGGTGTGCAGGTTAAAGAAGGCATTATATGGTTTAAAGCAAGCACCACGTGCTTGGTATGAGAAGATACATGCCTATCTGATTGCACATGGTTTTGAGAACAATCCAACTAAAAGCACCTTATATGTTAAACGTGCTAATGATGTGCTTCTGATCATTGTTATCTATGTTGACGACATGCTGCTCACTGGTCCTATTGAGAAGTAGATTGCTGATTTTAAGGCTGATTTGCATGCCTCATTTGAGATTTCTGATTTGGGGCATTTGCGTCACTATTTGGGCATTCAATTTATGCAAGTTGATGGTGGAATGGTAGTGTCAAAAGAAATATATTGACACATTATTGCAGCATTTTGGCCTTGAAGACTGTAAGCCTATTGCCACTCCTATGGAGACAGGTTTACGATTGAGTCTTCATGATGTTGGAGATGCATTTGATGTTGTTCTCTATCAGTAGGCTGTTGGATGCTTGATTTACTTATGCATTACTCGGCCAGATATTCAGTTTGATGTCTCATAGATGAGCAGGTTTATGCATTGCCTAGGAGTCAAGCATTGGCAGGCAATTAAGCGCATCTTTTGCTATTTGAGTGGTACTCGGCTACTTGGGTTGTTTTATCCCAAGGGGGGATTACTAGCGCCAGATTTGCATGTTTTTTCTGACTCTAATTGGGCTGGTTGCTATGACACTCGTGTGTCCACTAGTGGCTTTTGCTTCATGCTTGGTAGCTCATGTATATCTTGGTTGAGCAAGAAGCAGCCTACTGTGGCCACTTCCAGTTGTGAGGCTGAGTATAGGGCAACTTTCACAACTACTGTTGAGTGTGTGTGGCTCAGATGCCTTATGGCTGATTTGGGTGTTGATCAGACTTCTACCACCACCATCTTCATTGATAGTCAGAGTGCATTGGAACAAGGAACCGTGTGTTCCATGCTCGCACTAAGCACATTGAGGTGCATTATCACTATGTTAGGGAGAGGTTCTCTGCTAGGGAGATCAGCTTGGCATATGTGCCCACGTAGGAGAACATTGCAGACCTTTTCACGAAGGTTGTGCCTAGGGAGAAGTTTGAAGCTTTCCGCAAAGCTTTGGGCTTGCTTCCTTTTGTGGATTGATTTCCACATAGCTTGGCACTTCCTTATACATGAGTGCCAGCTCCTTGTTCACCGCATCACTCCCAGGGGGGATTTGTTGATATATTTAGGTAGCGATGTGTGTGAACACACTAGGATCGCCGGGGTACTTTTTTCCCTCTTTAGGAGGTTTTTTTCCCCCGGCTTGTATATACGGCTATTGCCCTAATGGGTTACATTCTCTAGTAATACATTCAGTATTGTGTGTTGTGCTCCAAGCTTCTTCTTCTTCCTTGTGTTGTTCGCGTGCTTCCGTAGATGTCTAACTCCAACAAATGCAATGTTCTTCCTTCCCAAAAGATGGTTTAGTTAGAATATCTCGTAAATTGGAGCTTTTTCATAGTGATGTCTGTGGTGTCATGTAGACACCTTGATTTCATGCATTTCTTTGAGTCAAAAGAGTGAATTTACCAAGTTTCACTAGGAACTTGGTGCTTGACTTAGTCAATCAAGTCCTTGGTTAAAAAGATCAACTCAAAATCAAAGTCCTACTTTCTTCAGAAATTTATAAAATATTTTCGAATTAACAACACTTGTGTCTTGAAGTGTTTCAAGAAGATCTTGGAAGTTACTTACTTCATATCTTCTATTTCCTTGATCTTGAAGTATCTTGAGATCCTTCTCGAATTTAAACTCCTTCTTTGAAGTTTTAATTCCCTTGAAGATCAAAGCTAACTTCAAGATAAGGAATAAAAGATAATCATCATCTCACAGTCTGATGTCCCATACCATCTTTCCTACATCAGTTTGGGTAGAAAATTTGGTGTCCCATACCACCCTATTTTATACTCACATTGACGTGTGAGTGAATTTTATCCTAAAGTCTACAACATCTCTTGATAGAGAGCCTTCTAGCTTTAATTCTTGACAAGAATTTGCAGTCTTAGGCACTATCTCTATCTTGATATTCTAGGTTTTAATCCCTTGACATGATCGTTTCACGATCTTGTGCTTAACCTTAGGAACTTGAAAACCTTTAATAGAATATCTCCAATCCTTTTTGCTAGGATTTTTAAATGAAAACCAATCAGAATTCCAAGTTCTTGAATTTCTCAAATTCAAGTTCAATTGGTTATTCTCGACCACTTTTGTAGCGACAAAAGCTTTTGACTTCTTGTCTTTAGATTCCTTTCTACTAATGCTTTTAGGTACCTATCTTGGCCAGGACTTTATAGGAATCACTCTACTCCATAAGTCTGAGCATCCGCTCATGCTCTCTGGATTTGTACCAAAATCCCTTTAAGGATAGGCAAACACTTATGTTTTATCTTCCACAGACTTAAGTACCATCTTCACGGTTGAAAACTACACTCTTGGAATTGCTTCACTCTATTCACACTTGGAACAACTTACTCTTTTTCACATTTTTTCCATTCGATAAATGGAACTTGAGTGAATCATTCCTAATGAAATTTTTACTACCAATACTTGGGCAATCTACAGAGTAGTTCTAATCGCACATTCTTGGACAATCATGGCCAAGTTTGATCAAGTCTGGTTGATACTTGCGACAAAAATAAAGACTTTAGTCTTTATCTTTAAGATCTCTTAAACTATCTTAAGCTTCTTTGCTTACCTGCAAGATTTTAGAGATCTTTCCCTCAAGTTAAGTCCAAGCATTTTCTAATGCTTTTCAGATTCCAAAGCTAAGAATCTTTGATATACCTTTAGGTTATATCACTATTTGGACTTAAATACCAAAACTGGTAGTTAGGGATTTGCTGGGAACTACTTGCTATAAAACTTCTCTTGAAAGATGCTAGTCTCACATCTGGGGAGATTTTTTTCTTTCAAGAACTTTTTTGATTCCTACCAAGGAATCAAGTAATACTAAGATAATGATTCATCTTGGAATCTTTTTCTTTCCAGTCTAATGATTCATCTTGGAATCTTCTCCTTTACTGGAAAGACCTTCAAAAGGAATTCTAGACTTTTGGATAAGACCAAGACTTAAGGCTTTGCTTGTCCAAAAGATATTCGCATTTAAGTAATGAAATAGTTAATTGGACTCTTTCATTAGCTTATCTTTAGGAAATAGCTTAATTTCCAAAGATTACTTTGCTTAGGTGCTTTAGCACTTGAAGCTAATCTTTTAGGAAAGAACTTGTTTCCTAAATTTTCTTTATGAAATATCGTGATTTCCTAAGATATATCTATTTCAAAAATGAAAATAATTTGAATCATTTCATTAATTGTCACGACTTTAGGAAATTACTTGATTCCTAAAGATCAATTAATATTTGTCTTGGTTTCTTTTTTAAGCCTTGAGTTAGCTTAAATAGAATCAAGCAAGTTTCCTTCACAAGTTTTCGCATCGATTAAAGACCTTGCATCATGCCTCGAGATGCATTTTTGGAAACTAATATCTATGAACAATAGAGTTTCAGGGATTCTAGAAGTTTAATACTTCTTATTTTCATCAGTGTTTGATGAATATTAAAGTATTAAACCTTCCAAAATTTGTTGAACTTACAAGTTCAATTGGTTTGAGTTTCAACAGAAACTTCCCTACTTGGATGCATGAACATCCAAAAACAACTAAATCCACGTTAGTTGCTAAGAATGTCTAGGTTTCTTCCCAAACTTAGATTGCACATGCACATTGGAAAGTAGCTCTATTTTCTTGGCATCTTAATGACAAGAAAGAATGAATACTTACTTTCAACATGCTTTCTTTTCCTCAAAAAGACTCCTACTAAGTGGTACCTATGTATCACTTTTTGGGAAAAAATAAACTAGATACTTAGTTGCATGATGGTCAAGATCCTTGCAACTAGGTATTTTCTATTTTCCCCACCTAGCTAAGTCAAGTTAGAAAAAGAAAGGAACGAAAGTATATGTGTTCAGCTACTTACCAAAAATCATGCGTATGCACATGCATCTAATTGCATGCAAATGCATATTCACGTATGCAAATACCCATTCTTGGGTGCAAATGCATGTGAGTACATGCAAGTGTAATGAACTTAAGCAAACCTCAAGCTTATTAGGTATGCAAACAAGCATCCATGCAAAAACAACCTACTTGCTATTCTGGCAAAAGGTAACTATTCAAGTGCATGAACTGGAGAATTGACTACCTTTCCCAAGCAAGTGCAAACTTGATGTCCATAAAACATTCTTTTATGCACAAATAATCTTTTCATTTCTATGCATGAATGGAAATAGAAATTTCAATTGTATGCCGAAAAGTGAAAATTACTTTGTATACTTTTGTGTCATTTCAATACCGTTTAGTCCTCTAATTAGCTTTCATGTTGAGATAATCTCTAATTGGACTATGCTTTTAGTCCTAATTAATGCATCCTAAATGAAAGCATTCGAGCAAACAAATATCAAAATGAAAACATATTTTGGAAAATACTTAGCTCCACATAGAGCTACGTCCTTCCCTTGATCCTTTGGATGAGTGATTCATTTTCTTTCCTTTGAACATTAGGAAAAATCTTTCTATGCAAAGAAGAGCCAACTTTCATAACCATGATCACATTTCTTCAAGACCTTGAAAATTGAAAGCACGATCATCCTTGTTCCGAACCAACATTGCTTCTATTGCACTTTCGATTGACGTCGTGAGTTCGAATTGAGACAGCCATTAACTGGAGATATTTTCGTTTTGCTTAATAGCTTCAGTAGCACTGCTCACTAAATACTCATTTGCTGGTATGAAATGCAGAAGTAACTCAACAGAGATTATAGCATCTCCGATTTGCTCTCTGGCTGCAGCGCTTGCCTCTCGTTGCAGAGATCCAAGTTCAAAACTCAATAGCACATCGCGTAGGGCCTTGACAGAGCTTTAGCATAAAGTTGTGAGATCAAATCTCATGAAACTCAGTTGGAATCTCTGAAATCCTTTCCGTTTTGCTTCTGGAGTCTGCAAAGAATTGGACGCCCATGTTTTTGGAATCTGAGAAGACATTTGCTTTTCGTGGATATTATGAAGCACTCTTTGATGCTGCAATTGGGGAATTGAGTCCTGATCCTCTGGAATTCGCGCCTTCCTTTTGCTTGTATTATATACAAATGTATAGAAGATGTGAGGAGTTGTCGATGTGCACACAAAACCCAATCATAGGATATGTTATGAGGTCTCAGCTATGGAGGGTTCTGATGCTTGTAGCTTTAGTTGGTTGCAGAAGGAGAGAATCTGACAAAGCTAGATATTATCCCATCGCCAGAGATAGTAGGCGCAAACATGGAGAAGAACAAGAACTACAAGGTTTAGTCGATAACTTCAACAAAGAAAGTAATTGCGGCAGCACAGGAGGGCTTGGAACCGAAGGCTATGGAGAATTTCTCCGCAAAACTGATTGAGAGGACACCGTTATTATCAGCCTCTGCTGCAGCATCATCTTCCTCACCAAAGCCGTCGGCCAATAAAATGCATCTCGAAGGAATCAGATAGAAGCCGTGGGGTAAATAGGTGGCTGAGATTAGGGAGGTAGAAGGTTGCACGCGTTGTTGGGGACTTGTACTCTAGTTGAGAAGGGAAGATCAAATTTGCCAGCTGCTGCAATGGACAAGACCCGTCCATAGCTTCTGATAGGTAATGAAGTCAAATCCCGTATTCTACAAAGAGTGTGCATAATCATTTTGGCTAATCAAACCAATAGCAATGACTGCATACGGCGAGGAGTACTTCGACAAAGATGAAGAAGTGCTACAGTAATGCAATTTCGATGCAGATCAACAAGAGCTTACAAGGAAAGCGATGAAGCTAAAAGTCTCCATAGATCTCAACCTAAGGGCTCTAATACCAATGCAAGAGATCAACGATTACGACCACCACATTCTTTAGAGATGACTCTCCTCCCAACCAAATGCCTCTATATATAGCTCTCTCTAGGGGACTACTTTCTTGGGCAGGTGGATTCTAACCATCCAACTGTCAGCCATGTAACTACATGTGTGCCAAGTGTCCCAGTTAGCTTGAGTTAACTCAAGTGGATGCTTCTAGAAGGCTCTAGATCTCTTTGGGAAAAATACTCTTCCCATGTCCCCCATGGGGATTGAGCCCAAGATCTCCTCCTTCACATCCTTGAGACTTAACCACTAAGCTAAGTGGATCACTTGTTCACAGGAGCACAAGACCTCCTAGTAAGTCTAACCTCAAGATCTTTGGTCATACACACGGATGACCAAACGGTGTCCGATTTCAGATCTGTCTGAACTGAGCAGACCCTCAGATCATAGACATTAGTCTATTACATGTACTCTCTACACAAGGAAGATGGAGGTTCTCGATACTTTCTAGGAGGTCACCCATCCCAGTATTGCTCTCCTTGGAGCTCACTTAATTGACAATATCTTTCCACTAAGCTACACTCTTGTGGTGTCTAAGGAGGAGGAAGGACTAAGATTCTGAACCTCAATGCTTCATTCTTTGCTATCAAAGCCTATTTTAAAGCATTTTTGGGGTGATACTTGGAGCCATTTTGGAGTAATTTCATGCATAGTTCTCTTTACACAAGTTCAAGAACATCAAGAAGAGTGTACTTTGTACTTCTTCAACCATGAATATTAAGCTTTGGGCCTATTTTTTCAGCCATATTAGTAAATCTATAAGTTTCTTGAAAGATCTTTAGTTGTGGTGGGGGCAAACACTACACGTTTTCGTAGGTTTTTTCAGCCTAAAGAACAGAGTTGATAGACACTTGCAAGTGTTGGATATTCTTTGGGATCTAGATTCAGCCTTTCACTTCCATTTTGCTGCATATATGGAGCACATATCGTTTATGTATGCTTATGTGGATACTGCTTATGTACATCCACATGTTCAATGTTTTTGCATTAAGCCTTTGATGTTGATAAAAGGGTTGTGGTGAGGTTTCCTTAAGTGGGAGACACCCATATATTAGGGCCTCTTTGATGATGCAGGTGGAAGACCTACTGAGCCTCACCATAGGAGATGTATGCTAGTTGTCAATAGGTGCACCTAGTTGGCTTCTTTCATTTAAGTGATTATATGCAGTGAAGGCAATGATTCACTATGCACGTTTACATGTCAGTACTTGTAGCTTAATAATTTTTTGGACATTGTTCATATGCTCATTTCACAAAGGAGACTAGCAATTTTTTTCCATATTTTTTGTTTTCAACTATACAGTGGTCGATTTTACACTTTGACACACATTGGTGTGAACACATACATTCTCACATCATCCTTTTGGTTGGCCATTGTTGTCCATTAATCTATTTTCTCTAAGAAGAATCTGTCCAATTTTTTTCCTAGAATCTGACACTTGGTCATCCCTTTTTTAGCCTTTGTGGTGTTTGGAATATTCTATATCCATTTTCATTCTAGTCAGTTCTCTATCATCATGGCATCAAAAATCTCAGGTATATGTGGTGGATCTGGGTGTAGTGCCAGTGTTTCTAGGAGGATCTACAACTTGCAAGGAAAAGACCATTTCGAGATACAAAATTTTGACAGCACAAAGTTTGCTCTATGAAGAATCAAATTATAGATATGTTGATTCAAAGGAGATAGAGGAAGCCTGTAAATGGAATCTCAAAGAAGACTATTGATATGGATGTTGATGATTGGGATGAATTAGATGAAATGGCTAGGTCTACCATTTGATTCCACTTGGTAGATAATGTTTACTTACAATATTGGATTGTGAAAGTGCAAAGGAGATTTGGAAGAAGCCATGCAATGCATATGAAAAAGAAACGACATTAGATAAAGTGTATGTCATGATAAAGTTATGTGGCCTTTGCATGAAGGACACAGATAGTGTTGCTAATCATCTAAATGAGTTTGATGCTATATTCTCTTTGTTATAAGCTCAAAAAATGGAGATGGATAATGAAATCAAAGCAATTTTGTTGCTATGAACCTTGCCATCATCATGGGATATGTTTTGCACATCGATTAGCAATAGTGCACCTGGTGGTAAACGTCTATGATGACATATGTGGAGCACTCTTGAGTGAGGATATTTGTAGAAAACCTATGGTTGGCACTTAGAGTGGAGATACATATAATGTTCGTGATTCGTACCAAGAAAAGAATCATCAATATGGTAGGAGCAAGAACAAGGAAAAGTATGGTCAATGGAATAAGAGTAGAATTAAATCAAGGAAGGGATATCGAATGCCATTATTTTCATAAGAAAGGACACATGAAGAAAGATTTCCATGCATTAACTAATGCTAAAGGTAAATGACAAAATGTTTATGGGAATATTAAACAATTACCTGCACCATCTGCCTCGACTATGAAGATTGAAGAAATTAATGCTATTTTTGATGATGTTGATGTGTTGATACTTGAAAATATTGTGACCACTTAGGCTCTTATGGTTGATTCTCTTTCCCACATGTGGCCTCTAGATTCTAGTGATTCTTGGCATGTGACACCACATAAAGAATGGTTCTCTACTTATGCAAAAACGTCTCTTAGTACTATGAGACTTGCTAACTCTTACTAGTCTAACATTGTCAAGATTCAAGATGTGGTTGTGCAGTCCATTGATGGTATAAAATTACTATGCATAATGTATACCATGTACCTTAGTTATCACACAGTTTGATGTTAGTTGGTCAACTTGATGGCCTTGGCTATAAGGTGGTCTTCTATGCTCAATCCTTTTGCATATCAAAGGGCAATATGATTATGGCAAAAGGAAACAAAGTTGGCTCACTTTGTCCTTTATTTGTATCATAGAAAGAAAACTGGTTAGCTTTTACTAAACAGCCCATGGCTTGTATTTGGCATGGCCATTTGGGCCACATATCTCATTGTGGAATGGAAAATCTTTTTCATTTTGGATACTTACCTATGTTATCTTTCTCTATTTTTTCATTTTGTGAGCATTGTCAATATGGAAAGCAAACTAGGAATGTCCATAAGATGCACATTGACTATTCAATTTAGCATTTAGATCTCGTTCATACAAATGTATGTGGTCCTATGCCCACGAGGTCATTATGTGGTTCTCTTTAGTTTGTCACTTTCATAGATGATGCTACTAGAAAAGTCTAGGTATATCCTATCAAATCAAAGGATGTGGTATTCGCTACTTTTAGACAATGACTTGCATCAGTTGAGACTAAAAAACTAACTAAGTTCAAGGCGTTATGTTCAAATAATGGGGGTGAGTATACCTCACATGAACTCAACCTTCTCTATTAGTCTAGAGGAATCTATAGAGAGTTTACAACTCCTTGTATCCGAGTACAAAATAGTATAGCCAAAAGGATGAATAGAACTATTCAAGATAGAGTAATTTCTATGTTGCATCATGCAAAACTTTCACAAGGCTTTTGGGTAGAAGCAATATTCACTGCAGTTCATGTGATCGATCTTTCACCTATACTGCCAAAGGTATGAAAATGGCACAAGAGTTATCTGTTGGATTTTGAGGTCTACAAAATCATGTGAACAAAACAAGAAAGAAGAAGAAGAAGTTTGGAGCACAATACAACATTGAATGAATTACCAAAGGAATGTTTCAAACATAAGTAACTTGTTAGTGTTATAGATGTATTTACAAGCTATAGGGAAAAAACCTCTTGAAAGAGGGGGAAAAGTGCCATGACAATCCTACGTGTGTTCACACACATCACTATCAAAATATATCAAAATATCCCCCCTGGAAGTGATGCGGTGAATAAGGAGCTGGCACCCATGTATAAAGAAGTGCTAAGCTATGTGGAAAGAGATCAATCCACAAAAGCAAGTAAGCCCAAAGCTTTGCAAAAAGCTTCAAATTTCTCCTTATGTAGAGCCTTTCTGAAAAGATTTGCAATGTTATCTTATGTTTGAACATATGCAAAGCTGATCTCTCCTTCAGAGAGCCTCTCCTTGAAATAATGATAGTGCACCTCAATATGCTTTGTGCAAGCATGGAACATAGGGTTCCTTGCAACTACCAATGAACTCTAATTGGTAGTGAAGTTGGTGGTGGTACAACACTAACCAACACCCTAAATCAGCCAAGAGGTGTTTGAGCCACACACACTCAACAATTGCTGTGAAAGCTACCCTATACTTAGCCTCACAAATAGAAGTGGCCAAAGTATGAGTGGCCACATGAGGTCATAACAACTAGCCCATTCAGAGAAAAAAACATGTAAATCTCATGGTAATGATCCATCCTTGGGATAACACAATCCAAGTAGCTGGGTACCACTCAAGTAGAAAAAGATGCACTTAACCACCTGCCAATGTTTGACATCTAGGCAATGCATAAACCTGCCTATCTCAGGCATAGAAAGCTGAATATCAAGCCAAGTTATGCATAAGTAAATCAAGCATGCAACAACTTGTTGATAGAGAACAATATCAAATGCATCTCCAACATCATGAAGACTCAACCATAAACCTATTTCCATAGGAGTGGCAAAAGGTTTGCAATTTTCAAGGCCCAAATGTTGCAATAATGTGTGAATATATTTTGTTTGACACAAAGCTATTCCCCCATCAACTTGCATAAACTTAGTGCCCAAATCATGATGCAAATTCCCCAAATCTGACATCTCAAAAGAGGCATGCAAATCAGCCTTAATTTTTTGACATAAAATGCTAGAAGCAATAATAACATCACGACTTGAGATCGAATTGTACATCTGTCATCAACAAATTTGACAACTAATCCAATCTTGGATAATGCTGAAACTAAGAGTAGTTTTTTCTTGATCATTGGTACATACAAAGCATCTCACAATGTGAAAGAACTACCATTAGTAGTTATTAGAATGATGGTTCCAACTCCCATTATAGGATAAAAGGAGTTTTTAGCACATGTGAAAATATTTCCTGTAGGGGTAGACTCAAGTGAACTAAAGAAATTGCACTACGAGGTAACACGTTCGGTTTCCCCACTATCAAAGTACCAAATATTTTAAGTCTACTTTAGAGTAAATGCCCCATTCTTCATTTTGAACAAGATTAATAGACTTTGTTTTGGGTGTAGAGGCCTATGCAAAAACCATTCTAGCCTCTTTCTTCTTTGCCTCCTTTGCAGCTAGTTTTGGACTACTCTTTATGACATGATAATTTCCCTTATAGTATTTGAAAAATTGTTTCTTCTTCTCTATTTTCTTCTCATCTTTGTCTTCCTTCTTCAACTGTGCAGCATTAACAGATTTGTGCTAACTAGTAGATGAGATCCATTTACCTTTGCCCTTCTAATTAGCTAGAAAAGCTTGATCTGCAACATGCATAATGGTCCTGTTCTACCTAGACTAATCTTCTTACAAAAAAAATAGAGACTAACTCCTCGAATGTTATGGAATTTGGATTTCCTTTCATCATCAATTGAAGAGTAGAAGCAAAACTTTGATATGAATCTAGAAGATCATTAAAAATAGTCTGCACAAGTGAACTATCCAGCAAAACTTCAATTCGCAAAAATCAACTGCTCCTTCGAATTTTTGATCTTTTTCAAAAAACTGTCCATAGAATCTCCTTCATTCATATTCTCACTCTCCAACTATTTTTGGAGGTAAGTGACACAAGCCTCATTTCTTGCATGGTATAAAATAGTAATCGTATCCCAAGCATCCTTTACTATTTTGCAAGATCAAATGTGAGGGATAATGGCACATTTGATAGACAAAGCTGTCAACACATGTACCTGAGCATCTCTTCTACCCAAATAAAGTTGCTTTATAGTAGGTGCAATAAGAACCGAAGCACAAACAGGAGTTTGAAGATCATCATCTTCAATGCCATCTACATCACCTTCAATAACTGTATTTGCAGGTGTAGTAGGAAATTTTTTATCACCATCCAAAATATTCCACAATCCTTTTGATACCAATACATGATGCATCATATATGCCCACAATGGGTAATTGGTACCATCCAACCTATCCTCAATAAACAACATACAGAATACATCATTGCTTTCAACCATGGCCATTGACTAAATACCATGATGAAAAAAATGATTGTCTCTGGAAAAGCTGAATAGAACTACCCTGTTTGGATTCCATAAACTTATAATAGACTTCAAGGTGCTTGTAATAGAGAAATGAAACTTGTATATATGTAGGGTGGCAAGGCATTGAGTACACCTTTACCTACATATGTGAAATTGTGCAAGGATGATTCCCCCAAATCAAATGAGGAAAAGGAATTCATGATCCAAATTCCTCATCAATCTATTATTGGTAATCTCATGTATGCTATGGTAGCTACGAGACTACTCATTGCAGTTGTAGTGGGAGTTGAGAATATATATGTCTAAAAAAGGCAAGAAGCATTGGGAAGTGGCTAGGATGATTTTGAGATATCTGAGTGGAACTAAGGACAAGTGTCTATGCTTGGGTAGAGGAAGGAATCCATTATTAGTTACAAAGATTTTGATGATGTTGGTTCTATGGAACATTGGAAGTCTATATTAGGGTATATTTTTTCACTTTGCTGGAGGTGCTATCTCTTGGAGATCGCTTCTTCAAGAATGTACAATTGTTTCCACTACACAACGAGTATGTTGCAACAAGTGAGGCATGTAAAGATGCATTGTGGCTTTCTCATCTTGCTTGTGATATGGTTCTACCATAGCATATACCTTATTTTCTCAGTGATAGTCATAGTTTTATTTCTTTGACTAAGAATCTAGTCTTTCATGCAAAGACTAGGCACATTGAGGCGAGGTATCACTTCATTAGAGACTGCTTAGCCATTAAGTGCATTGTTCTTGAGAAGGTTCATGCTTGAGATAATGCTATAGATGCTTTGATTAAAGCTCTACCAGAGGATATCTTTCAACACTATTGTCAGATGATGGGGGTTCCTTGATTCATGATCTCACATAGCTACTTGTATTACTATGCAACATGCTCATCAGGTGGGATGTATAGTTTGTATACTTACACTAAGGTATTCTTTATCATTCTTTATTTTTTCTCCCATATTCACTTTGGCCATATTGGCCTTCAGTGGAAGATTATTACCATTAATGTCCACATGAAAGGCCAAATGGCTATTAGAAACCTTTATATATTTTCTTTAATAAAAAATTAAGAGAGAGAGAGAGAGGGAGGGAGGGAGGGAGGGAGGGAGGGAGGGAGGGAGAGAGGGAGGGAGAGAGAGAGAGAGAGAGAGAGAGAGAGAGAGAGAGAGAGAGAGAGAGAGAGAGAGAGAGAGAGAGAGAGAGAGAGAGAGAGAGAGAGAGAGAAGGAAAAGAAGGAACACATGAAGAACAAAGGATTCAAGTCTTTGATGAACGTGTAGAACCACTCTGGTACCTTTATTTTCAGTAATAGAAGTACCATATCTTTAGTAGGATGGTTAGTTAGAAGATCATATTTGCTAAAGGTGTTGAGATATTAAGCTCAACATGTGATGATCGAGGATGATATGTATCATTTTTCATTTCTCTAACATGTATAGTGGTCACACTAGGATATGCGAGGGACACTTCATTGAGCTTTATTAGATTTATCTACCATTAATGATGGTACATTTGTTTCTTGCCAACTCACTCATCCGTGGACATTAGGATTTTCCTTATGTATTGTTCTTTATATATTGCACTTATTGTATTCTTTGTTTTAGGTCATTCTTGTACATTCCTTTAATGTAATAGAAGAAGAAGAAGAAGATCATGCTTCCTAGCCTCAATCTGTGTGTGTGCTCCTCTTTGGGTGTGAGAGTGTGTGTGTGAGCTCTCTTCCTTATCTCCTTCCTCATGACATGGTATCAAAGCCAGTCTGGCTATAGAGAGCTTGTGGAGAAGGCTGATGGTGAAGAGTATGCGAGAAGGCATGGAGAAAGCGTGATTCACAAATGACCTTAGATTACTACAAAATTGGCATGAAGATAAAAGGTCTCAAAATATTTTCATGAGTTAACCCTTTAGGGTCACTTGTTTTTATCAAATGAGAGTTTTGGAGCCATTTCCACCTTTGTTTTGAGCTTGCAAAGTGGGGCCCATAAAAAAACCAGGTCAGTTTGCAAAACTATAACTTGCCTCCTGTTCGAAGACACTCATATATTCCAAATCCAAAATCTCAAGCAATTTTGTGTACTGTTGATACACAAAAACTGTGGTTTTTTTAGATCGAATTGTCACATCATAGTGCGACAACATTCAAGCAAAACTACTACTTGTAGTGTTTTGCAGTGTTGTGAATTGCTGGAAAAATGGCAAAGATAGATGGAATAATTAAGCTTATGAGTGATAAGCTGGACAAGAAAAACTTTCATGCTTGGAGTTTTTGTATGATGAAATTCTTGATGGGAAAAGGCTACTAGAAGTACATCAAAGGAGAGAATGAAAATGCTCCACATTTACCAAAGAGGAATCAGACTGTAGACCACTTAAGAGCATATGAGTAATAGAATTAACGAGCATGAAAGGTAATGTATTGGCTATCTGTTAGCATACAAAATAGCATGATTGATCACATACATGATGCGAAGACTCCGAAAGAGGCGTGGAACAATTTGGTCACATTGTATGAGATCAATACAAAGGCATGGAAATTGCAACTCAAGAACGAGCTACACACACTAGAAAAGAAGGGCATGTTGGTAAGTGACTAAAATCTGAAAATTAAAAGCATATGTGAGTCACTTACATCTATTGGCGTGAATGTAGTTGATGATGATAAGGTGGAAGTGTGCTTTCATGGTTTAGGAGTTGCATATAAGCAGTTCATAACTTCTATACAGACTAGGGAAAATATTTTGAATTTCACCGATCTAGTATCCATGGTGATTATTGAAGAAAAGAATCTTGGTGAGGATTCAAACTCCTAAGGAAAACCTAGTTCTAAGTGGGTATTCTACTTTGGCAGAGGAAGAGGCAGAGGTAGACGCTTTGAAGTGGAAGAGGACACAATAAGCAAGATCAAGGACAACAATAGAATCATACAAGAGGTAGAGGATAGTTTTGAGGCAGGGGGAGCCAAAGAGGTCACAGAAATTTCCAAAGAAATGATTCGAATAATCACAATAAAGGATGCTGGAATTGTGGTAAACCTAGACACTTTGAACGAAATGAATTGGACATGCAAATTTGCAGAGGCTGCAATTGATGCAGCCCAAGGAGATTGTCAATGGACTAGCAAATTTCAAACTTGCAGAAATGCAAAAGGTATGTGCAACATGTCAATTTGGTAAACAATCAAGAGCATCATTTTCACATGACAAGCATGTTAGTGAGAATGTACTAGAAATAGTACATATAGATGTTTGGGGTCCTGCAAAGAACACATCTATGGGCAGCTGTAGGTTTTATGTTACTTTCATTGATGACCATACATGGAAAGTATGGGTACATGAAAGAGAAGAGTGAGGTGTTCACTCACTTGCCTCATTGTTATTGGGCAGAAGTTGTGCATACTGCTGTATACATCATGAATAGAACTCGGACTGCTATTGTACATCAAGTTACACCTAAAGATAAGTTTACAGGTAAAAAGCCAAACTTATCACATATGAAAATATTTGGCTATATTACATATGCACATGTTCCAGATGAGTTGAGGATGAGGCTTGATCAAAAAGTAGAAAATGTATCTTCATCGGATACTCACTTGAGCAAAAGGGGTATAAATGTGATAATCCACTCACAAGATAGGCGAAGGTAAGCAAAGATGTGGTGTTTGATGAAATGTCAAGTTTCTATGTAGGTGCCAAAGATGGAATTAATCTTGAATCAAATGACAAAGAAAGTGTTGAAAAATCAAGTATATAATCTCAAGTTTTGAGTGGAACAAATGCATCGCCAAGCAATAGTTCCAACTCAAATCCATAGAGTGGAAGATTGCGTGGAAATTTCAATCCAAGAAATTCATCAAATACATCCGAGAAAAGTAAAGAAAAGATTTATGCTAGTAGTAAAACATGTACAAGTTTTGAAGACATTGATGGAGATTCAAGCGGTTCAAAAAAGAATCTTGATACTATGAAGACTCTAGGAGTAAGAAAAGCACATGCATATGAAAAGGAGAAGTGACCCGGGACCAAGAAGATCCGAGAGGATGTGGAACTCACTGCAGCAATTGACATATGATAGTTACATGGCTCATCATTGTGCCTACATCACAAAGGTAATACAAGATGCTGAACCTTCTTGTTTTGAAGATGCAGTTGGAAATGCAAATTGGGAAAAAGATATGGATGAGGAGATGGCTACACTTCATGGAAATGATACATGGAAGCTGGTTCCATTGCTGCAAGGAAAGAAACCCATAGGCTGCAAGTGGGTTTACAAGGTAAAGCACAATGTTGGTGGTAGCATAAGCAGGTATAAAGCATGATTGGTAGCAAAAGGATATGCACAAACATATGGCATTGATTATGAGGAAACATTCAGCCATGTAGCTAAAATGTCTATTATCAGAACACTTGTTGCATTAGATACAACAAAAGGATGGACTTTGCATCAGATGGATGTGAAGAATGCTTTTCTACATGGTGAGTTACAGGAAGAAGTATACATGGACCAACCACCAGGATATGAAGATTCAAAGCACCTAGAGTAGGTTGCAAAAGGCTTTGTATGGGCTTAAGCAAGCTCCTCATGCATGGCATGAAAAGATTGCTTATTACTTAACCACCATTGGGTTTTCTATGTGTGATGCAGAAAATTCACTATATGCAAGGAAGGGTGATGATGGCATCACAATTGTGGATATTTATGTTGATGAATTGATTGTAGCTGATGATAGTGAAGAAAGCATCAAACAGGTAAGGCAACTTCTTATGTAGGAATTTGACACGAAAGATCTTGGTGTGTTGTACTATTTCTTGGGCATTGAGTTTATACATACAGAAATAGATATATGGATGTTGCAAAGGCAATATGTCTTGAATATGCTAAAAAAGTATGGTATGGTTGATTGTAAGCCAATTTCAATGCCATTAGATCAGAATTTGAAATTGGATACCACATCAGGTGCAACATTAGAAAATCTACTATGTATAGGAAAATTGTGGGAAGCTTGATATATCTCACAATTACAAGGCCTGATCTAAGCTACATTGTTGGACTTGAAAGTCAATTTATGCAGGTTCTCAAGAAGCCACATTTAGATGCTCTGAGGGACACTCTACGTTATGTCAGTGCTACTTTGGATTATGCATTTTTTTCTGAAGCTGTTGCAGGTTCATGGATACACTGATGCAGATTGGGCTAGTAGCATTCGAGATAGAAGATCTACTAGTGGATTTCTATTCACACTTGGGAGTGCAACTATTACATGGAGCAGCAAGAAGCAACTCACTGTTGCTTTGTCGAGTACAGAGGCTGAGTATAGAGGTGCTACAATGACAACATGTGAAGCATCACGGCTTGAGATGCTACTTGCAGATTTAGGTGTGGAAGTGCAAAAGCCTATCACCATCTATTGATAATCTTAGTAGCATACAGTTAGCACAGACTCCTGTTTTTCATGCGAGAATAAAGCATATTGAGGTACATTATCACTTCACCAGAGAGAAGGTATTAGTAGGTGATATCTTGTTTATGTGAGGACAGATGAGTACCTTGCTGATATTTACACTAAAGCACTTGGAGCTGAGAAGTTGAAGAAGTTTCAGGAGATGCTTGGATTACAAGATATGATGTTGAGCTTACAGTGCCATATACACCTCAATAGAATGGAGTTGTTGAACAAAAGAAGAGGTCACTCATGTAGATGGTGTGCTGTATGGTCAAGAGTCAGGCTTTACCACATAGTTTCTGGCTTGAGGCTGTTATGTGTGCAACATATGTACTAAATAAGTATCCCACTAAAGTGTTGTAGTCTATCACTCCATATGAGGCTTGGCATGGTCACAAGCTATCTGTTGCTCATCTACATGTTTTTGGTTGTCTGGCATATGCATTAGTGCTTGAACAACATCGCAAAAAATTGAACAATAAAGTAGTAAAATGTATTTTTATTGGGTACAGTTCTAAAAGTAAGGCTATCATCTCTATCATCCACAGAATAAATGCATTCTAGTTAGCCGTGATGTTTTTGTGGAAGATGCTATTCAGCCATTGCTTTCATGTACTAAGGAGACATATGTTAGCTCCAAAGACATGTATGATACTTTCCCTCTTTTTATAGGTGGACAGTCTAGTGCTGGTTCTAATGAGGCAACTTCTCAACCTTAGCAGGTTTCATGTGATGATGCACATGATTCCTTTTCTGATGTAGATTTACATGATGCACTTGTTGATGAGAGAGCTGATATTAAGCAGGCAAAAACTATGCCAAAATGGTTGGTGTAGACCTTGCTTGACAACAATTTAGATGCACCTCTCTCATATCATACTAGATCAGACTCTCATAGTGCCTCTTTTGCATCAGATTGCTATGATATGGCTACGTGTAGTCTTTGTGATGAGAATGAGCCTGTTTCATTTGAAGACAAATGTGACTCTCACTCGCAACATGGGACTGCTAAGATGCCACCTCGTAGAGGCCAAATAAGAAAATCAAAGACTCTAGGAACAGAACAGAGAGAACCTTTAAGCAGCATTAGATCAACGGGACGAACCTCTGAGTCCTAGCCACTTTAAAGTTGTAGCATCAGAGTCTATGAAGATACTATTGGAAGACCATGTCAGACTACTAGAAGATTATGACAGTATGAATGAGTCATAAGATGCTACAGTTACATGCACCAGCACAGCCACCACCTCCATCTCCTATGGACACATCTTTTGAAATCATTGAAGAACTCAATGCTTTACGTGCCCAGGTACTAACTCTTCAAACACAGATCGCAGCCTATGTAGAGCCTCCTAGGCTAGATTCCCCACGGGAACTACCAGCGGATGAAGAAATAGTGACTACCCCGATGGAGGACACATTTGAACAAGCCTACAAACCACAACCCATCCCAGACAGACGTGTTATGGCTAAAGGCCAAGACACTTTTGAACTCCCTACTCTCGCATGGATGAAGTTAGTCGAAGAACTTGGAAAGAACCATTCAGCACGGGTGGAGGCACAATTACATGCAATGGCCATGATAGAGGAACGAATGTTACAATCACCCTACTTTGCTCATTTGTCCCCTCGACGATATATCTTAGGCCATGAACTTCAATACAAACCTTATTTCATGCTAATGGCAAAATATCAATTGGAAATCAAGAAGGAGACAGACAAGAAACCCTCCCATGCTACTCATTTTGAGCATGATGATTTGCCCCAAGAAGCACTTAAAGGTACGATCTTTCACCTAACTTGGTTCTAGGGATTGTTACAAAAATATCCCGAAATGATGAGCACATGGGTCAAGACACTACTACATTTGAAGTATAACCCATGTCGGAGACCGATCCCAAGATGCCGCTCTTGGAATGCCTTCACAATCAAAGTCAAGAACAACCAGTAGTTCCAAGACTGGCTAAATTATCCATATTTCACTCCATCCCATGGACCACCCACAGTCGGATACATGATGGCAACTATTTGCCACTAGCTCCCTCGCTTACACCACATGGATGATGTAGCTGCCCATGTGAAAATCAAAATATTTGACATGATGCAAACAATATTCAAGATCTTTCGTCGCATTAAAGAACCACACGTTAACACCCTGGGCTTCAAGCATGGTGATTAGGACTTGGTCTATGATATGAGCATGACACTGTTGGTGCAAGGCAATCAACAATTGAAGGTCTTTAAGTCCGCAGAAACTTCAGTAAAAATTTCCTTAAAAAGGTCACCGGAACAGTACCGGAACAGTACCGGAAGGTCACAGGAAAGTCACCGGAATGTTACCGGAATAGATCAATTTTACAGATTTCAGTTCATGAAGAGTTGAAAGATAAAAGGAGGAAGAAAAGAACAAAGTTTGAAGCTTGGAAGAAGAACCGGAAAAATTGTACACATATGTACAGTAGTATAGTCCGCGTTATAAGCTTGTACAAATTTATCTATAAATACATGGAAAATGTAGAGGCGCGTAGTGATGAATAGAATGGAAGAAATGAGAGGCGTATAGGCATTAGAAGCATATACGAGAGAGAAAGGAATAGAAGAGAAGAATGAGAAGTTAGATGTCATTAGACATATGAAAAGTTAGTTGAGTTTTCCTCTCATCACTCAACTGTAACTTTCTGAGTAATCGAAGAAAATTGCGCCGAAATATCTGTGTGTTCTTCATCTGTGATAGATGATTTGTGAAATCCTTTTGAGGATATCTAAGTCTATAGTTAATCAATCTATAGCTTAAGTTTCAGAGTTTAATTGTAAACAGAAACCAAGAATTGTCAGTAGGAACATTCATATGTGTTGAGTGTTCAAAGTTTACTGAAACAGGCGCATTTTCGGTGATCAATGTTTTGATCATTTCTCAGTGCATACTTTAAAGTTTTGCATGAGTGAGGGCTTAATCTTTAAGTTAGAAGATAAGCTACTCTTAACCAGAAGCATTTGCTTAAACGGGTTCTATTCAAGGAGAACCAAGTCTTAGAAGTTACAGGTGTAAAGTCGACTGTTCAGAATAACAGTTTCAGACAAAAGTAACCTGTGAAGATTAATTTAAAGAAATCGTACAGCAGAATGTTTGTGTTGTGAAGTTTTGACTTACTCTTGGTATAGAGGTGCTCTAATCACAAGAGTAGGTTATTCTGAAGGAGATTAACACTCTCCGACAGTGGTATCAGAGCAGGTACAGTGAAATCAGAGCAGATACAGTGGTATCAGAACAGGTAAAGTGGTATCAAAGCAGGTATCAGTCCAGCAGTGGTACTAGAGCAGGAGACACCAAAATCAAAGAAAGGAGGTTCCCGACTGCTGCGGTTACAAAGAATTCAACAACCGAAGAACTAAAAGGTGGAAGCTTGAAGGCGAAACCTGAAGAAGAGATCATACGGCATCAAGGGAGACAAACGGAGTCTAATTTGAAGTAAAGGTACATATATTATTCATAAAGGTTGAAGGTTTTAGTACACAGGAAGACACAAGATGGGAGATTCTCTACAGATAGAGAAATTGGATAGGGAAAACTATCCTGCGTGGTCAATGAGGATGGAAGCTCATCTTATGAGCAAAGATTTGATAGCTTATATCACAGGAGAAGAAGAAAAGCCACAGTTCAAAGATCCTAGTGTTCCGACTAGGGAAGAGTTAGCAGATCTGAAAAACTGGATGAAGAAAGATGCGCAAGCTAGAAGCATTATCTATATGGCAGTAAATGATTACTTGCTACCTCATATTCGAGGTCTTGAAAGTGCAACGGACATTTGGAATGCATTGGAGGAGCATTTCCAGAATACTACTAAGTCAAGGAAGGCATCCTTATGGGCAGAGTTTACAACCTTTAAGAAGAAGGCTTCTCAGTCCGTTTCAGACTATGTGACAAGAATGAAAGACATTGCAGATGCATTAGGTGCTGTTGATGAAGATATCGAAGAGGATAAATTGGTAAGACAAATTCTTACAGGCTTAAGAGGTGATGACAAATGGAAGCCGTTTATTTTGTCTACGGAATTATCACTTGACCATTTCACTCCAGATTTAAATCAGTTGCTAGGTCATATGCTAACATTTGAGAATGATGTTAAAGGAGATGGTGACAAGAGTGCAGGTCACGCAATGTACTCGAAAGATAAAAAGAAGAATAGCAAAGGAAAGCAACAAGCAAATGAAGATGAAGGAACAACTAGCCAAGCCAACTTCCTAAGAGGAAAAGGAGGTGGCAAAGGTAGAGGAAGAGGCAGAAACAACAAAGATGGAGGTAAAGCCTGCTGGATTTGTGGTAAGACAAATCATTTAGCTAATGATTGTTGGCACAATACTCAAAGTAATAATGGATATAGTCAAAGTTACAATGCAAGAGGAAGAGGTGGCAGAAATCAAAGAGGAAATTTCAGAGGAAGAGGTGGTAGGAGTTACTTTGGAAGAAATGCAGGGAGAGGATTCCAAAGTCAACAATATAACAATACCTACTACAATTACGCTTCAGAACAGAAGGAAGATTCAACAATGATATTGAATGCTACTTGTGAAAGTCAGAATGAAGATCAAAGAGTCTTCTACATTGACTCAGGATGTAGTAATCACCTGAGTGGAAACATATCATTGATGACTGATTTGGAGAATAAAGTTTCTAATCATGTTGTTCAAACAGGTGACAACACAAAGCATAAAGTGCAGTCGATTGGATCAGTGAAAGCCAAAGACGGCAGTACCTTATTGGGTAAGGTACTGTATGTTCCTACAATTCCTAAGAATTTGATAAGTGTAGGACAAATTGTTGAAAAAGGATATGAAGTAAGATTCACTAATGAAGGAGTATACGTAGAAGATCCCAGTCAGGGATATAAACAGATTGTTTCAGGAAAAAAAGAAGGAAGACTGTTTACACTGAAGATTCAAGGTAACATTGGTCAGGCCATGTTTACATATGAAGGACAGAAAATTTCTGAGTTAGATCTTTGGCACAAGAGGCTTGGACATTTCAATGAAAGAGGTATAAAAGACATGGTTAACAATGGTTCGGTGCTTGGATTGCCTAATGTTGCAAGTCAACATATGACATACAAATGCGAGGCATGTCAGTTTGGTAAGGCTCATAAGAATTCTTATACCAAGCATGGTTTTATGCACTCAGAGAAGCTTGAGTTGGTACACACAGACGTGTGGGGACCATCAAAGGATTTCAGTATAAATGGATCAAGATATTATGTGATTTATGTTGATGATGCTACCAGATGGATCACTATTTATGTGATCAAAGATAAGTCAGAAGTATTCAATACATTCAGACATTATCATGCGTATGCAGAAAGAACTACAGGTCATAGACTGAAGAGACTAAGGTCAGATGGAGGGGGAGAGTATTTCTCCAACGAGTTCAGTGACTACTTATGGAATGCAGGTATAAAAAGAGAAGTTACTTGCAGATATTCTCCTCAACAAAATGGTGTTGCAGAAAGAAGGAACAGGACTATTGTTGAGTTTGCAAGATCCATGATGAATGAGAAAAATTGCCCTAATTATTTGTGGGCTGAAGCTGTAAATACAGCTACTTACTTGGTTAATAGATTACCTTGTAAAGCCTTGCAAGGTATGACACCATATGAGGCTTGGTGGGGTAAAAGACCTACCTTGGATCATTGCAGAGTTTTTGGGTGTGTGGCATATGCATATGTGCCATCACAATTAAGACACAAATTGGAACCTAAAGCTGAAAAATATGTTTTTATTGGTTATGATGACAGACAGATGGGATACAGGTTGTGGAATCCATCCACAAAACATTTTCTGGTCTCGAAAGATGTTACGTTTGATGAGCAAAGTTCTTGGTATACAGGAACAGTTAATAACAATACAGGTGATGAAGAAGAAGTGAGTCAAAAGAAAGGTAAATCAAAGGTTCAAATAATTGATGAAGAAGAAAATTATGAAATACAGGAAGAAGTTGAAGAAAGACCAAGATTTGATCCTGAGTGTGAAGAACCAGAAACCTCAAGGACCGGAGAACTCAGAAGGTCATCAAGAAATAGATGGCAACCTACAAGGTACAGTTATGATACTTCATTTTTGGCTACGAAAGATTATGCTTACATAGTGAAAGCAGATGAAGACCCTTCTACATATGAAGAGGCAAAAGGTAAGGAAAAATGGGAAAAAGCTATGCAGGAAGAACATGATGCATTGATAGAAAATCAAACATGGGATTTAGTTCCTAAACCAAATAGCCAGAAGGTTATTGGATGCAAGTGGGTCTACAAGACCAAAAGATTTGCAGATGGAAGTGTGTCTAGATACAAAGCTAGACTTGTTGTCAAAGGGTTTGCTCAGACTTATGGAGTTGATTATGATGAGACTTATAGTCCAGTGGCAAAGATGACAACTATCAGAACGCTCATAGCTGTTGCTGCGAGCAAAGGTTGGAAGTTATGTCAGTTAGATGTGAAAAATGCTTTTCTGAATGGTTATATTTCAGATGATGTGTTCATGGAGCAACCTCAAGGGTTCAGAGATAAAAGGTATCCAGAACATGTGTGCAAGCTCAAGAGAGCTTTGTATGGCTTGAAGCAAGCGCCAAGAGCGTGGAATTATAGACTTGTAAAGTTCTTGAAAGAACTTGGTTTTCAGGTGTCTGAAGCAGATAGTAGTCTGCTTATAAAAGCAAGTGATAATGGTTTCATATACATGTGCATATATGTTGATGATATAATTCTTACAGGAACAGATGAGTCAGGTATACAAAGACTCAAGAAGCAAATGGAAAAGGAGTTCAAGATAAGTGATTTGGGAAACTTGTCTTACTTCTTGGGTATGGAGATCACATATACTCAGCATGGAGTATTCGTGACCCAAGAAAGATATTTGAAGAACTTGTTAATCAAGTTTAAAATGAATGATTGCCGGATAGCACCTACTCCAATGGAGGTGAACCACAAACTAAGTAAGTTTGGAGGTGAAGAATTCAAGGATGTGAGACAATATCAGAGTTTGGTTGGTAGTCTTATCTATGCTACTTTAACTAGACCTGATTTATCATATGCAGTAGGAGTATTGTCTCAGTTCATGCACTGTCCAAAGAAAGAACACTGGATCGCAGGACAAAGGGTGTTGAGGTACATTAAAGGTACACTCAAAGAAGGTTTGTATTATGGGTTTACCTCAGATACAAACATCAAAATATACAGTGATGCAGATTGGGCAGGTAATCCAGATGACAGAAGGTCAACCTATGGATACATGTGTTATGTGGGAGATAAGCTAATCTCATGGTGTTCCAAGAAGCAACATACAGTTGCTTTGTCTTCTACCGAAGCTGAGTACAAAAGCATGGTTGAAGCCGCAAAGGAAGTGATTTGGCTAAAGACTTTAATGAAGAATTTTGACACTATACAGAGGACTCCAATTATATTTGGAGATAATATGAGTTCTTTATATTTAGCTGCTAATCCTGTTTTTCATGCCAGGACTAAACACATTGAGATTCAGTATCACTTTCTAAGAGAGAAGGTGATGGATAAAGAGATTGAAGTAATTCATACTTCAACGAAAGATCAGATAGCTGATATGCTTACAAAAAGTTTGGATGGACCTAAGTTACAAAGGTTCAAGGATATGGCAGGAATAAAGAAGACAGAGAAAACCTCAATTGATGATTGAGGGGGAGCTGTTGGTGCAAGGCAATCAACAATTGAAGGTCTTTAAGTCCGCAGAAACTTCAGTAAAAATTTCCTTAAAAAGGTCACCGGAACAGTACCGGAACAGTACCGGAAGGTCACAGGAAAGTCACCGGAATGTTACCGGAATAGATCAATTTTACAGATTTCAGTTCATGAAGAGTTGAAAGATAAAAGGAGGAAGAAAAGAACAAAGTTTGAAGCTTGGAAGAAGAATCGGAAAAATTGTACACATATGTACAGTAGTATAGTCCGCGTTATAAGCTTGTACAAATTTATCTATAAATACATGGAAAATGTAGAGGCGCGTAGTGATGAATAGAATGGAAGAAATGAGAGGCGTATAGGCATTAGAAGCATATACGAGAGAGAAAGGAATAGAAGAGAAGAATGAGAAGTTAGATGTCATTAGACATATGAAAAGTTAGTTGAGTTTTCCTCTCATCACTCAACTGTAACTTTCTGAGTAATCGAAGAAAATTGCGCCGAAATATCTGTGTGTTCTTCATCTGTGATAGATGATTTGTGAAATCCTTTTGAGGATATCTAAGTCTATAGTTAATCAATCTATAGCTTAAGTTTCAGAGTTTAATTGTAAACAGAAACCAAGAATTGTCAGTAGGAACATTCATATGTGTTGAGTGTTCAAAGTTTACTGAAACAGGCGCATTTTCGATGATCAATGTTTTGATCATTTCTCAGTGCATACTTTAAAGTTTTGCATGAGTGAGGGCTTAATCTTTAAGTTAGAAGATAAGCTACTCTTAACCAGAAGCATTTGCTTAAACGGGTTCTATTCAAGGAGAACCAAGTCTTAGAAGTTACAGGTGTAAAGTCGACTGTTCAGAATAACAGTTTCAGACAAAAGTAACCTGTGAAGATTAATTTAAAGAAATCGTACAGCAGAATGTTTGTGTTGTGAAGTTTTGACTTACTCTTGGTATAGAGGTGCTCTAATCACAAGAGTAGGTTATTATGAAGGAGATTAACACTCTCCGACAGACACCATAGCTCTGGGTGTATTATGCCTGACACTGTCACATCAAGTATTTACCGGCATGTTACAAAATGACATTTGAATAGATGTTTACCACTAGCTTTTGGGAGTACCACTCAGAGGTGTTCATCAGCAAACCCACACACCTACTCCAATTATTTGCCTATGAACAACTGGTGTACTCCATGCACTACAGACTCCCACCACGAGATGAACCTCAACCCATAGATTGGGAAAAACTTGAAGCAGATCTTGCAAGAGGTATTCACATTTCAGAGCACACCCTCGCTGAGGACCTCCTACAAAACTATATCCAATAGACCCCGCAACAAGGTTCTATCGAGGACAACAGAAGCGAGAGGGAGGGGGGTGTTGGCAGTAGCCAGAGGCACATGTGACGAGGAAGCATGCGAAGGCAGACTACAACAAAGTAGTGGGGAGCCATGTAGATTATTTTTTCAAATAAATATGTTTTAAAATACTTTTCAAAACCCTCAATAGTGATTTTCATCACTCTTGTATCATATGTAACATAGAACAACCACTTTTGTAATTAGTAGCTCCATTTTGTGAAAACCAAGGAGTCCTTGATCTTGAGGAGCCTAGGTAGAATGAGCCTACCAATTTTGGTTATTTTCATTTACCCCTTCAAATAGCACCTAGAACCTATTTTTTAACTATGCCAGTCACTAGATGTGAAATCGGTCAAAACTAGGCTAGAATCTATAAAAAGAGCTAGAGAGCTCATTTTTGAGGTTAGCTTGTATGAGTAGAGAAGACCTTAGAGATATTTTGAGCCTATAATTGAGATATTGAGTAATAGAGTCTATTTTCCTATCTTCCATTGTGTCTTGCTTGTCTCTTCAATGTGTGTGTGCATCTCTATGCTTCTCACCTTCACTCTCACTACATGTCACATTCACAATCTTCATATCAATCCTATCTCTTCCACAGATTGACATTAAGGAGGTGGAGCTTCTTAATGTGGTAGTTACCATTGTGCTAGAGCAACAAGGTGTCTAGGTACAAAGCTAGACTTGTGGTTAAAGGTTATGCCCAAACTTATGGGGTAGATTATGATGAAACCTTTAGTCCAATTGCTAAGATGTCTACAATTAGAACCCTAATTGTTATTGTTTCCTGTAAAGGATGGAAGTTGTCACAATTAGATGTGAAGAATGCATTTTGGAATGGATATATTGCAAATGAGGTGTACATGGAACAACTAGAGGGTTTCATGGATTCAATTGGATCAGATTATGCATGTTAGCTCAAAAGAGCTTTGTATGGTTTGAAGCAGGCCCCAAGGGCATGGAATTACAGGCTTGTTAAGTTCTTGAATGAATGATGATATTATTGTCACAGATACAAATGCTCAAGGAATTAAGGAGCTTAAGAAGAAAATAGGAAAGGAGTTTAAGATAAGTGATTTGGGAAACTTGTCTTATTTCTTAAGAATGCAGATGGTGTATACTCAACATGGAGTCTATGTTACACAAGAGAGATACTTGAAGAATCTTTTGGTCAAGCTCAACATGGAAGATTGCAAATTTTCAACCACACCATTGGAGGTAAATCATAAATTGAGTAGATATGGAGGAGAATAATTTAATGACATGAAGAAATATTAGAGCTTGGTAGGTAGTTTGATCTATGCTACCTTGACAAGACCAGATTTATCATATGCAGTTGGTGTGTTATCACAATTTATGCATTATCCAAAGAAAACTCATTGGATTGTAGCTCAAAGGGTAGTTAGATATATCAAGGGAACCCTGAGTGAAAGTTTGTATTATGGCTTTACTTCTGACACAAGAATCAGAGTGTTTAGTGATGTAGATTGGGTAGGTAATTCAGATGATAGAAGGTATACTCATGGTTATCTCTGTTACATTGGAGATAAGTTAGTTTCTTGGTGCTCAAAGAAGCAACATACAATTTCTTTATCATCCACAGAAGCTGAGTATAAAGGAATGGTAGAGACTACAAAGGAAGTGATATAGTTGAAGACCTTATTGAAAAGTTTTGGAATTGATCAAAGTACTCCAATTATTTTTGGAGACAACATGAGTTCATTATATTTGGAAGCTAATCCTGTTTTTCATGCCAGGACTAAACACATAATATAATTTCTTGAGAGAAAAAGTACTTGACAAAGAGATTGAAGTCTTGTATACACCAACAAAAGAGCAAGTTGCAGATATGTTGACAAAGAGCTTAGATGGACCTAAGTTACAGAAGTTCAAAGAGATGACAAGAATAAAGAAGAATGGCATAATCACAATCAATGATTGAGGGGGAGCTGTTGGAACAAAGCAATCCCAAATTGATGATTATGAAGAACTTGAAGCAAGTCAGAAATCAAAATTAAGTCAAGAAGTCATTGGAGATAGTGTTGAGATCTCAGAAATGTAGCTTGTATACATATGTACATTACAGATGAAAATTCTTGTACAATGGATATGGATGATCATTAGAATTATAAGGAGTAATGTAAGAAACATGGGTTGAGTCTAGAATCATATGTATATAAGTTAATAATGTAAAGAAATAGGAGAGAGAGTCATTAGAAGAAAAGAGTTCATGTGATAGATGTGTAGAGAGTCATCTTCCTGAGTTAGCGTCGAGTCTTTCTCTGATTTCTCTCAACTTGATCAAGTGGATCAAGAAATCTCTTGTACACATATAATCTAGAAGCTAGTCAAGCTATGTTCAAAGTTTCAAGGTCTAATACCTTTTAGGTTGTGTGTATGATCAATAGGAACATGTATATGTAAAGTCTGCAGATTGAACTCTTAGAGTTGGGCACTTTTTCATGTCAAAGTTTTGGTTGGATCCCAGTGCACAATGTAAAGTTTTTGATGACTGAGCATTCAAAATCTAAGTTAGAAGGCAAGGAAGCTATGGCGAAAAGCACTAAAAAAAACGGGACTTGTGCTATGAGAAATCAACTATAGAAGTTGATCATGTCAAAGCCACCTGTTCAAGAAGACAGTTTCTGACATACATTTGGTCTTAATGATCAAATTAGAGTTTTAGTGATTGTTTTGAAGATTCAATGGATGATATGATTGCGCAATGGTAGCTTGGAGGTATGTACATCATTAGATTGAAGAAATTTGAAGATATGTGTAGGTAATGAAGTTAATCTCTGAAGCAAACTCCTTGAAGAAGAAGAAACTTCATACATAGGAGTGTTTGTGAATGATTTTGTAAACCATGGTAACATTTGTGTAAATTGATATAGAAGTGATCTTAAATGAGTATAGATCAAGGATTAGGAGATAAAGAGGTCTCCATCAATACGTGCCATAGCAAGAGTTACAACAACATATAATATGCTCTTGATAGTAAAATTCATCATAATTCCTATCGGAGGACACATGTGAAGTCATTGCATGGGTAGAAGTGGTGGAGTGCCCTCTGATTGATCAGAATTTGATTATAACAAGAAACAAAAAAATATATCAGTTATGTATCTATCAAATATATTTAAAATCAAAAGTTTGATATACTTACAGTATATAGTCCTTGCACGATTAGAGATGGTGGTGGAGTTCCATTTGATTGATCGAAATCTACAGATAATGGTATTTGATATTAATAATCTGATTATTTACATACATAAACATTCACATATACATATTTACACATACACACATATTCACATATACACATTTACACATACACACATATTCACATATACACAAATACACATTATTGTGGGATAAATGCATGTATTTTGTATGAATGAGTGTATATGCATGCATGTGTATGTGTGTACGTATATATGTGTGGATATGTATATGTGTGTTTATGTTATATGCATGTATATGTGTATATGTATGCATATATGTATGTGTATATGTTTGCATGTATATGTGTATGTGGGTATGTGTATGTGTATGTGTATGTGTGTGTATATATGTGTATGTATTCTGATTCTTTTTTTCTATTTGACATTAAATTAATAAGAGATATTGTATGGTAGAAAAAAATAAGAGGCGACCTAACATACCACCTAAGATGTGGTAGTTTTTTCGTAGATAGCTACGTCTTTAGGAGTCATTTCCTCAGCAGAAGGTATACAAATTAATAGATAATATTTAAAATTTTCATAAATTTTAGTAATTTTTTACATTTAATTTATGTATTTCTTTTTTCTTTAAATAAATAGGCTGTTGCAAAGAAGAGAGTTGAGTCGGGCCACACATTGCACGTAGGCCAAATAGGCCATCATGGTTTTGTAGCTACATTTGTAAGTACATGTGTTATTGTGAGTATATTTTTTATTTTAGTTAAAATGCAAGAAAATAATCTTTTTTATTTGTTTCAATGCAGTGAAAGGATTATGACCGATATCCTATGAAACATGAGATCGAGTATGCTACGCATTTTGGATATCGGCGTTTGAGCAAGTATATGCCAGATCATCTAGATGCCTTTGTGAGTATTATTAAATTTTATATAATTATTTTATTTTTATGGATGTTTTAATTGTTTTACTTATTTATGTTTGTTATATGTAATACAGGAGTATTATGGAGGGGCAGATATGGATGAGCTGGAGAGACAGACACAAGAGGGACAATCTCGATCATCATAGGGTGCTCACACAGATACATCAGATCATGCAGATGATCATGATGATGATGATTAGGATTCTTGATTATGACATTGGATATGTATTTACATTGATATATATATATATATATATATATATATATATATATATATATATATATATATATATATATATATATATATATATATATATATATATATATATATATATATATATATATATATATATATATATAGAGAGAGAGAGAGAGAGAGAGAGAGAGAGAGAGAGAGAGAGAGAGAGAGAGAGAGAGAGAGAGAGAGAGAGAGAGAGAGAGAGAGAGAGAGAGAGAGAGAGAGAGAGAGAGAGAGAAGTTTTGTTCTATTGATTGTTATTATTGTTCATATTAAGCATGTGTTTTAGTACTTTAATCATACAATTCATTCATATTTATGTGCATGTGTATATAAAATGTATATATGCACATGTAGGTATATATCTATATTTGTAAGTATGTCTATATGCATTTATATGTATGTATCTATGTATATATGCACATGTATGTATGTGCATATGTATATGTGTATATGCATGTATCTGCATGTGCATCTGTAAGTGTATTTGTATATATACATATGTGCATATGTATGTGTATGTGTATAAGCATATACAACTGTATGTATATGCATGTGTATATGTATGAAACATGCATGTGTGTGTGGATGCATTTCCATTTGCATCCATGTGCATGCATGTGGATGTGCATATACATGTATTTAAGTATATGTTTATGTGTGTATGTGTATGTATATATGCAATAATGCATGCATGCTAGTCTTTTTATGTGGTTGTAGAAATGTTTGTGCATATGAATGTGTATGTGTGTGTATGCGTAAGTGTATGTGCACATGTATGTGTGTGTATGTGCATGTGTATATGTGTATATGTGTGAACGCACATCTTCATCATGTATAAGTTTATATGTGCATATCAATAAGTGTGAGTATGCTAACCAATGAAAATAACACAATTCAAATGATATACAAAGAATGGCAATTGTACTTACAATAGTTACCCATATTTTTTGCTTGGTTAGCTTCTTGAATAACCTGTAATAGAGAGAGAGAGAGAGAGAGAGAGAGAGAGAGAGAATTCAAAGAGAGAAAGAGGTAGAAAGAGAGAAACAGAGACAGAGAGAGACAATAAGACAAAGATTAGATAAAACAACAATTCTGCAAGCGATTGTTTCAGCTTTTAAGCACAATGCAATTGCGAACATTGGAGAGATCTTTGATTAGATGCATGAAGATGCCGATCGAAGCGCCTCCAACATTTTTTTTTTTGTAAAAAAGCTATCATGTAAGCGATGGTAAGGCATTGTAAAAAGCACTACAATTGGCACACATAAGCAACGTTATTTATCGTCGCTTATGCGACGCTCACTCCAAGCGTCGCACATCCCGTCGTGCCACACATCAATAAAAAACATTCTTTTGCTAGTTGTTTAATTGACCGTCCATGCTCGACGCTTCTTGCGATGCTTTTTGCAATTTTATAGTATGTATGTATGTATGCATGCATGCAATGTATGTATGTATGTATGTATGTATGTATGTATGTATGTATGTATGTATGTATGTGTGTGTATGTATGTATGTATGTAAGTATGTATGTATGTATATTTGTACGTATGTATGCATATAAATATGTTGATTTTTCTTTTTCCATATATAACACCATATAATGAAAAAAATCGGAAGCATTTCTCTAAATATAGAACCTAAAAAAAAAGCATGTAGGCCTATAAGCAAACAAGATTGGTAGGCCATAATGAAAGCCACTTAGGCTATAAATAAAAAATGGCATGTAGTCCAATAAAACTATCCGCAATTTTTTTTCCTCACTTGCAAAAAGAGAATCCATCTACAAAAAGAAATTATACTTGCAAAGATAAACATTATGCTACAAGAAGACATTCAAATGTATGTGTATGTGCATGTGTATATGTATGCATGTGTATGTATGTGTATATGTATGTGTTTGCATGCATGTATGTGTGTGTATATGTATATATATGTATATGTATATGTATATGTATATGTATATGTATATGTATATGTATATGTATATGTATATGTATATGTATATGTATATGTATATGTATGTGGTTGTATATGTGTGTGTATATGTGTGTGTATGGATGGGTGTGTACATATGTATGTGTATATGTATGTGTGTACATATGTGCCTATGTGTGTATGTATGTGTGTATATGTGTGTGTATTTATGTGTGTATCTGTGTGTATATATATGTGTATGTATGTATCTATGTATGTATGTATGTGTGTATATGAATGTGTGTGTGTATGTATGTAAGTATGTATGTCTGTATGTAAATAGGTATGTATGTATGTAAATAGGTATGTATGTATCTAACTATGTATGTATGTAAGTAAATAAGTGAGTATGTATGTGTAATGTGTATTTATATGTATGATATGTGTATTTATGTGTAGATAAGTTGTGTCTAGGTACATGAAGAAACATTTTAGGGAATGATTCTCATCCTTGCACTTGGATTCCTTTCTTCGGAAAGGGAAATGATGAAATTCTCCCCTATTAAGTTAGACTAGTGTATTAATAAGAGTGACTCTTGTACCAAAGGCTTGATTAGGACAGATTCACTTGTACCAAAGGTGAGATTGGAGACTAACTTTGTCCTCGGACCCCTACTAAGAGTTGAAATCCCTCCTTGGGGCATGGGTGCCTTTCCTAGGAAATCATCGGGATTTTTAGGCAGTTCTACGTTGGTGAAATCTCACAACATGGTCCATAGGTGTAAGTAGGTATATGTGCATGTAACTATGTATGTATGTAATTAAATGAGTGAGTATGTATGTGTTATGTGTATTTGTATGTATGGTATGTGTATGTATGTGTAGATGCATGTGTGTGTATATGTATGTGTGTGTATGTATGTTGTTGCTCTAGCACAATAGTGAGAACCATTTTAAGAAGCTCCACCTCCTTAATTTCAATCCGCGGAAGAGATAGGAGTGATATGAAGATCCTGAATGTGAGTTGATATGAGAGTGAAGGTGAGAAGCATAGAGATGCACACACACATACACACACAATGAAGAGACAAGCAAGACACAATGGAAGGTAGGAAAATAGACTCTATCACTCAAGATCTCAATTACAAGCTCAAAATATCTCTAAGTTCTCTCTACTCATACAAGCTAACCTAAAAAATGAGCTCTCTAGCTCTTTTTATAGATTCTAGACTAGTTTTGACCAGTTTCACATCTAGTGATCGGCATAGTTAAAAAATAGGTTCTATGTGCTATTTGAAAGGGTAAAGGGTGTCTAAAAATAACCAAAATTGGTAGGCTCGTTCTACCTAAACTCCTCAAGCTTGAGGACTCCTCGGCTTGCACAAAATGGAGCTATGAATTACAAAAAGGGGCTTTTCTATGTTACATATGGACAAAAGTGATGAAAATCACTATTGAGATTTTTGAAAAAGTATTTTAAAACATATTTGTTTGAAAAAATAATTCGAATGACTCCTTGCTACTTCATTGTGCTATGTCTTTACATGCTTCCGCGTCGTGTATGCCTCTGACTACTACCAACACCCCCCTTCCTCTCGCTTTTGTCATCGTCGACAGAACCTTGTTGCGGGATCTGTCGGATATAATTCTATAGCAGATCCTGAGCGAGGGTGTGTTCTGAAATGCAGATACATCTTGCTAGATCAGCTTCGAGTTTTTCCCAATCGATGGGTTGAGGTTCCTCTGGTGGCAGGATTCTCTAATGTGTGGAGTACACTAGTTGTTCACAGGCAAATAATTGCAATAGATGTGTAGGCCTACTTATGAACACTTCTGAGTGATACTCTCAAAAATCGTTAGTGAACATTTCTTCGAAGGTCTGCTTATAGCATGCCGGTAAGTATTTGATTCGGCATTGCTAGGCATAACACACCCGGAGCGATGGTGTCATGCTCATGTCATATGCTAAATCTTGGTTGCCATGCTTGAAACCCGGGGTGTCCACATGGGGTGCATTGATGTGACGGAAGACTTTGAATATCATCTGCATCATGTCAAATATTTTGACATTCATATGCACTGCTACATCGTCCATTCGTCGTAAGTGAGGGAGCCAGTGACGAATCGTGGCCATCATGTAACCTACTATGGTTGGTCCTATGGGTGGCCTGAAATATGGGTAATTGAGCCAATCCTGGCATTGCTTATTGTTCTGTACTTTAATGGCAAATGCCTTCCAGGAGCGGTGTCGTGACATGGGTCCCCAACATGGGTTGTACTTCAAGTGGAGTGGTGCCTTGGCCCAAGTGCTCATCATTTCGGGATATTCTTGTAATAAGTCCTAGCACCAATTTAATTGAAATATTTCTCCTCTCTGCGCTGCTGGTGGCAAGTCATCAGGCTCAAACTGAGTTGCGTGGGAGGGTTTCTTGCCTGTTTCCTTCTCGATGGCCAGCTGATATTCTACCATTAACATAAAATACGGCTTATATTGTAGCTCGTGCCCAGATATGTACTTGCGAGGGGCCAAGTGAGAAAAATACGATGATTGTAACCTCAATCGTCTTCATCCATGCAGGAGTAGGAAGTTTAAAAGTTGTTTGGCCTTCGGCCATGACGCGTCCGCCTGGGATGGGTTGGGGTTCATATGCTTCAAAAGTTTCCTCCACCGGGATGGTCATTGTTTCTTCATCTGCTGGTAGTTCCGATGGGGAATCTGGCCTGGGGGGTGCTTCATATACTGCTATCTGTGATTGAAGAGTTAATACTTGGGCCCGTAATGTGTTGAGTTCCTTGATGATTTCAGGAGATGGGTCTGTAGGAGCTGGTAGTCCTTGCTGTACAAGTGCTCTTAACTGCAATCTCTTGTGTTCTTCTTTGAGCTTCTCGTATTCCTCATTCATATTGTCATACTCCTCTAATAATCTGACATGATCTTCCAATAGCATCTTCATGGATTCGGAGGGGATGGCTTTGAAGTGACTGGGACTCAAGGGCTCGTCTGGTTGATCTAGAGTAGCTTCCAAGTTCTCTCTATTCTGTTCCTATAGATGTTGGTTCTCTTCTTTAGCTTCTGCCAAGTGGCATATGAGCAGTCCCATGTTTCTAGTAAGTTGCAAATAGTTTGAGCCCGCAATAAGATGTCAATATCAGTGATGGCCTCTTTTGTATTTTCTTCACTTTCTAGTTCCAGTTTATGATAGGCCTCGCGGAGCTCTTGGTAACAGGTGTTAAGCGATGCATTCTCGATGAACAATAAATTGAGCTATGACTGTAAATCGTTTGTTGTCGTCTGCAACGTCTGGTAACTAGTTCCAAGAGTTGCAAACTCATCTCTTGTGTCATGCATGCAAACATTTGACGAAATGTAGTGTCGATGGTGGGTGATAAAATTAATGGTGTAGTGAATGTCAATGTTATGTGTGTGGGTGTCGATGCAAGGGGAAAGGGAAATGGGGATGGGAACGTGGATGCAGTATGATTGTGGAAAAAAGTGATGTGCCTAAATATGGTGGTGCAGTGGATGAAGTGAGTGATGGTGTAATGGGTGGTGATATATCCATGTCACTTGATGTGGTGTTGAGTGCTGTGACTGTGAATAGTGGAGTGATAGTGGGTGCATGCATGGGTGTAAATACAGGATTTACAAAAGTGGCAGAGTAATTTACAGATGGGGTCTCTTGTACTGCTTGGTGGAAAGGGGAAAGAGGAATTATGGTGGGTCGGGGAGGTGAGACTGGGGAGAAAGTCAACGCAGGTGGAAATGAAAATAGTGGTCTTGGGGGTGTAGGTAAGGAAGGGAAGGATGGATGGGGAAATGGATTGGATAGAAAGGTGGATGTTCGAGGAGGTAAGCTAGGTTGCGTAGGTGAAGGAAGGGTGAGAGGGATGGAAGCGACAAAGGATTCTGCTATAGCACTATCCAAAGACGTGGAAGGCCTAGGAGAAGTGGGGTGTATGGGAGAGACTAGAGGGATGGGAGGTGAAGGAGGAGTTGTAGGGGTGGTGGGTACTTCGATAACTATGGTGGTATGTACAATAGTAGTGTCGGGCGGGGAGTCAATGACAATCGTTTCTTCTGCCAAGGAGCCTTTAGGGATGAGACGCGCTTCCCTGGCCTGTTGTAATGACTGGGCATCTATCGGTACATGAATGTATTGACCGGGTTTTGTTAGTAAACAAACTCTGCGCAGGTCAAACTGCGGTAACAGCTTTTGCTGCAAATATCTTAATGCTTCATTTGTGCCCACTGATTTAACAAGTTCTCTGAAGCCTTTGATATACGGTTCTTCAAAACCTCATGTGACGAGTTCTTTCTCTATGAGAGCTTGGCTTTCTTCCTCAGATAGCTTTTTACGCGCCCAAACTTTTTCCATGGTTCGGTATAGCTTCTTAATCGCTAGTGTATAGGCGGCTGCTTCAAATGTTTCATCTTCATAAGTACTGGTGTCACCTTGGGTGTCAGTGTGTTGTTCTTGTTCATCCGTCTGCACATTCTCTTGAGATTCCAGGCTTCCTTGACTAGCTTCATCATCGCCGTCTTCATCATCTGTTTCTGTCCTTTCTTCTTCTGAGTTGGATACTACTTGTTCTTGCTATTGATCACGCAGAGTAGTAGGGTAACTTAGTCGTTCATATTCTTGAGAGAAAAACTGGCCTTTAGAAAACTAAAATTCATTTGAAAGGCATCCGGCATCTCAAAATCAAAACTTATCCGTTGCTTCTACTTCTAGGTTACGTATCGGAAAAGAAAACACTTTCGCACCAATAGTGGTGGGAATTTCTACTGTAGTGGTGGTAGGTTTCTGAACTGATGTTGCCAGTGAGGTAACTGCACTGGTAGTGCCTTCGGTAATGACAGGTCATGACAGGCGTATGCGAATAGGTTGTATCACTGCAGGGGGTTCCGTAGGAGATTGCTCTGGAGATGGCTGGGATGAAGGGGACTGTGGAACTTGGAGGCATGGGATAGATCCTCTCATGCGCTTGCCTACTCATCCCTTGCTAGATTTTCTGGCTTTCTTGGCTGTCCCTTTAAATGCTTTAACTCTTCACTCATCATAACACGCTCTATTGGCAAGTCGTATGCCAAACACATATAAACAATGCACGTGAGAGCGCAACATCCATGGATCACTTTCTTTCTTTCCCATCTGTGTTGTGCTAGATACAATTGGTCGATAATCCAACTTGCTAGATCTACCGTTTGAGGTCCAATACAAGATAAGTACAATCCAAATCAAATGCATTTATGGGGCATGGTGAATCAATCCTAAGCTGGGAATGCGAAATGTTGTATACATATTCTTAAGGGCTTAGATAGCTTAGGTGTGATGGCCGAAATATCTTCCCATTTGGTAACATCGCCATGCTTCATAGGCTCTGGAATTAGCCTTTCTCGCTCTATCGACATGTGAGTTCCATGTATCTTGATTGCAGCTCTAATTAAATCTTTTGACAGATAAAGCTTCTTAAACGGTGGGTCATTTACTAAGGATGGCAAAATGAATGTGCCTGGCAAATCCTTATTCTCAGAAGCGGTGAATGTGGTTACCAAGTGGTAGCATCTGTAGAAATCGGGTTTAGGTAATGGATCACTGAACTATTCAGTGAAGCCTGCTCTCACCCAAACATGCTTTAAATCTTTGGTGTTCTGGGGTGCTTCAAAATCTCTGGAGAACTAATTCTTTCCCCACTTACTGTTGTCAAAAGTCAAATTGGCATCAAAAATGAAATTTGCATCTACCAAAGGTCCTGCTAAACCTTGAAACCAATGTGAATTGTGATGGACCTTTTCCATATATCCCCTTGGTGGGTCATCAATGGGCATCGGTCCTGGGAATCCTTGGAATTTCGGTGGCTATGATGTAGGATGTGGTTCAGCTAGTAATTCGCCAATATCTGCCATGGGTACACTAGGCCAGCTTTAGGTGGTCCTTCTCCCTGCATGATGAATGATGCGAGTATGTAGAAGATCTACTACAAAAGATTAGCACATTAGTATGGAAATTAATCATGATCCCATTAAAGTGAGACCGCAATCCCTTTCCATAACCGATGTGTACCCCGTGTAGCCGAGTGTTGTGATGTGGTTTACAAAATGATTGTGCAAAATTAATGCAGGTCTCTAGACACCTACATGCTTCAGATGATGCATACATTTCTTGATGAGATGTTATTACGAGTGATGTTGGGTTATAGTGTGTGGATTTGTACAAGGTTCAATTGTGAATGAGTTATTACAAGGGTCGTGTTTAGTCGGGTTGGGAGTAATGTTAGATAAGGAGTTCGGAGAAGACGTCTGGACACGTTTCGGTATCCATTTCCTAAGAGTTTCTGAGTGGGTGATATGTTTCTGCTGAGGGACAAAAGGTGATATCGGATGTGGTGGTATTGAAGGGTGAAGAGATTTCTGAGTGGTATATATTACATGGCTTGAGGGTTGAGCTATGATACACTCTTTGGGTATCCAAATCTGCGTGGGCGTGGGTCGACTTGTAAGGTACTTCTTGGCGATCCAAATCTGTTGAATGTTCGAACTTGTAGAAGAAGGTCGAGAAGATGTTGGATACTGCCTCTGATTTTTCTTTAACTTCTTCTTATCCTTGTTTGCATTGTTGAACTCTGTTGGTGCTTTCTGTCCTTTTGGCATCCATATTTGTCTCATGCCTCTTGCTTTGTGATACTGATACTGCTGCTTTCTTTGTGTCGTCTGATATTGTCGTCGGTCTGGGTTCCTTCGTTGTGGTTGACTCCTTTGGGGTTGAGGTTGAGAGGTCGGATGGACACTCTGTTTTGGAAATGAAGGGAGGTCCAACACTTGTGCAACTTGTCCATTAGAAAGTGCATCGTTTTGTACTATTAATCTAGGCCAGTCCGCAATAAGTGTGGAAGGATGGGCACTACAGGGTGTTTTGCCCATGTGGCCGTGGCTACTGATGCAGTCCACCTAACCGTTGATTGTCCCCATCTGTCTTGCAATGGTCCCCATTTGTCCGCTATTGGAAGACCAAGAGAAAATCTCATGACGTCCTTTTGTCTGGCCCCTATCCATCAACAAGCTCTCATGGGTTGACTTTGGAATGAGCATGCTTAGCCGAGGGATCTGCCCAAAGATCTTCTTCTCCTCCGTCGCAAGCGTTTCATAGGGTCTAGGGTTACATACCTCAGGCGGAGTGTTGTTAGGGAAGTCAAGCGATATCACTCGCTGCTGATCTAAGGTTCCAATATGCAAGGAGCCTTGTCTAAGATTTAGGTCCACTGAGTGATCGTATAGCCAATCTTGGCGAAGGATTAGGGGTTCTATTAGGTCATCATCATGGCACACTAGTAGTTTTGCAATCATGTTCACATCGTGTATGAGGATAGGAAGGTACACCTCACCCATGCAAGGGGTTGCCATGCCTCCTAGCCCTATGAGGTATGCCTCAATTGGCCACATTTCTATTCCTGAGTCCTTATAGTGGGACCATCTAATCGCACTAGTCGCAACACCTGAGTTAATTAAAGCCTTGAGCTCTTGGCAAGGGTTGTCGTGCTCTAGCTTGACTGTAATGAATGGTCTCCTGTCCAATATGCTAGGATGACTACTTGAATTTACTTGACACATGGCCATGGGATATCTGGGTGTTGTTTCCAGATGGTTATAATGTTCTCTCCCTAGTCCTTGTCTTCTTAACTTCATGTGCTTAATGCGTTCTATAGCTTCTGCTTGAGCTTCAGCTCATATTCTATTTTCTTCCTCCTTACGCTTCTTTGCCAATGTGAGTCGTCTAAGCATATCCTCAGTAAGAGGTTCGTGGTATAACTTGACTCTACAACCACTAATGTAATTAGGAAGTATGTCTCCTTCTAGGGTGGCTAATTGTAATGCTCCACTTGTCGAGAGTTTGTTAATGATCATAGGTCCATAACCTCACTTTTCTAATTTCTGAGCGTGTTGTTTCACCATATATACTAGGACTAAATCTCCTTCTTTTAAGCCTTTATCTTTCACATGTGCATCGAAATAGGCTTCCTGTCGCTTCTTTGCTGCATAAATTCTTGCTGCTGCTTTTAGCCTGGTTTCTCCTAATCGTTCCAAGTCCATTATTCTTGCTGAAAATTCATGGCCAGTCCATTGATGTTCTTGTGCAACCTTAAGGGTCGGTATCAAGAAGTCCAAAGGAAGCACAACATTCTGACCAAAAACCATTTCAAAGGGAGTTGCATTGAGTACGGCCTTGTAGGCCACTCGATATGCCCAAACAGCGTGATGTAACTGTTTGTCCCAATATGAATGTTTGTTGTTCACGAGTTTCGTCAGTACGTTACAAAGGACCTTTTTAGTGCTTTTTGCTTGACCATTGGCCTGAGGATGATAAGGTGCAGATTTCTTGTGAATCACCATAAAATCCTGTAACAAATATTCAATGACTTGGTTTAGAAAGTGAGTTCCTCAATTTCTCACTAACTCTATAGGCAATCCATATCTTGTAAAGACATTTTCAAATAAGAATTTTGCAGTCGTGTGTGCATCATTCTTTTTTGTGGCCTTTGCCTCTACCCATTTGGTGAGATAATCTGTGGCAACAATAATGTATTCAGCATGTGTACCTTTTGCAGGGGAGTTAATGGGTCCGACAAAGTCTATACCCCACTTAGAAAATGCACGTTCTCCCATCATGGGTTTGAATGGAATTTCATCTCTGTGAGTAGAAAACTGAGTTCTCTGGCACACATCACATCTCCTAACATAGGTATGTGCATCCATGTGAAGAGTGGGCCACCATAATCCTGCAAAGATGATGGCTTTGATTATCCTATCCGGTCCAAAATGACCTCCTGCAACACCTTGGTGTGCAGTCTCTAGTACGCTCAAATAATCACTTTCGTGAACACATTGTCTTAAGTATCCGTCTCGTCCTTGTTTGTATAGATTGTCACCAATAAGTGAATAGTATTGAGCTTCCTGCTCTAGACTTTGTTGTCTTGCTAAGGTCATTCCTTGAGGGAATGTTTTCGTCCTCAAGTATGTCACTAAAGGTTCACTCCATTTTGGTGTGAGAGACACATTGAGGAAATATTTTTTGAAACCCCTCCTTAATAATACCTTATGTATAGATATGTACCCCTATAGTATTTGTATTTTTCAAACCTTCAAGGAAACCATAAATATATGTATAAAAATCCAAGAATAAGGTGGGCCCCACCCTAGTAAACTAGCTACCCTTACCTGCAATGAATGGTAGGATCAAATCCCAAGCTAAATATGGAGTGGGACAAGTAGTTTTATAAAATTCAAATACTTAAGCTTGACACACTCTCCCTTTTAAAAGAGTCCAAACAACTTTTCAAAGACTCAAGCCCCATGTTGGCAATCAAGGAACTGAAGGACTCACAAGACAAGGAAGTCAACGAAGGGAGTCGGAGCGAAGAGAAGGTACAAGCAGACAGAGTAGTCAAAGAAGATCTGGCAAGTAGGCCATCTAAATTTTTCATGCATCAAAGAGGTGGGCACACAAGAAGAAGGAGCAAGTAGGGAGCTCCAGGAAATGTATGTCAAAATGTTAGAAGAAATCCCTACAAAATAGTGATTTTCATCACTAAAAACCATTGTAAATACCACTTCATATTTTTATAGCTCCATTTTGTGCAAGCCAAGGAGTCCTTGAGCTTGGGGAGCTTTAGAAGCACCTACTTATCAGTTTCACATTTTTTAGACTCCGTTTGAACCTCCAAAAAGGCCAGAGAACCTAATTTTTAACTAGGCCAGACACTAGGTCTAGACAAGGCCAAAAACTAGTCAAAAACTATAAATAGAGCTAGAGAGCTCATTTTTGAGGTTAGCTTGTAATAGTTTTGAACTTGTATGAGCATTAGAACTCCATTGTCTTCCTCTTTGTTCTCGCCGTGTGTGCGCGTGTGTGTGTATGTGTATGCATGTTGGTGTGCTTCTCACTCACGCACTTGTGCCTTCACTCGCTCGAGGTCATCATACCATCCTCATGTCTTCCCGGATTGACATTAAAGGAGGTGCTACTCATCACTGAGCTACACCAAATTTTGGCACCGTTGTCGGGGATCGAGCTTTGAGGACGAGTGTGTGATGGTAAGACGTAGAGTTGTGACGTTGGCATTGTAGGTAATCTCTTTACTTTTTCTTATTTTTCTCTTTCTTACCTCATCATCATCATCACCATCATCATCCTCAACATATCCGATCTCCATCTCCATCATCGCAAAAATTTCAGTTTTTGATCATATCACCTTCTACCTCCCATTTCCCTCATTCCACTTGTGAGAGAGAGCAAGAGAGCGACTTGTGTGCTTGGATTTTTTGCTTGTTTCTTGAGCACTCTTGCAGGTTGTTGCTGTATCACCCTGTCCAGCAGGCTATGCAGGTACGGACAAGCTCAAAACTATCTCTGTGTCGCCGACATCTGTCAATCGCAATCGACAGAAAAATCGCCTATTTGGTAAAATAAAGTACCTAATGATACACATGAGGAGCACATCCTAAATCACTAAACACAGTAAAAGAATTCCGAGTTTCTCTATCAATCGCCATTGACACCGTCGATCGTGATCGATAGCCACGATCGACATACCCTGTCAATCGCGATCGACAGACGTGTCGATCGCGACCGACAGACCTCACGATCGACAGACTACTGTGTAGGATTCAGTCAATCGTGATTGACACTGTCGATCGCGACCGACTGAAATTTGACGATTGACACCAAAACTCACGTTGCCACGTGTCTGTTGTGATGGACACATCCCCGATCGACTGAAATCACGACAAAAATCTCGGAAAAAGTGTCAATCGTGATTGACACCATCGATCGCGATTGACAGGACTCACGACCGACTCTGTGGATTGCGATTGACACTATCGATCGCGAGTGACGTGTCGATCGCGATCGACAAGTCCCAACAGACACCTCTGTCAATCGCGATTGACAGACCTGTCGATCGCGATTGACAGGCTTTTTCGGCCAATTTTCTAGGGTTTATATTATTTGATTGTGGGGGAATTCTAGGCATGCTTATCAAGCAAATAGTGATTTGTGAGGTTCTGACACTTGTAACTTGAGAGAAAATCTTGTTTCCCTGATGACCTGTTTTACCCTGTTTTAACCCTAGATCCCTGAACTATCATATCTTCCTCATATGAAATCCGATTGCTGCGATTCTTGTGATCCATATCTAGGGGGAGGGGAACTCAGGGATCTCTAGAATTGTGTTCCAGAGAGACATGGTGCAAATTGACATATGAATCGCATGAATGAAAGTGATTTTTTGTGTCCTTTTAATCTAAGTCTTGAGCTAACTTTGGGACTTTTACAGGTCCACTGAGAGCACTAGCACTAGAAGGAATCCAAAGCAAGGGTAATCTGCAAGCTTGAGAACTAGGTTCTTGAGCACCAAAAGAGCACGGGATCTGCAAGAGAGGTTGGAATATTCTCAACGCCCTCTGTCCATTTCTAGCTTAGGCTAAGTGCGAGTAGTGCTAGAAGTAAGTCACGGCAACGATAGGCACTAGACAAGTCAAGACTATCTAAGAAATCAAGTTCAAGTCAAGAGATCACCTCTGTGTGACCAACAACTTTAAAGGAAAAGAACCTAACGTGAGACGATCAACATTCAAGTGTGGAAATTAACTCAAGTGTTCTTGACGATGTGATATCAGAGAAGATCATAACCACAATAATCAACTAAAAAGAATCAAGTGACTGATACAAAAGAACTCAGCAATGAGGTTGTACCTTGGGTAAAAATTGGGATTGCTCAAATAGGCATATGAACCTTAGATCAGGACGACACCTAGGAAGAGAGACAAAGTCTTAGGTCTTCAGAGGCTAGTGTTAATCATACTGCTAGGTCTTGGGCCCAGCAGTTGAGCCATTATTCGCACTACCCTAGCTCTGAAACTAGTGAGTCAGAGACGTCCCACGGTATGGAGAGACCTACAGGAAGTTCAGGTGTGCCATACTTACATAGGGTAGAAGGCCCCTACAAGATGCAATTGGAATACCTTAGGACCAACCGACTAGGTGCTAGCATCTATGAGGATGGCCTAGGAAGATCTGTGGTCCAGATTAAAAACCCTGACCAATCCATTGGACTAGAACTCCCAGCTGTCAAGTTTGAAAATGGAGCATACTTGGACAAAGAAGGAACCATATATGTAGTCACCAATCATCTAGATAGGATAGACGAATTTGGAAATGTGATCCCGAAAACGGATTTAGGTGACCTGGAGCAAGGAAACATGGGTGTAGAACCTAGAACCCCTCGAGGCAAATCAGTTCTCACTAGGATTATCACACCAGAGTGGATTTCCCAAGACAATAAGAGCATAGATCTACTCCTGAACCGAGAGACTCATGAATCCTTTTGGAGGTATAGATCTGATCAGCCAAATGAGGTAGGAACAATCATGATATATGAGTTCAAAGATCCAAGGAACCAAAGGAATGCAGATGAATTCCCTCTACCAAGACATAGAGAGCACACGAGGACGTTGAGACCGACCTAGTTAGTTAAGTCCATGAAGAACTACTTTGATGGCACAGGAGACCCATATGATCATATGGCTGAGTTTAGGCAAGTCTTGAGAGCTGAACAAGTTGAGGACCTATTCACGCAGTATAATGCCTTTGGTCTAACCCTTAGGAACACAGCCCTTACGTGGTTTCAACCATTGAATGAGAGACAGTTCAGGAGCATAGACTAACCCCTAGAGGCTTTCATCACTAAATTCTCTAAAAGTGGCATAAGGCATAATACTTCCTCATTGATACATAGCTTCAAGCAGACCCCTCAAGAGACCGTGAGACTAGCAGGAAGAAGATTTAGGCAATATCTTGAGAGATGCCCTGTTCCTGAGTTACCCACACCAGCCAAACAAGTGGCTTTATTCTTGGATGGATTGCTAAGTATGAAATTGAGATCATATGTGTACTTGAAGGACCCTAGGACTATAGAAGAGTGTGTACGCATGTGCATCGACATCGAGGATAACCTAGGGGAGGAGTTAGAGCTTTCCAAAATCTACAAAGATTCTGATAGTGCCTCTAGTCTCTCTTCCTCGCAATCCACATCAATTGAGGAACTAGGTGTCTCTAGTAAACAAATTCCTAGATTTGCCCCACTGAAGAGGTGCTATACTTGTGGCGGTGACCACATGGCGAACGTATGTCCCATCATGGCTCAACCCCAAGTGAACCCTAGTAGCCAATATTGCACCATAGAACGGAGATACACAAATCACACAGCACAAGACTGCCCATACAATAAGCAAGCAGTTAGGCAGACCTACCCTCAACCCTATCCACAACAGGGAAGGTACCAGAACCAGTACCCCCCACAACAATATGGTAGACCACAACAATCCTATCAACAACCCTACCAAAACCAACAAAGGCCTCAACCTGTGTTAGCACAACAACCTCCAACCCCAGCTATGTGATTTCTGTAAAGTATGCAGCTGCTGAGGAAAATTTGAACAGAGCCATAGTCCTAGTGACTCCATTGCTTTCAGAAAGTGACCCGAGTGATCATAGTTTTGATTCCACTCACATAGATAGTCCACAGGCTTACTACATGCAGTCTCCTGAACATGGTGAGTCCTATTATAGTGAAGAACCGAGTGAACCTAGTTGGGAGTCAGATTACGTAAACGTCATGTATACAAACCCCAACCCCAGACCTCAACCTAGGCAAGTAAGACCCCCATTCCCTAGAGAACCATGCTACAGATGTCAGGGAGATCACCTCATTCGTGATTGCCCCTTACCCCCATCTACACAACCCCAGTCAGTGACAATCCAAGGCTTTTGTGAAGATTGTGGAAAGGAGCATCTCTTACGAGATTGCCCAAAGAATCCCAATAATATGCCGAAAATCACTCTTTTCAATGTTATTGGGTTAGTAGTAGACTCTACAGGAAGTGTGACTTCCACTACACCAGTACAGGTAGTCACTAGAGCTCAAGCCTTGCAACAAAACCAAAGTTTAGGCCAGGAAAAAAATGTTGAGGCTAGTGAGACTGAGAGCATAACCAAGAAGAGGACTAGAGCCTGGAGAGATAGTAGAGAAAGAATGAAGAGGCAATGGGCTAAGAAGATGAGCGAACTCGAGGAAAGCCTAAGAGAAACAAAAGCCAGGATAGTTGAACTTACATCTCAAACTCCCTCTCACACTACCCCACCTCCACCATTCCCATCTCCATCCGACCCACCATCTTCCAACCCACCTCATGTTACTCCACCACCCCCTAGAGTAGGATCAGTCCTAGCAGATCCCACTCCTGAGGACCTAAACATAATGCTCAAAGCATATCAGGCCAGAATCCAAGAAGGGCCAAACGTAACCGATCATGAAAAATGTTACCCTAGAGCAGAACTAGAGCTTGAACGAACCAAAATTTATGCTAAGATGGTGGAATTGGCTCAAACCATGTTTGAAGCCAGTCGCCTCTTTAACATCTCTAGTTCAGCTAAGACGCAGTTGCACTTTGATGGACTGCTAGAAAGGTTGGAGAGGCTAATTGCACAATCAAAAAAGGAACCCACCCCTCCAAGTAAGGGCAAGGCAAGTATGAGGGCAAGCCTTCTTGCCCAGGAAGCCTATGTGCCTAACTCTACGGAGCCAGACACATCTTCTTCTATGAATCGATTCACACCAGAATTCCTACGAGAGATTCAAGAAGACAAATGGGCTAAAGAAAGTGAAGTCCCTCCTCCCATTGAACTTGTGGATGATGCACACGACCAATTCCCACAAGACATCCCATCCATTTATGAAGAGCAGGAGAGCACTCAATCTCAGGAGAGATTAGACTTCAAATCTAATTCCATACAAGAACTACCCCATTTCACAAGCCCATGGGAAGCAAAGCCCATGAGAGCACCCACAGTCATGGTACGAAATGAAGACTCAGTCATACCTAGGAACACAGAGGTAGTAAAGAATACTAAAGTGCAATGTAATCTCACTTTAGAAGAGTTACTCAAGGTTAGGCAAAAGATATGGAAACATGTAGCCAAACAAGTACCAGAGATAGCAAAACCTCGTTCCCAGGTAGGATCTCATCGCACTGTGCCAGGGATACCTCTGGAAAAGATAGGAGACATGAGTGAAGGCGAAGAAGGAAACACCTATCTTCCCATCACACATCAAGGATACACAACCAAGGCAATTCTCGACTTGGGTGCAGGAGTTGCAATTGCTACCACCTCCTTATGGAAACGTTGGGGCAAGCCAGCACTCAGGCCCACGAGGATGAAATTGCAAATGGCTGATGGTCACATAGAAAGACCCTTAGGCTTGCTAGAAGGAATAACTCTCACTACTTGTGGTGTAGAGTTTGAGCACATATTTGCTATATGTGACTTTAGCAAAAATCATGCCTATGAGATGATTTTGAGAAGACCATTTATGCGACAGTTGCAAGTGGTACAGGATTGGGGAACCAATTCCTTGTATTTGAAACACTTAGGTGTCACGACTAAAGTCAATCTCAAGGATTACTCTCATAGAGATGTACCTCCCATCCAATGGAACCCCATCCATAGAGCCAAAGATGATACTGAGTCTGTGCATTCTATAGGACTAGGATCCTCATGGATGCATGAAGACACCCTCTTATGGATGTGCAAAGTAGCAGTAGAAGAAGAGAAGAGAGAAAAGGCCAGAGAGGTAGGTGTGAAGGAAACACATAGATCAATTCAAGACCCAGCCTATGCACCTGTAGTATTTCCGGACGAAGAATTTGAACCCCACGGCTGGGCAGAAATTTTAGCAACAATGGATGTAGCCATCAATGAAGAACAATGGACACCCCACTGTGACGAGGATGGCTATGACATTTCAGTCTTCTCCATAGAGCCAATCATGGGAGAGGTAGTTCTAGAAGAATGCGAACCTAGTCCTGATGCATTTGAGGATGCAAGTGACTCCGATCTAGAGTCAATCATTATGGACCCACCTTTTGCATCAGATGAAGAATACTTCTATGAAGTAGAATTTCAACCCCAGAGACACGGAGAGCATACAAATGATGTAAGGTTAGCCACACAAGTGATCCCTAAGGATGAAGGAAAGAAAAGAAAGAAGAGAGAAGTCACACCAAAAGAGGAAGAATCTTTGTTTGAGGTCCCTGAAAACTTTAAAAAGTATGAGATGGACGATAGAAGAGTCATGGTAAGGATGCCAAGACGTGAGGCTCAATCAGGAGAGGCCTACGATAACAAAGAAACCACCAAGAAAATAGTTGTAGCCATTGAAGAAGGAGAAGAACCATGCACTTACATAGGGCATGACCTGACGGAAGAAGAGGAGTATGAGTTGATAACCTTGCTAAGAGAGTACCGAGAGGTATTCGCTTGGAGTTACAAGGACCTGAAAGGTGTAGACCCGGACATATGCTCACAAACAATTCCCATGACCTCAGACGCGAAACCCTCTAAACAGAATCCATATACATATAATGATAATTATGCTGCTAAGATCAAAGAGGAGATAGATAGATTGGTAGAAGCTGGATTCATCTATGAAATTGAGCACACCGAGTGGGTATTCCCCATTGTAGTTGTGCCCAAGAAGAATGGAAAGCTACGTGTGTGCATTAACTTGAAGAAGGTTAATGCAACCACTATTCGAGACAACTATCCGCTTCCTATCACTGAGCATCTGCTAGAAAGAGTAGTTGGCAAGGAAGTGTACAGCTTCCTTGATGGATTTTCGGGTTACAATCAAGTAGCCATAGCTCCAGAAGATCAGCATAAGATAGCTTTTGCCACAGAGTGGGGCATATTTGCCTTTAGAGTAATGCCATTTGGGCTTACCAATGCTCCTGCAACTTTCCAAAGATTGATGTGTCACGTGTTTAAAGAGTTCTTGAGGAAGAATTTAGAGGTCTATGTTGATGATCTCTGTGCTCATTCCAACATTAGACAGACACATATACCAGAACTCAGGCAAATCTTTGACAAATGTAGAGAGTATCAAGTCTGCCTGAACCCAGAAAAGTGTGTTTTCATGGTCAGGCAAGGCAAGATTCTAGGACACATAGTGTCAAAGAATGGCATATCCACTGATGAAGAGAAAGTAAGAGCCATAGCAGAGTTACCTAGGCCAAAGAATGTCAAGGAAGTACAAGCTTTCATGGGGAATTGTGGCTATTACTGACGCTTTATACACATGTACGCCATCATTGCCAAGCCACTGTACGGACTTTTCACTAACTTTGAGTGGACTGATGAATGTAAGAATTCCTTCAATGAGCTTAAACGACGATTGTGTTCAGCACCAATCTTGATGGCTTGAAGGCAGATGACAAGTGGGAAGCATTCACCACAGCTATGGATTTGTACATGGACATGCATGTACCTGATTTCAATACACTCATTGGACAACTACTTACTCAAGAGGCAAAGCTTATAAAAAATGGAGAAAGCTCTAAAGGTAATCAATCTTCAGCTTTATACACTGATAAAAGCAAGTCCAAAGATAAAAAAGGAAAGGCAAAGAAAGTGGATGATGAAGCAGGTACATATCAAGCTAACTATGCAGGTAGAGGAAGACATGGCAGAGGTAGAGGAAGAGGAGGTAGACAAGGCAGGGGGAGATCCCAAGACTCCAACTCATGTTCTATTTGTGGATTAACTAATCATACAACTGAAAATTGCTTTAGGAATTCCAGGAATCAAAGAGGTAGAGGATACAATAGAGGAAGTTATGGCTACTCAAGAGGAAGGTTCATTAACTATCATGGCAACTACAACAACTACAATCATTCAAACTATCAAGGAGGCTACAAAGGAAGGAGAGACTACAATAACTACACAGAAGACTCAAAGGATTCATTATTGATCATGAACATGGCTATGCCACAAGGTAAATCTGATGAGCATGTTTTCTACATAGATTCAGGTTGTTCAAATCATGTGGCAGGAAATGTGGCACTCCTATCAGATTTAGAAGATCCAAGGAATAAGCATGAGGTACAAACAGGAGATGATACAAAACATCCTGTGGAGAAAATAGGCAATGTCAAAGCACCTGATGGAAACATCAACCTACTCAGTAAGGTACTCTATGTCCCTACCATTACAAAGAATTTGATAAGTGTTGGGCAGATAGTAGAGAAAGGGTTGCAAGTCAGGTTCACAAAAGCAGGAGCATTTGTTGAAGATCCAAGTCAAGGATTCAGGAGAATTGCAAAAGGTGAAAAGACAGGTAGATTGTTCACATTTGAATTACAGGACACTAGAAACATTGCTCTCTTTAATTATGGTAGTCAGACACTCATAGAATTGGAAGTATGGCACAAAAGGTTAGCACATATTGGTGAAAGGTCATTAAAGCAAATCTGCAGGGACCAAAGTGTACTTGGACTTCCTAATTTGTCAAAACAACATATGATTTATAAGTGTAGTGCATGTCAATTTGGAAAGTCTCACAGGTTACCATTCATGAAGAAAGGTTATATGCATGGAGATCTCTTGGAGTTGGTTCATACAGCTGTATGGGGACCTAGCAAGGAAGCTTCAATATCTGGATCAAGGTATTATGTTTCCTTTATTGATGATTGCAGCAGATGGACTATCCTATTCTTTATGAAACACAAAGATGAAGTTTTTTCATGTTTCAAAAGATATTTGGCTCTTGTGGAGAATCAAACAGGTAAATCACTAAAAAGGCTAAGGTCAGATGGAGGGGGAGAATACTTCTCCCATGAGTTTGATTCTTTTCTTCAAGAAAGAGGAATCAAAAGAGAGGTAACTACAAGGTACACTCCTGAGCAAAATGGAGTGGCAGAAAGGAGGAATAGGACAATTGTTGAAGCTGCAAGGTCTATGTTAAATGAAAAGCATTCACCTAATTACTTATGGGATGAGGCTGTATCTACAGCCACTTACTTGATTAACAGGTTGCCTTCAAAATCCCTTGATGGGATGACTCCATATGAGGCTTGGAATGGAAGAAGACCAAGTTTAGATCATTGTAAAATTTTTGGATGTATTGCTTTTGCTCATGTTCCTTCACAGGTTAGAGGCAAGATGGATCCAAAGGCAGAAAGGTGTGTATTTATTGGATATGACAACAATCAAAAGGGCTACAGGTTATACAACCCTACCAACAAAGGATTCTTGGTAAGCAGAGATGTAGTTTTTGATGAGAACAATTCATGGTATGAAGATTCATGCAGGAAGATCAATTTACCATATGATCTTGAAGAAGATTTTCCAAAGCTTGGTAGAGAACAATCAAAGATTGAAGAACAAGACACCTGAGAGGATGAGGAAGAATCTCACATGGAAAAAATCAAAGCATGGAAGTCTAAAGGTAAAGCAAAATTGCAGGAACTTGGACATGATGCAGAATCATCACATCATGGCCTAAGAAGATCTATGAGGGAAAAGAAAAAACCAAAAAGGTATGGGTTTGACACCTCATTAGTAACTAAACATTCTATCTACATAGCACAGGACATACCAAGAGGAGCCATCATCATTTGAAGAGGCCAAAGCAAAAACAGAATGGAAGCATGCAATGAAGGAAGAGATTGAAGCACTTGAGGAAAACAACACTTGGGATTTGGTGCCCAAGACTTCATCCATGAAGGTGATAGGCTCAAGATGGGTCTATAAACTCAAGAAGAATTCTGATGGTTCCATTAACAGGTATAAGGCAAGGCTTGTAGCAAAAGGCTTTGCACAAACTCAGGGAATTGATTATGAGGAGACCTTCTCTCCTGTGGCAAAGATGCCTACTATTAGGGTTTTGCTTAGTATTGCCTCTTCCAAGAATTGGAAGATACTTCAACTAGATGTAAAGAATGCATTTTTGAATGGTTGGATAACAGAAGAGGTATATATGGCACAACCACCTGGTTTTGAGAATCAAGTTTATCCTGATTATGTGTGTAAACTTAACAAAGCATTGTATGGTCTCAAGCAAGCTCCAAGAGCTTGGAATTTCAGGCTTGTTTCATTCTTGCAGGACAAAGGCTTTCAACCAAGCAAGGCAAATCCTTCACTCTTTATTAAAAAGAGTAATTCCGAGGTCATCTACCTATGTGTATATGTAGATGATATTATATTGACAGGAAATGATGCAGATGGTATGAAGAAGATCAAAGATAAGATGAGACAAGAGTTCAAGATAAGTGATTTGGGTTCACTTACCTACTTCCTAGGTTTGGAAGTTGTCTACAAAGATCATGGTTTGTTTCTCACTCAAAGAACGTACATTAAGGACATGTTGGCAAAATTCAAGATGCAAGATTGTAAGATTGCAGGTACTCCAATGGAGGTCAATCACAAATTGAGCTCACATGAAGGTGAACTCGTAGAGGGCATCACATCATATCAAAGTCTAGTGGGTAGTCTCAACTATGTCACATTGACAAGAGTAGATATATGTTACAGTGTGAGTGTGCTAAGCCAATTTATGCACACACCAAGGAAACCACATATGGATGCTACCAAAAGGATTCTCAAGTATCTCAAAGGAACCATAAATGAAGGACTTTATTATCCTTATGTATTTGATTTAGGTTTGAAGCTATTTTCTGATGCAGATTGGGCTGGCTCCAAGGAAGATAGAAGGAGCACTTCAGGTTATCTTACCTTTGCAGGTTCAAAGCTTATTTCATGGTCATCCAAGAAGCAACCCACAATTGCTCTCTCTTCTACTGAAGCTGAATATAGAGGTCTTTCCATAGCTACACAAGAAGCTATGTGGATGAAGACATTATTCAAAGATCTTGGATTGGAGTTTGGAACTCCAAGTATTTTTGGTGACAATATGAGTTCTATTCATTTGGCTGCTAATCCTATTTTTCATGCAAGGACTAAACATATTGAAGTTCATTATCACTATGTACGAGAAAAGGTTCTAAGCAAAGAGATTCAAATATCATATGTGTCCACTCATCAACAATGTGCAGATATTCTGACCAAAGCATTGGATGGTACAAAGCTTTGCAAATTCAAGGCTATGATTGGTTTGCAGGTAATCTTAGAAGATTGAAGACCTCAAGCATACTTGGCTTGAGGGGGAGCTGTTGGACCAAGTCTATGACAAGCCTAAGTATTGGCTTGAGTCCCACAAAGTCATAGAAAAAACCTTAAAATGAAGACTATGTAAAGTTCACTTGTGAACTACCTCTTGTAACTTTTGAAGAGTTTACTTAATGTAAAAGTGAAAGAATCTTAAGTGGTTGAGTCCACTTGATCAAGAATGGAAAGAGGAGCCACGAATTCATGATTTGTGGTAGGTAGAGAATCAAATCAATCATTGATTGATTGAGAGTGATTGAGGGAAGTTAGCCTCCCAAACTCAACTATAAATAGATGGCAGTTTTAGTCGTGGTTAGAGAGACCTATGTGAAGACCTCCAAGAGCTGAGCTTTATGCCATATCAAGGTGTGATTACAAGGCACACATATGTATCAGTAAGTCATTGTATTTTACAAGCAATATACTTTCATTTTCATGATTATTTGAGTTCATCTTTCCATGTTCTTGTGAAGTGTACTACTCACTGCCATTACTCTCAGTTTTCTCAGTGAGCTTGCAGAGATGTTTTCTCTGAGCTTGGTACATCATTTTCAGTGATTTAACTTGGTAAAGTTATCTCTATAAGTCTACTATATGCTCACAAATTTTCATGTCATTTGGATGTTGCAACCTTCAGTTATGTTCATTTGAAGTCAACAGGGTCTGTTCATCTTCACTTCTCTGTCAGGTACCCAACTTTTTCACTCATCTTGTCAGATTCATTTCTCAGTGGTTACTTATTCAAATTCAGTGATTAAAATCTTGTTGGATTCAACTTACTGTCTAGTATAACCATACAAATTTTCATAATCATTGGATTCCTATATTTTGAGTTATGCTGATTTTTATGCTCACTGGTCTCAAACTGTAGCAGCCCGTGAAAATCGGGATGATGTCATCAGTTGTTAAAACTCATTCTCAGTGTGTGGTTCATTATTTTTGATGAGTTTACTCTTGAAAGTTAGCTCTTTAAGTTACCTAGACTTCCCCAAGAGGAATGAAGCTAATTGCTGCTGTGCTCAGAGAATTATGTAAAACACTGGACAGGTGTATGAACCAAGAATAGCAAGTTTTCACCTCTGAGCTAACTCCAACTTATCTGTTTTGATCTATCTTTTTGAGAGTGATCTTCCAAGGTACATAGGGTGTCTAATACATCCATTGGCAAGCTAAAAGGGCCCACCATCTACTCCTGGAGTTCATTTGGCTGGTGTAGATCAAGGATTTTGCAACACCTCTTCATCTTCAAACACATACTTATCCATCTCTTCACAACAACTAGCCACATTAGAAGGTGATATTCTACCTAGCTACATAAGCAGGTGCAGAGTCAAGTTATATTAGGAACCTCTGACTGAAGAGATGCTAAATCGACTCAACATTGCCAAAAAACGCAAAGAGGAAGAAAAGCGAATTCGGGAAGAGGCTCAAGCAGAAGCTTTAGAACGCATCAGAAGGATGAAGTTAAGACGACAGGGTAGGGAACAACCCAGGGTAGATGACTACGCGGACCCAGGATATCATATGGCAATGTGTGAAGCTTCAGGTATGAGATCTCATAGAATAATTGATCGGCATCCTTTTGTGACCTTAGAGCTAGGACAAGGCATTAGTGCAAAAATTGTGCGAGCATTGATTGACTCAGGCGCAACCACTAGTGCGGTGAGACTCTCTTACTGTGAAGAATTGAAATTAAAAGTCAATCCTATAGAGGCATATCTCATAGGATTGGGAGGCGTAGAAACCCCTTGCATAGGCGAGGTGGAACTCCCCCTCTACATTCAAGGTGTTTTAATGACAATGAAAGTGCTAGTGTGTCAAGATGAGGACCTCACCGAGCCTCTTGTCTTGGGTGAAGACTGGATCTATGACCATGCAGTCAACTTAAACCTAAGAAGTGGACTTCTTCAGGTTTGGGTCAATGAGAAACACATTACAATTGAGTTAGACAATGAAGCACTCAAGGAATTAGGCAAGGCACACACTCCTGGTCCTTCCAGGAGTACACATGAAGATGACCATGCTGTTCTTGTCCAAAACTATGTGATGCAAAGGAATGATGATCTCAATAAAGAAGTCAAGGACACAACAGAACTCCCTTCTTTTCCAAAGGCTAGAGGGATGCAGCAACCAATGGCAGATCAAATACAACAGACTACCTATGCTGAAGGCCAAACGAACCTAAGAAGTAGGATGTCTCAGCCAATGAAACAAGTGTGGGTGCGGAAAGGCGAACAGCCTGTTGCGATCAAGCCAACCACACGGGCAAAACTTCTTATTAGTAATCAACAACACGACACTAATAAGAAGTCTTTCAGAAATTCTTCTACGAAAGTGAAGTCTATTTGGGTACCCAAGAAGTCGATGAAGGCTAGCCCACAATCAAGACAAATTTGGGTGCCTAAAGCTTGCTTGCGGGCTCAAATAGCTACATAGGGGCCACACCTTGTACAACATGGTTCACTCACTCGAAAATCTGATACCCATTCTTACACATCACGCACGAACACATATTCTTCCATGGGCACAAGTAGAATCGCTTGTAAATGGGTCCCTAAAGAGCCTCATTTCCAGGCAGACACTCTTATAAAGCCCTCCAGAGTCTCCACAAAATCAAGACCAACAGCCATTCTCTTTGTTTGGCAGCCCAAAACGTGTAATAAACCCCCTGACCCTCATTTGTAGATTCATACCCACTTACTAACTACATCACTCATACACCACACCTTTCCATTTATCTCTTAGGATTATCCATTCCCTAACTACACACACGATTACTGAGCACTTGTTGACCTACTAACCTCTCACTAAAATCATGTTAATGTTGTGACGGGGACACATGAACGCTTGGTGTCCATTTGCAATGTTAACATTCCTTTGTATATTCTCACATAACTGGTGACCAGTTTCCTCGATATGGCCGAGGCAGGAACTATCTCCCAGGCGGGCACCGGCCCTCAGATTGTGGATATTGAAAGTCTTCCTATTGAGGGGAACTGAAGGAGCGTCTAGTCGCATTGAGAGCGTTACATGCCATACTGGTGCAGAATCCTCCACAGGGGCACACAATGCCAATCAGCAAAAACACACATTGGTTCAGTGACATGGCAGGACCTCTGGGGGAAGGCACTTACCTATGGGAGGCAGAGATAGAGTTCAACGGGCGCTGAGGAAGGTATCATTTCTTTACCAGGGAATTCGAAAGACTTCAAAATAATGAAGGGCTGAAACGGATATGGAAGAAAGCGGGACTATATGATTACTTCAGAGCCCAGTTGCCAAAGCCTGACTTTCTTAGATGTTCGTATTTGATTAGCACCCTCACTCCGAGCAAAGAGAAAAAGGGATACAGCACCTTTGTCCTCCCATCTCTCACAAGGGGCAATGAGCTGAAGCGATTCAAATTGACAAATAATTTGGTAAGAGAAGCCCTCGACATGAAAGGTATGCATATCCCCACCGAAAAAGAGACAATGGTTCCAGATAACATGAAGAACAGGAATCTGACGAAACTAAAAGACATGGTGGCAATGACACCGACTATTGCCATTCACTTGCGAATGGTCATGCAACATTTCGCATTCCCCGCTCAAGAGAGGTTCACAATGCCACCCAAGAAGATATGGTTCAGTCTATATTTAGCAGATGCCTTCGATTTGACAATCAACATGCCTCATTGGATTATTGACCAAATCCACTTGGCTCATCAACGGTGGTATAAGAAGCAAAATTCAGTACTCTATGGATGTTGTGCTCTCACAAGGATTGTTTACAGATGTTTGGCATATGATGTGCCGGTTCAAAGGGCACTTATTTGGACCAGGGTGCAAGAATTCCAACATAGACTATCCACCGCAGGGCCTCCATCCAAGAAAATGAGAGGCGCAGTTCAGATGCCCTGTGCACAGGCCCGCGGTGTGACACTGACACCAGAGACAACTCCACGGCTTCCTAGGCGTGTGCAACCTTTCACTATCGGATTACCAAGACATAGCACAGATGGACCGAATCTGGTGTTTCCTCCTATACCAACCGACTTAGAGTTTCCTCACGGCTTTACATTGGAAGATCTAATTGATGAAGAGGTAGCCAGAATAATCAATGCTACAATTTTAGAAGTGGAGGCAGAGCAGGCAAGCGGGCAACAGACACTCACAGACCAACCCCACCCAGTCCAACCAGACGTAGTCGAAGTGCAGGATGATGAAGAAGACAAACAAGAGGGACTGTCCGACAAAGAAGAGCAAGAATATGAGCAAGAAGTTCTATAGGAACTTGAGGGTGCCCCAGCTTATACGAAGCAATTGAAAAAGTGGTATGATACTATCAATCGAGTTCAAGAACAGCACAAACTGTCCTTGGCAGCAGGAAAAGCCCTCATGAACCAAATCCTTGAGGAGGAAGGTGTGGATGAGCAATACCGAGCAACCCTTGACATGATCTCTAATGCGTTGGGGGTACCGAAGACGGTGCACACTGCTCTTGCATATTCACGACGATCGGAACAACAATACGGCAAACGCCCCCCTCGATCAAGAAAACAAATGAATGTATTAGTATCAGAACCATAGGGCACCACATCCATAACCATGGGCACAACTCATACCATTCTTCACACTGAGGAAGCCCATACATCCACTACACCCCCATCACCCCCCTTACCCGCTCTCCCTCCAACTCCACCACCTTCACCTCCCACTACCGGTGTAACCACTATTGTCACCACCTGTCACTCTAGCACAATGGTGAGTACCAACGTGAGAAGATTCACCTCATAATTGTCAATCCGTGGAGACGTGAGGACTAGTATGAAGACTATGAGCAAGTGAAGGCACAAGTGCGTGAGTGAGAAGCACACAAGCATGCACACACATACACACACGCGCGCACACAAGCAAGAACAAGGAGAGGAACAATGGAGTTCTTTGCATTAATCAAAAGGTCTCTTACATCAGCTCAATTCATAAACAATCTAACCTCCAAAAAATGAGCTCTCTAGCTCTTTTTATAGTTTTTTGACTAGTTTTGGCCCTGTCCAGACCTAGTGTCTGGCCTAGTTAAAAATTAGGTTCCAGGGCTTATTTGAGGGTTCAAACGAAGTCTAAAAATTATGAAAATTGGTACGATGGTACTTCTAATACTCCTCAAGCTCGAGGACTCCTCGGCTTGCACAAAATGGAGTCTATTCTACCAAAAACGGGATTTACAATGTTTGTGTAGCGATCAAAATCACTTGAGTTGTACATAATCCATGGGAAAAAATGATTTGGCCTTGTTGCCGTATTGTGCATGACTCCTCTGTTGCTTTGTATGCCAACACGCCCCCCTTCCTAGCGTCTGTCACCCTTGACAGACCTTTGTTCTCTCGGGTGGTCGATATAATATTGGATGACATTGGTGGCCAGTTCATGTTCTCCTATCCTTAAGCCTCTTGCTAGATCAGCTTCCAATGCATCCCAATTGATTGCACCAGGGGTCTCTGGTTGCGGGGTGGTGTAGTACTCTGAGTACATTGCTTGTTCACAAGCAAAAAGTTGGAGCAGATGTGTTGGCTTTGGTGCGAAAATCTCCGAGTGATACTCCCAGAAACCTGATCTGAACATTTCTTCGAAGGTCTGTTTGTAGCAGGCAGGGAGGTATTTGATGCGTGCATGCCAGGCGTAAGCCACACGAATACTGGGGGTGGTGCTCATGTCATACACCAAGTCGTAATTTCCATTGCTAAACCCCGGGAGACGTACCTGTGGTGCGGCTGCATTTCTAAAAGTCTTCAGGACTACTTGCATCATATCTAAGATTTTAAGCATCATTTGCGCTGCTACATCTTGCATGGGCTTCAAGCGCGACATCCAGTGGCGAATGGTTCCCATCATATATGCTACCGACGGTGGTCCCTGTGGTGGCGCAATGTACGGGTAGTTCAGCCATTCCTTGCATTGCGCGTTGTTCTGTACCTTGATATTGAATGCCTTCCAAGACCTGCGGCGTGGGACTGGACCGTAGCATGGATTGTATAGGAGGTGTAGAGGCGCATTGTTCCATGTGCGTAACATTTCTGGATATGTCTCTAGAAGTTTCTGCCGCCAGGTGGGTTGACGAATTTTGCCTTTTTGCACCTCTGGAGGAAGGTCTTCGGGTTGAAATTGGGTTGCAAAGGTAGGAATCTGACCCGTGACTCTTTGTATTTTTGCATTATAATCAGCCAAGATAATATAATACGGCCTGTATTGGAGTTCAGATGAGAGGATCAGGCGTCTCGATGACAGGTTCTTGAAGTAAGCTGATTGTAACACAGTTTCCTCTATGACCCTCATGGCCTGATTTTGCACTACTGTGCGCTCTTCGTGCGAACTCCCGATTTCCTCCACTTGACGTAGCCATGGGGGCCGTGGTGCCTCGAATGTGTCCTGCGCTTCTTCTGTTTGTTGGCCTCCTGGGAATGGTTGCGGATCGTATTCTTCGTCAAACGTTTGTTCCACAGGAATTTGCACAACTTCTTCGTCCGTGGGAGCCTCTGGAGGGGAAGATGGTCTCTCATACTGTAGTAGACGTGTTTGCAATTCAGTGACCTGTTTCTGGAGATCTTTTATGGCCTCTGCGTCTGTGAGAAGTGAAGCCGCGGAGGGGGTGGTTGGAGAGGCTGCTGTTGGTCCTTTTTGGTGTTCCTGCTTCAATTGTCCCAGTTCCTCCGATAGTTTATCATGTGCTTCAAGCAGCATGGCATAGTCTTCCAATATGATCTTGATATTATCGGGGGTCACTGCTTGAAACTTGGATGGGCTGATGGGTGCCCCCGGTGTGCTCTCAATAGCTGCCTCCAAGTTCTCTTGATTTTGTACTTGCAAGCGTCTATTCTCTTCCTGAGCGGCCGCAAGATGGCGTTTGAGTAGAGCCATATTTCGCTGAAGTTTTGAGTTGCGTTCTAGTTGTGTCCGTAGGTGACCTTCTACCACCTGTATCGCTTCCTGATCTGTGTTCTGTAACTGTATCTCCAATATGCCATGAGCTTCTTGGAGAGTTTGGAACTGTGTGTGGAGGCGAGCATTTTCCTCTTCTAGTGCCGCAAGGCGGTGCTGTAGTGTCTCTGAGTGCTCATGCAGGCGTTCGTTTTGTTGCTGGAGCTGAATGTAATCTGTCCTTAAATTTGATATACAAGCCAGCATGGTGTCCAATGCATTTCCTATAGATGAGTGGGTGGTGTTTACAGTGGGAGATGCATGGGAAGGGAATTGGGGAAGGGGAACAGTGAATGATGTGTCTATGGAAGTCGTGTGTGTGAGTGAAATTGGTGGAGGGGGAATGGGAGGAGGTGAAATCGTGGGGGGAGGTGCCGTGGGTGGTGAAATGTCCATACCTTCAGGAGTGGGTGTGAGTGTGGGGTCTGCCATATACATTGGGATGGTAGGAGGTGTGTGTGTGGAAGTGGTGAATAGATGCGAAGTGGGGAGGGAAGCTGAAAAGACAGGAAATGGTTGAGACCCTGGTTGAAAAGCTCTAGCAAGGAGGTCATGGAGGGATTGTAGAAATGGAGAGAGAGAGGTCGGGGGTTGAGGTCGTAAATTTGAGGAGGGCTGGAAGGGTTGCGTGGTAGCAGGGAAACCCATGAATGTGGATCTAGGGTCAGGATGACCTATGGCTGAGGGCATGTGGGATGGTTGCCCTAGGGCAGGCTCTAGAAGCGGTTCGGTGGATTGTGTAGTGATGGGGGTTGCTTCAAAGATTGGGTTATCAGTGGTAGAGAATAGGGTGGAACTAGAGATGGGAGTACGGAAGATGAAGGTTGGGTCGGTGGGTTGAGTGGTCGAGGTGATTTCCACTGTTTCTGCTCTAGGAGGTGATGGTGGGGGTGTGGGTGGTAGTGGTTCGGTGGACTCCTCATGGGTGACTGGGTGCTGTTGGCTAGCTGTTTCGGTTGCTTGGGAGGTTGTCCTGATAGGTTCAGATGTAATAGTTGGCTCTTTTGCAACGGTAATGGGAATCTGGATATTCTTCCTTGAGCGTGGTCGTGTCTGGAACCTTCGTGGGTCATATTGAACTGGAGACCTTTGAATGGCAATGCGCACTGCTTCCACTACCCCATATGTTTCTGCCATCAATAAGAGACCTTCCCTATACTCTGAGTCAACTCCTGCTTCTTCCAACAACTGAGTCATGAGTACTCTGCTACTCTGTTCGGTGAGTAGTTGTTGCGATCGCACTCTTTCCATAATCTGATACAGCCTTCGGAGTTCTGCTGTATAGGCTGGGGCTTCAATGGTCTCCTCTTCATACGCTCCTTCTTCTTCTAAGTGTCCTTGTTGTTGACCTTGCTGAGCGTCACTCCAATGTACATGTCGACCGTCTGTAGACTTTCTTCTTCTTCGTGAGGATGTGCCTTGCTCCTCTGCCTCTGAATAAAACTCCACATCAGAGAATTGTGTACTTTGTAGGAATGCTTCGAAGTCTTGGGGGTCCATTCCTTCAGCATCTCCAGTGGCAGCAAATTCGAATTCAGGTGGAACAGGAGGAGCCGATGGGGTAGCTTGTGTCATAGTTTCAGATCCTGACCTGGGTATCCTAATGGTAAAGGGAGGTACAGTGGCTTCCCTTCGTGGCGATACCTCAGGAGTAGTTAGAACTTCCCTTGTCTGGACACAAGGGATCGCACCCCTCATGCGCTTGGATTGATGTGTGGACGTCTTGAGCCTTTTAAACATTTGTAATTGTGCCCAAGTTAAGGCACGTTCAATGGGGACATCGTACGCTAGGCACCGGTAAATGATGCGTGTGATTGCACAGCATCCGTTCACCACTAATTTCCTAGAAGACCGTTTGTTTGCTTCATACAATTGATCTATAATCCATACCGGTAGCTTAATGGGTAACGCACCTGCTTTCGCTAAGTAGAGAGCGAACCAGATTCTCTTGTGTGGTTGTGTGAAGCGGTCTTGGCCGGGAAAGGCGAAATGTTGCATGCACATGCGGAGAGGGATGGACACGTTTGGTGTGAGTGCTGCCATATCTTTAAGCTTCAATAGTTTCCTATCCTTCATGTTAGTGGGAACAAGAGCATCCTTTTCAGAGGGTACATGCGTGCCGTGCATATTCAAAGCATCGCTTACCAACTCCACTGTAAGTTCAAACCTCTTCAACTCGTTGTTGCCCAGCAAGGAGGGAAGAACAAATGATCCGGGTTTGTCCTTTTCTTCATTAGCTTGTAATGTGGAGACCAAATAGTAACATCGGAGGAGATCTGGTTTAGGTAGTGGGGCTTCAAAGTATTCTGCCAGCCCTGCTCGTTGCCATATGGTCTGGAGATCCTCAGTGTTCTGTAAAGTCTCGAACTCCTTGGAGAAAAATTGGAATCGAACCCATGATCTGTCATACTCGCACTTAGACTCCCATATATACTTGGCCTCTCCTAATGGACCTGGCATGCCATTGAACCAATGAGAATTGGCATGGACTCTTTCCGTGATCCCTGTAGGTGGATCCGGCACCGGGATTTGCTGAAGGTGCTGCAGCTCCACTGGTCGTTCAGTTGGTGGCACATCCACAGGTAGACTATCCACATCAATTCCTGCAGTAAGTATCCCTACTTGTGAGCCCGAACCTGTCGCTTCTGCCATTTTACTTCTTGCCTTCTGATTCTGTGAGAATATAGAATCACGTGTTAACATCGTAATGGACAGAATAAATCCGTTGTTGTCCCCGTTACAACATTAACATGAGGTAGATGGTGAGTTAGTGGTTAGTAAGTGCACGAAGACAGTGTGTGTAGTTAATGCTTGGGTATTCCTAGGAGACTAATGCAGTTAGTAAGTGGGGGTGAGTTTACAAATTGGGGTCGGGGGGTTTATTACAGGTCTTAAGCTGCCAAATGCAGTGGATGGGTTTTTCCCTTGGTTTCGTAGAGACGCTAGAGAACATTATAGGTGTATCAGCTTGAACATGAGGCCTTTTAGGGACCCATTTACAAATGATTCTGTTCGTGCTCATAGGCCTTGGTGTGTTCCTGAGTGTTGAGAACGAGTGAATACTGGCTGTACGAGTAGATGGGTTATGCTGTATAGGTCGTGGCCTCGGCGTAGCTACTTGCGCCCGCAAGCAAGCCTTAGGCACCCAAATTTGTCTTGATTGTGGGCTAGCCTTCATCGACTTCTTGGGCACCCAAATAGATTTCACGTTAGCAGGAGAATTTCTGCAAAACTTCTTATTAATGTCGTGTTGTTGGTTATTAATAAGAGACTTAGCCCGTGTAATTGGCGGTGGTGCCACCGGTTGTTCGCCTTTCCGCACCCACACATGGTTTACTTTCTGGGACATTCTGCTGCGCAGGTACTTTTGATCTCGGACATAGGTAGTACTCTGCTTCTTCTGCCTTTGATCCACCTTGGGTTGTTGCCTCCTTCTGGCCTTTGGAAAAGAAGGGAGTTCCGTTGCATCCCTGACTCCTTTTTTGCGAATATCATTCCTCTGCAACACATGGTTTTGGACAAGAACAGCATGGTCATCTTCATGTGTACCCCTAGAAGGACCAGGAGTCTGTGCCTTTCCTAGTTCCTTGAGTGCTCCATTGTCTAATTCTACTGTAACTCGACTATGATTGACCCAAACCTGGAGAAGTCCACTTCTTAGGTTTAGATTGACTGCTTGGTCATAGATCCAATCTTGACCCAAGACAAGAGGTTCAGTGAGATCCTCATCTTGACACACTAGTACTTTAACTGTTATAGCCTCATCATGAATATAGAGGGGAAGTTCCACCTCGCCCATGCAAGGGGTTTCCACGCCTCCCAATCCTATGAGATACGCTTCCACCGGATTGACAGTTAACTGCAACTCTTGACAGTAAGACAATTTAACAGCACTAGTGGCTGCACCTGAGTCAATCAAGGCTCTTACGGTCCTTGCACTCTTTCCTTGTCCTATATCTAGGGTTATGAAAGGACGTCGATCAATTATCCTATGCGAACTTGTTCCTACGACTTCACACATGGCCATAGGATATCCTTGATCTGCATAATCATTCGTTCTAGGCTGTTCTCTACCTTGCCTTCGTAACTTCATCCTTCTGATGCGTTCTAAGGCTTCTGCTTGAGCTTCTTCTCAAACTCGCTTTTCTTCCTCTTTGCGTTTCTTAGCAGTGTTGAGTCGGCTGAGCATTTCCTCCGTGAGGGGTTCCTGATACAACTTGACTCTGCAACCGCTAATATAGTTTGGGAGAATATCACCTTCTAACGTGGCTAATTGTACTGCTCCACTCGTGGAGATCCTATTGATGATCATAGGTCCGTAGCCTCTCTTTTCTAGCTTCCTTGCGTGTTGTTTCAGTGTATAGACTAAAACTAGATCTCCTGCTTTCAAACCTTTATCCTTCACATGGGCATCGAAGTATGCCTTCTGTCTCTTCTTGGCTGCATATATTCCTGCAGCGGCTCTCAGTCTTGTTTCTCCTAATCGTTCAAGGTCAAAGATCCTAGAGGAGAGCTCATGACCTGTCCATTCGTGCTCTTGTGCTACTTTCAACGTAGGAATCAGGAAATCCAAGGGTAGCACAGCGTTTTGGCTGAATACCATCTGAAAGGGGTGGCTTGGAGTACCGTTTTGTAGGCAACTCGGTATGCCCAAACAGCATGGTGTAGCTGTTTGTCCCAATCAGAGCGTTTAGTGTTCACTAATTTCGTCAGTACATTGCATAAGATCTTATTAGTGCTCTCTGCTTGTCCATTAGCTTGAGGGTGATAGGGGGCAGACTTCTTGTGTATTACCAAGAATTCTTGGAGTAGATTTTCAATCACTTCATTTAAGAAATGAGTGCCTCTGTCACTTACAAGCTCTATAGGTAGCCCGTATCTTGTGAATACATTCTCAAACAAGAATTTGGCAGTTGTTTGAGCATCGTTCTTTGTCGTAGCCTTTACCTCTACCCACTTGGTGAGATAATCTGTCGCAACAATGATGTATTCCGCATGCGAACCTTTAGCTGGGGGATTAATAGGACCTACGAAGTCTATTCCCCACTTAGAGAATGCACGTCCACCCATCATAGGTTTCAGTGGCATCTCATCTTTGCGTATAGGATACTGAGTCCTCTGACAGACATCACACCGTTTCACATAGGTATGTGCATCCATGTGAAGGGTAGGCCACCAGAAACCCGCAAATAGTATTGCCTTGATCACCCGATCCGGTCCAAAGTGTCCTCCTGCTACACCTTGGTGAGCAGTTTCTAAGATCTTAAGATATTCACTTTCATGGACACATAGCCTCAGGTAACCATCTTTACCACGCTTGTATAGATTATCACCAATGAGTGAGTAATCCAGGGTTTCTTGTTCTAAACTCCTTTTCCTAGCCAGCATCATGTCTGGCGGGAATGTGTTTGTCCTCAGGAAGGATACTAGAGGTTCGCTCCAATCTGGCACAATGGATACTTGATAAAGAGTGGCGTGTTCCACTGGTGGTTTAGTGCAACAGATTGGGCATTCCTTGCACAACTTTTGGACGTCAGCTTCCATAGTTGGCCAATGTACTCCGAGTCTCTTTAGGGTCTGTAAAGTTCGTTGCTTTGAATGGTGTTGCTCTAGTGCCCCTACATGTGCTAATTGCAACCATTTAGCGTACTCATCCTCTTCTACGCAGCAAGCCAAGATCCCTTGATCTGTGTGCTTGTACATACTTCCTGCCATGATGTGGTACTTTTGGGCTTTTACAACCTCTCTATTCCGTGTGTTTACCACTAGATGGTTAGGCCCGTATGTCAATACTGGTACCAATGGCTTAGCCCACTGCGGTACAACTTCCAAATTAAACAAGTAAGCATCAGGAAGGTCATCTGACACTCCTTGTGGGGCTTCTCCCGATGTGAGCCTAGAGAGGTGATCTGCTCTCAAGTGAGTCCTCCCTTTCCTTACCACAACCTCAAAACCATATTCCATTAGCAAGAGAAACCATCTCACTAATCTTCCTGTATTGCAAGGCTTGTTTACGAGGTATAGCAATGCTTGATGATCCGTAAAAAATTTAAACTTATTTGCAAGCAAATAGTGTCTAAATTTCTTAACTGCATATACCATGCCTAAACCTTCTCTCTCCGTAGTGGTGTAATTTCGTTCAGCCGCATTCAACTGTCTACTGGCATAGGCAATTGGAAGATCCATATTACCTTCACCAGTAGGTTGTGCAAGTACACATCCAATAGCATAATTGGATGCATCCACGTGAACATGGAATGGCTTATTCCAATCTGGTGTGGTCAAGATTGGTGCTGAACATAATCTTCGTTTAAGCTCCTGGAAGGAATTCTCACATTCATCCGTCCACTCAAAGTTAGTCAGAAGCCCGTACATGGGCTTTGCAATGACAGCATACATGTGTATAAATCGTCGGTAATAGCCACAATGCCCCATGAAAGCTTGTACTTCCTTGACATTCTTTGGCCTAGGTAGCTCTGCTATGGCTCTCACTTTTTCTTCGTCGGTAGATATGCCATTCTTTGACACTATGTGTCCTAGAATCTTGCCTTGCCTGACCATGAAAACACATTTTTCTGGGTTTAGGCAGACTTGATATTCTCTACATTTGTCAAAGATTTGTCTGAGCTAAGGGATATGGGTTTGTCTAATGTTGGAATGAGCGCAAAGATCATCAACGTAGACTTCTAAACTCTTCCTCAGGAACTCCTTAAACACATGGCACATCAGCCTCTGGAAGGTAGCTGGTGCATTGGTAAGCCCAAATGGCATTACTCTAAAAGCAAAAATGCCCCATTCTGTGGCAAAGGCTGTCTTATGCTGATCCTCTGGAGCTATGGCTACTTGATTGTAGCCCGAAAATCCATCAAGGAAGCTGTACACTTCCTTGCCTGCCACTCTTTCTAAGAGATGTTCTGTGATGGGAAGCGGATAGTTATCTCGAATTGTGGCTGCATTAACCTTTTTCAAGTTAATGCACACACGCAGCTTGCCATTCTTCTTGGGCACCACTACGATGGGGGACACCCATTCAGTGTGCTCAATTTCATAGATAAATCCAGCTTCAACCAATCTATCTATCTCTTCTTTGATCTTAGCAGCGTAATTATCGTTATAAGTATAGGGCTTTTGCTTAGAGGGTTTAGCATCTGAGGTCATGGGGATAGTGTGTGAGCATATATCGGGGTCAACGCCTTTCAAATCCTTATAACTCCAAGCGAATACATCTCTATATTCTCTTAGCAAGGCTATCAACGCATGCTCTTCTTCCTCTGTTAGGTCATGGCCTATGTACGTGCATCTCTCCTCTCCTTCTTCTAGGGCCACTACTATTTTCTTGGTGGTTTCTTTGTTATCATAGGCCTCTCCTGATTGTGCCTCTCGTTTAGGCATTCTTATCATGACTCTCCTGTCATCTATCTCATACTTCTTAAAATTTTCTGGGACCTCAAACAAAGATTCTTCCTCTTCTGGTGAGGCTTCTCTCTTCTTTCGTTTCTTTCCTTCTTCCTTCGGGGTCACATGTGTTGCTAATCTTACATCATTTGTAACCTCTCCATGCCTCTGGGGTTGAAATTCTACTTCATGGAAGTATTCTTCATCTGATGCAAATGGTGGGTCCATAATGATTGACTCTAGATCGGAGTCACTTGCATCCTCAAATGCATCAGGGCTAGGTTCGCATTCTTCTAGAACTGCCTCTCCCATGATTGGCTCTATGGAGAAGACTGAAATGTCATAGCCATCCTCATCACAGTGAGGTGTCCATTGTTCTTCATTGATGGCTACGTCCATTGTTGCTAAAATTTCTGCCCAACCATGGGGTTCAAATTCCTCATCTGGAAAAACTACAGGTGCATAGGCTGGGTCTTGGATTGATCTATGGGTTTCTTTCGCACCTACCTCTCTGGCTTTCTCTCTCTTCTCTTCTTCTACTGCTACCTTGCACATCCATAAGTGAGTGTCTTCATGCATCCATGAGGATCCAGACCCTATGGAATGCACCGATTCTGTATCATCTTTGGCTCTATGGATGGGATTCCATTGGATAGGAGGGACATCTCTATGAGAATAATCCTTGAGATTGACTTTGGTCGTAACACCCAAGTGTTGCAAATACAAGGAGTTGGTTCCCCAATCCTGTACCACTTGCAACTGTCGCATAAATGGTCTTCCCAAAATCATCTCATAGGCATGATTTTTGCTGAAGTCGCATATGGCAAATGTATGCTCAAACTCGACACCACAAGTGGTGAGAGTTATTCCTTCTAGCAATCCTAGGGGTCTCTCTATGTGACCATCGGCCATCTGCAATTTCATTCTCGTTGGGCTGAGTGCCAGCTTGCCCCAACGCTTCCATAGGGAAGTAGTGGCAATTGCAACTCCTGCACCTGAGTCCAAAATTGCCTTGGTGGTGTACTCCTGGTAGGTGATGGGAAGATAGGTGTTCCCTTCTTCACCTTCACACATATCTCCTATCTTATCCAAGGGAATTTCTGGCACTGTCCTATGGGATCCTACCTGGGAACGAGGTTTTGCTATCTCTGGTACTTGTTTGGCTACATGTTTCCATAATTCAGGTCTAACTCTGAGTAGCTCTTCTAACTTGAGATTGCACTGCACGTTAGTGTTCTTCACTACCTCTGTGTTCCTAGGTATGACTGAATCTTCGTTTCTTACCATGACTGTAGGTGCTCTCATACAGGTGGACTTTGCTTCCCATGGTCCTGTGAAGTGGGGTAACTCTTGTATGGAATTAGATTCAAAGTCCAATCTCTCGTGAGATTGAGTACTCTCATGTTCCCCGTAAATAGATGGGATGTCTTGTGGGAATTGGTCATGTGCATCATCCACAAGTTCAAAGGGAGGGGCGACTTCACTTTCGTTATCCCATTTGTCTTCTTGAATCTCTCGTAGGAAGTCTGGTGCAAACCGATTCATAGAAGAAGAAGTGTCTGGCTCCGTAGAATTAGGCGCATAAGCAACCTGGGAAGGAGGGCTTATTCTATCGTTGGCTCTCTCCTCGTTCTCATAGATGGCTGGAGCACAAGCTTCCTGGGGAGGGTTACTTATTCTATTACTTTTCCGAACAGGTTCATACGCTCCCTGAGAAGGAATGTAGGCAGCCTGTGGAGGTACGCAAGCTTTCGAGGGAGGCTCATGTGCCTTTTGGGGGGGAAGATAAGCTTCTTGAGGAGGCACATGGGCTTCCTGAAGAGGCTTGCTTATCCCTTCTCTTGCCCTTTCCTTTCTTTGAGGGGCAGGTTCCTTTTCTGATTGTGCAATTAGCCTCTCTATTCTTTCTAAGGAGGGGAAGTTGTCTGGTTTAGTGGAATTGGCCACATAAACTTCCGATGGGGGATGGTTCATGTTTTTGCTTGCTTTACCTTTTTCTTGATTTTTTTCTTCCTTGGCAGATCTTGCAATTATTCCCTCTAACTTCTCTAGGAATCCATCCAAGTGTAATTGCGTCTTGGCTGAGCCCGAGTAATTGAAAAGGCGACTGGCTTCAAACATAGTGTGAGCCAATGCGACCATTTTCGCGCACAGCTTGGTTCTTTCTATCTCTAGGTCAGCTCTGGGATAGCACTTGTCATGATCCGTGACGTTTGGCCCTTCTTGGATTCTGGCCTGATATGCTTTAAGCATCATGTCTATGTCTTCAAGAGTGGGGTCAGCTAATACTGATCCTGTTTGGGGTGGTGGGTGGGTTACGTGGGGTGTCTTAGAGGGTGGAGGGATGGAGGGTGATGGGAATGGTAGCGGTGGGAATGTGTGAGAGTGCGGTTGAGATGTGATCTCTATGATTTTAGCCTTGGTTTCTCGTAGACTTTCCTCAAGTTCACTCATCTTCTTTGCCCATTGCCTTTTCATGCGTTCGCGGCTATCCCTCCAAGCTCTTGTTCTCTTTTTATTTTGGCTCTCAGTATCGCTAGCGTCTGGGCTCTTTTCCTTGCCTACCCCTTGGTTTTGCTGCACTGCTTGAGCTCTCGTGACTACCTGTACGGGTGCAGTGGAAGTAACACTTCCGCTGGAGTCTACCACTAACTCAATAACATTGATAGGCGTGATTTTTGGCATATTATTGGGGTTCTTTGGGCAATCTCGTAAGAGATGCTCTTTTCCACAATCTTGGCAGAAGCCTTGGATCGTCACTGACTGGTTTTGTGTAAGTGGAGGTAAGGGGCAATCACGAATGAGGTGATCTCCTTGGCATCTGTAGCACGGTCCTCTTGGGAATGGAGGTCTTACTTGCCTAGGTTGAGGCCTAGGGTTGGGGTTTGCATACATGACGTTCGTGTAATCTGACTCCCAACTAGGTTTGTTTGTCTCTTCGCTATAATAGGACTCACCATGCTCAGGAGACTGCATGTAGTAGGCCTGGGGGCTATCAACATGTGTAGAATCAAAGCTATGGTCACTCGGGTCACTTTCAGAAAGCAAGGATGTTACAGGGACTATAGCTCTATTCAGGTTCTCTTCTGCAGCAGTATACTTTACCGGAATCACATTAGCTGGGGCTAGGGGTTGTTGTGCTAGCACAGGCTGAGGCCTTTGTGGGTTTTGATATTGTGGTTGGAAATTTTGTTGTGGCCTGCCATATGGTTGTGGAGGGTACGGGTTCTGGTATCTTCCCTGCTGAGGGTATGGCTGAGGGTGGGGTTGCCTAACTGCCTGCTTGTTGTATGGGCAATCCTGTGCGGTGTGATTGGTGTATCTCCGTTCTATGGTGCAGTACTGGCTACTAGGATTTACTTGGGGCTGAGCCATAATGGGGCAGACATTCGCCATGTGGTCACCACCACAAGTGTAGCACCTTTTCACAGGGGCAAACCTTGGGATTTGTTTACTAGTTACCCCTAATTTCTGAGCTACTTTCTCTACGAGTTCCTCAATTGATGTGGATTGCGTGGAAGAGTGACTAGATGCACTATCTGAATCTTTGTAGATTTTGGAGAGCTCTAATTCTTCCCCTAGGTTATCTTCAATGTCAATGCACATGCGTACACACTCTTCTATAGTCCTAGGGTCTTTCACATACACATAGGATCTCAATTTCGTACTCAGCAATCCATCAAGGAATAAGGCTACTTGTTTGGCAGATGTGGGTAGCTCCGAAACAGGACATCTTTCAAGGTATTGCCTAAATCTTCTTCCTGCAAGTCTCACAGTCTCTTGAGGGGTTTGCTTGAAGCTGTGAATCAGTGAGGAGGTATTGTGTCTTATGCCACTCTTGGAGAATTCAATAATAAATGCTTCTAGGAGTTGGTCTATGCTCCTGAACTGGCGCTCATCCAATGGCTGAAACCATGTAAGTGTTGTGTTCCTAAGGGTTAGACCGAAGGCATTGTACTGCGTGAATAGATCCTCCACTTGTTCAGCTCTCAAGACTTGCTTGAACTCCGCCACATGATCATAGGGATCTCCTGTGCCATCAAAGTAATTCTTCATGGACTTAACTAGTTGAGTCGGTCTCAGAGTTCTTGCGTGCTCTCTAGGTCTCGGCAGAGGGAATCCATCCACATTTCTTTGGTTCCTGTGAGCTCTAAGCACCTCAGGTTCTACCCCATTCGTCTCCGTCCTCGTTCTTTCTCTGCCCACTGGATTGGCAAAGCTTACTTCTGGTCTATCTCTATTTCTGTCTCTTTGCATTCCATGAGCTTGGGATGTTCCAGCTCCAGGGTGACCATAGGATACATTCGATCTTGGTTGAGGGAAAATGAATTCACCCTTCCAAGTGTAAGCATGCCTATCATTTTCTGTCACCACAAAGATCCTTTCTGAAGTGTGATCTAAGTAGGTCACTCTACCTGGGCTATCCGGATCCTTAAACTCATAGATCATGATAGTTTCTATATCAGTTGGCTGATTAGATTTATACCTCCAGAAGGCTTCGTCAGTTTCTCGATTGAGGAGCAACTCTATGCTCTTGTTGTCTTGGGGAACCCACTCAGGTGTGATAATCCTAGTGAGAACAGATTTGCCTCGGGGTGTTCTAGGTTCTACTCCCATGTTTCCTTGTTCCAAGTCACCTAAGTCCGCTTCTGAGATTACATTTCCAAATTCATCTGTCCTATCTGGGTGACTGGTGACTACGTATATGGTTCCTTCTTTGTCCAGGTATGCACCGTTTTCAAACTTGACAGCTGGGTGCTCTAGTCCTATGGATTGGTTAGGGTTTTTAATCTGGACCACGGATCTTCCTAGGCCGTCCTCATAGATGCTAGCACCTAATCGGTTGGTCCTAAGGTATTCCAACTGTGTTTTGTAAGGGCCTTCTACCCTGTGCAAGTAAGGCACTCCTGAACTTCCTGTAGGTCTGTCCATGCCTTGAGACATCTCTGACTCACTGGTCTCAGAGCTAGGGTAGTACGAGTGGTGGCTCAACTGCTGGGCCCAAGACCTAGCAGTGTGGTTAACACTGGCCTCTGAAGATCTGAGGCTTTGTCTCTCCCTTACTAGATGTCGTCCTGATCTAAGGTTCATATGCCTATCTAAGTAGCACAGTTCTTTGCCCAGAGTACAACCTCGTTGCTGGTTACTTTATATTAGTCGCTTGGTTCTTTTTAGTTATTTTATCGTGTTTAAGGTCTTGTCTGATATCACGTCGTCAGGAATATTTGAATGTTGTTTCGCACTTACAGTTGATCGTTCCACGTTAAGTTCTTTCCCTTTAAAATTCTCGACAGTACAAGGATTATGCCCTTAGCTTGAGCTTGAAAGTTTAGGTATGCTTCAACTTGATAGTTGCCTATCGTAGCCCTGACTTACTCCTACTTCTAATCGTTCTTAGCCTAAGCTAGGAATTGATGAAGAGGAGTTGAGAGTATTCCGACCTTTCTTGTTGAACCTTGCTCTTTAGTGCTCGAGAAGTTGATTCTCAAGCTTGCGCAAAACCCTTGCTTGGACGCTCTCAATTGCTTCTCAATAGACCTGCATCATTCTCAAGATTAGCTCCAAGTTGACCTTTCAATTGACAGACAATTTATTTCAGACACTTTTTTAATGACCCTTGTTCCCCCTTTTGTGTTGCTAGAAATTTCCTCTAGAGCTCCCTTGGTGTTTCTACCCCTCTGTGTGTCAACTTCCAAATATCCTATCTGAAAATCAACGAGCTTTCCAACAAGCCCTAGAGCTCAAATAATGGATCTCGTATGAAAAAGTTATGACCGTTCAGGGTTTAGGGGGTTAACTTAGACAAACAAAACCTTTCAGGGTTTTAATGCATTTTTCTAAGGCCTTTGCAAGTGTATGAGTATGTGAGAGTGCAACTATGCCCAAAGTTTAGCCTAAATTTCCAAAAAATTTACCCCTTAATTTTTGCCGAAAATGTCTGTCTGTCGCGATAGACGGTGTCTGTCGTGGAATTTTGGTCTGTCGCGATAGACGGTGTCTGTCGCGATAGACTGGTCTGTCGCGATAGACGGTGTCTGTCGCGATAGACGGTGTCTGTCGCGATAGACTGGTCTGTCGCGATAGACGGTGTCTGTCGCGATAGACGCTGTCTGTCGTGGAATTTTGGTCTGTCGCGATAGACGGTGTCTGTCGCGATAGACTGGTCTGTCGCGATAGATGGTGTCTGTCGCGGAATTTTGGTCTGTCGCGATAGACGGTGTCTGTCGCGATAGACGGGGTCTATCGTGGATTTCTGTCTGTCGCGATAGACGGTGTCTGTCGCGATAGACGCTGTCTGTCGTGGAATTTTGGTCTGTCGCGATAGACGGTGTCTATCGTGGGTCTCTGTCTGTCGCGATAGACGGTGTCTATCGTGGGTCTCTGTCTGTCGCGATAGACGGTGTCTGTCGCGATAGACAGTGTCTGTCGCGATAGACGGTGTTTGTCGCGATAGATTGAAAAAACGCAAATTTTTGAGAAACTTCTAGTGATTTAGAGTGCCCTAATGGTGTAGGTTACCGTGCCAAACATGCATTCACAAAATTTTAAGTTTTTCTGTCTGTCGCGACAGACAGGGGTCGTCGTCCCGGGACCTGTGCAGAGTCTGTCGTACCTGCGCACACTGCTGGAGAAGGTGGTACAGCTAGTTCCTGCAACAAAAGCTCAAAAACACACCAAAAACAGATATCATGCAAGCTCTCTCTCGCTCTCTCTCACAATGAAATGAGGGAAATGAGGTGGGGGGTGTAATATGACCAAAAAACTGAAATTTTTTGTGGAGATGGAGATGGAGGTGGGAGATGGTGGAGATGATGATGGTGATGATGGTGATGCGAAAGTAAGGAAAAAATGAAGAAAAATTAAGAGAAAGAAGGATATTACCTATAACTCCAATGTCTCAACTCGACGTCTTACCATCACACGCTCGTCCTCGAAGCTCTCTCCCCGGCAACGGCGCCAAATTTGGTGTCACTCTAGCACAATGGTGAGTACCAACGTGAGAAGATTCACCTCATAATTGTCAATCCGTGGAGACGTGAGGACTAGTATGAAGACTATGAGCAAGTGAAGGCACAAGTGCGTGAGTGAGAAGCACACAAGCATGCACACACATACACACACACACGCACACAAGCAAGAACAAGGAGAGGAACAATGGAGTTCTTTGCATTAATCAAAAGGTCTCTTACATCAGCTCAATTCATAAACAATCTAACCTCCAAAAAATGAGCTCTCTAGCTCTTTTTATAGTTTTTTGACTAGTTTTGGCCCTGTCCAGACCTAGTGTCCGGCCTAGTTAAAAATTAGGTTCCAGGGCTTATTTGAGGGTTCAAACGAAGTCTAAAAATTATGAAAATTGGTACGATGGTACTTCTAATACTCCTCAAGCTCGAGGACTCCTCGGCTTGCACAAAATGGAGTCTATTCTACCAAAAATGGGATTTACAATGTTTGTGTAGCGATCAAAATCACTTGAGTTGTACATAATCCATGGGAAAAAAATGATTTGGCCTTGTTGCCGTATTGTGCATGACTCCTCTGTTGCTTTGTATGCCAACACCACCCTAGGGTCCACTTCCCATACTAAAGCACAGACCGTTAGTCAACCCACACAACCTACACAACGGATCACCACCTCTCTTGTTTACACTACTACTGACTCTGTAATTCTAACTGTAGCCACAGAAAACCCCATTCCCCCGATCACACTTCCTGGCGGCTCATATTCACAACTACACACACCACTTTACACCTTCACCACCATCACCGCACCCACAATTCCCATGTTCACAATCGCTCCCACTACCGCATCCACTTTTGATCTAATGGACAATGTATCACCCACCTCTGCACCTCTGCCTCCCCATACGTCCACAATCTCTCATTCCCGCACCACCAACTTCACCCTTTTCAAGCACAGCATACACGCACCCATTCCCTTTTCCCTTCCCCTCTGCATTCAACACTTTTCCTGCATCCACCCCCGTTAATAATGTATTTAGTAATATGTACCAGTGTGTCTCAGCTACAACAGCATTACCAGCACCTAGACGCACAACATACGAGCCTCTTCAGAGACCATGAAAGGCTCCAAGCAAGATTCATTGATTTAGAGAAAGAGAAGCGGCTATTACAACAGCAGTATACTACGTTGCAAGCACAACATGATCAATTAGTGGCCAACCCACCCTAGTCAGATACTGAAGAAAAACAACAACTCGATGACATGTTACATGCTCAGATCACAGACAACCTCAAGCTTTGATGCAATCTTGCCTTATTACGGAAGCACATGTTCGTAGCACTCGAAGAAAATAAAAGACTACAGAAACAAAATGAAGAAAACCTGGAAGCAGCAATGGAAGGTTACCCGCATGAAATCGACCCAGAGAATTTCAAGGCCATTCCTTTGGAGAATATGAAAACTGTGTTGGAAACCCATGCCGACCTCTTGGAAGCCCACGCAACATTAGAAAGAGAACGAGATGACCTACTAAAGCAACTGGAAACTCAGTAGGAGGCACCAAGCAAAGTCTCAACCGCAGCCGACACATCTGAAGAAGTCGCAGAACTCAGAGCAGAACTAGAAGAACTATGAAGTAAAGTTCTTCAATACGAATGTCAACCCTCTCCCCTGGCGGAGCTGGAACCTGAAGACTTAGTTCCAATTCAAGTGGAGGAGAACTTTGAAGACCCATATGTTCCCATGCCAACACCCGGAGGTAAGCAAACAGAAGAAGGAATGGACACGATTGAGATCGAAGCGCCTGAATGGATGCAAAGGTTGGAGAAGGTTGCTACAACCCATGATGAGAGAGTTGCAGTTCAGATAGCATCTATGTCACGATTGGAAGAAGTTGTCATAAAATTAGATTACTTCAGAAACCTCTCCCATCATAGGTGGATTGGCACGTCCGATGATCTGTATGTTCCATTCTGTGTATTAATGGCGGATTACAATGCTGAAATCAAGCAACGCACAACAAAAGAACCAACCTCGACGACACAGTTTGCACCTGATGATATCCCTGCAAGTGCCAAGCAGGGGAATATACATCAACCTACTTGGAGGATCCGCGTGCTTGAAACCTACCCTGAGATGGTACACACGTGGAATAACATGCCTCTATATATCAAGTATAATCCATGCTACTACCCTGTCTTTCGAAGAAGGTCTTGGCCAGAGTACACCAAAACAGTTTTGACGGTTAAAGGATGTGAAAAGTGGTTAAATTATGTGTACCTAGCACCTCCTCATGGCCAACCCACAGTCAACTACATGATTTCAACCATCCGACATTGGGCAGTCAGGTTCAAGAATGTCCCAGATGTGCCTAAAAATTTTTGAGCTCATGCTGGTTACATTCAAGACATTTAAGAATATCAAAGAACCTCATCTTTCGGCTATTGGATTTAATGAAGGGAATCAGGACCTTGTCTACGATATGAGCATCACACCATCCATTAACGTCGTATATGTGTGGCATGCTCGTATAAAGTATCTACCTGCCTGCTTCAAACAGACGTTTGAAGAAATGTTCATCACAGGGTTCTGGGAATATGATTCCGAGATATTCATTCCCAGAACATCTCATCTACTACAGTTATTTGCGGTGGAACAAGCCCTACATTCAGAAAAGCTACGTATGCCACATCCAGAAGTTCCAGGGCCAGTAGACTGGGAGCCCTACTCACTGATTTGGCAAAAGGGTTGAGAATAGCAGAACATCATTTAGCCACCAACGTTGTGGAGTACTACATCCAACGACCCACTCAACAAGGGTCTCTCGAAGACGACAAACGCGAGAGAGGGGGGGGTGTTGGCAGTCAAGGAACTGAAGGACTCACAAGACAAGGAAGTCAACGAAGGGAGTCGGAGCGAAGAGAAGGTACAAGCAGTCAGAGTAGTCAAAGAAGATCTGACAAGTAGGCCATCTAAATTTTTCATGCATCAAAGAGGTGGGCACACAAGAAGAAGGAGCAAGTAGGGAGCTCTAGGAAATGTATGTCAAAATATTAGAAGAAATCCCTACAACAATAGTGATTTTCATCACTAAAAACCATTGTAAATACCACTTCATATTTTTGTAGCTCCATTTTGCGCAAGCCAAGGAGTCCTTGAGCTTGGGGAGCTTTAGAAGTACCTACTTATCAGTTTTCACATTTTTTAGACTCTGTTTGAACCTCCAAATAGGCCAGAGAACCTAATTTTTAACTAAGCCGGACACTAGGTCTGGACAAGGCCAAAAATTAGTAAAAAACTATAAATAGAGCTAGAGAGCTCATTTTTGAGGTTAGCTTGTAATAGTTTTGAACTTGTATGAGCATTTTTGAAGTAATCTAAAAGAATCCATTGCCTTCCTCTTTGTTCTTGCCATGTGTGCACGTGTGTGTGTATGTGTGTGCATGTTGGTGTGCTTCTCACTCACACACTTGTGCCTTCACTCGCTCGAGGTCATCATACCATCCTCACGTCTTCCCGGATTGACATCAAAGGAGGTGCTACTCATCACTGAGCTACACCCCACCATAGACTTTTGAGTCCTACAGAAAGATTCTTGACAAATGGGACACATGTGATTGACTTTTTGGGCCCAAAACCATGCATAAAATATTTCCAAATGCCCAAACTTGGATTTGAGGCTCATTCCCACGAAATAGAGGTGCTATTTATAGTATTTTTATGATTTTTCATCAAAAAATTAAAGATATGACCATATGGGATAAGATGAATACCTTAGAATGGCCAAAAATCTTCTAGAATTTTGTCAATATTGTATTTTCCACCACACAAGTGTCACATCTAGAAGATTCTCCCAAATAATATCATCTCCAAATATCTTCCCAAAAGGCCTATAAAAGGACCCCCTTGGGTGCCCTCAAAGTAAGAAGAGTTGTATGCAGGTACACGCTGTGGGTGTAGTGAGCACTCCAAACCTAGGAGGAGGAGTCTACCCTATGTCATTGTATTGAGAGAGCTATACAAGCTCCTAATTTGTAAGTCCCCCATGTCTTTGTAATATTTTCTATTTCAATCAAGTTCATTTCTCCAATTCCTTCCATTTCCATTACCCTGAACCCTTGCTTATTCTATCCAATACACCCTCTCTTCGTCTCTCATCTCCTACTCCTTCCATATTCCTTCCCTCTTCTCCATCATTCCCAAAACCCATTGAAGATTGTGGTATCACTTGGATCCTCTTGTCATTGAGAATCTCTTTCTTGTGAGTGTTTTGCATTTTCTGTGTTGGTACTAAGAGGGCGGTGTAGACAACCCCTGCCTTAAGTACTTGTGTAATGTTTGTGTGTTGGTACTAAGAGGGTGATGCGGATCACCCCTGCCTTAAGAGTACCTTTGCGTTAATTATGTTTAAATGCACTAAGAGGGTAGCGTGGATCACCCCCACCCTAAGAGTGCCATTGTATGTGTGTAACAAAGTGGCGCGGACCACCCTTGCTTTGGCAGTGCTGTGTGTGTTTTTCATGTGAGTGATTTTATAGGAGCTTGGTGTCCCTCATCTTCAATTCCATTCTTTGTTTATGAGTTGAGCATCGAGGAAGTGTTAGAGGCCATTTCCTTAATGCCCCTCTCATAACCTGGTGCCCCCACTGAGGAACTGATTCATGAATTTCCAAAACCCCAACAACCAAAATCGTCCCATTTGTCACAACCAACCTTATCAACGAAGACCCCTTCTTTCTATCCATATCACATATAGTAGAAAGATATTCTTCCAACAACGCATCGTCTATAACTTTGGGGCAGAGCGTTTGGTAGAAATCCTTGAGTCTCAAGAACCCTTTATCTTTCCAGTTTTAGAATATACCCTTAGTTTTGATGTCTAGATCTTCATTCTTTTGTAACAAATTCAAGTTCAACCATGGCAACAATCTTCCCACACTTCTACGGAAGGCCCAACGAAGATGCTGCAGAGTTTTTGGACAACTTGGAGATGGCATACCTTGTCTCAGGAAGGGACCAAGAAGCTATCAAGTTGAAGGCTTTTCCATTGGTCCTAAAGGAGGAAACCATAGCAGGATACAACAACCTATCCAATGAAGCAACAGGAAGCTGGGAAGTAGTGCGAGAAGCATTCATAGCACGGTACGGAAAGAAGGATACACTAGAAGGATTGTGGCAATAATTGCTCTCACTATGGCAAGTCACACTTGAGGACTTTTCAAATTATGAGTCTAAGTTTCAGTGTGTGTGGAGTAATTGGGAGAGTAGCCTAGGGGCAAATGAAGTAGCTCCACAGTTCTTGAAAAGGGATAGATTCATCTCAGGACTCTTCCCTTCTCTAAAACAAAAGGTGAAGTCCCAATTTCCAAGTACTTTTGAAGAAGCATTAGATATAGCAAGAGTTAAGTGTAGAAAATTAAAGTTTCAGTCTTCAAAAGTTGAAAAAGTAGAACATATGGATGTTGTTCCGCTAGTACCAGCTACACAGGTAGAGAAAGGAGAAGATCCACAACAAGATATTTTGCAGAAGCTCACACAACAGCTGGAACAACTAACACTCAACTTGGTGAGGAGCCAACAAGACAGACCACAAAGGGAACAAAATTGAGGACAACGACGACAAGCACAAGAGTTTATATGCTACAATTGCAAGGTCATGGTATGTACATTTGCCCTCATCCTCGTAGGAATCCAGGTGATATGTATCCTGTTAGGAGGCCGCCACAATATGCACAGGAACAACAACAACCGCAAGCAAATACTCCTCCTGTCCCAATGGCTCAAGGTGATCAAAGGCAAGTGAATGTTTTAGAGTTGACCGAGGAACAAGAGACTATGGATACAATGTCAATCAAGAGGACAACGGTGCAAGACAAAGATCGATCTCAAGACGAGGATTCAAGCATGGGTACACAAATGAAGAAAGGCAGACTTGCAGAAGGAGAATCTAGTAAAAGAAAGAGAAGGCCGAGGAGGAAGATCACGATGGAAGACTTTCCTCTAGCTAAGGGTATCGAATCCACTTGATTGAGGATATATCTTCACAGAAACCAAATATCACATGGCCACAATTACTCCAATTATCTTCAAAAACTAGGAGGGAATGGTCCAAGCTAGTAAGCACTAGGAGGGCTAAAAACAAGGAAATTAACCTTATAAGAGTCAATGCATGTGATGATGTGGTACTCACAGTGGATGCATATGCAAAAGGGAAATGATTTCCAATGTGTATGTGTATGGCGTGGCACAGATGTGTGTCATGAAAGAAAAAACAATGCATAGGTTAGGCTTGGATGTGATAGGACCATCTGCGTATCAAGCTAAAATGGCAAATAATAGTGTTGTTAAATGTGTTGGTGTAATTCAAAATTTAAGAATCACAGTATGTGATATAGAGGTTGCTTTGGATATGTATGTCATCGCAACCAAGGGGGAGGGCTACCCTATCTTATTAGGACGTCCATGGTTAATTGAAGTAAAAGCAGATAAAAAATGGGGTTCTAGCCTTCTAGTTCTCAAACCAAATGATAGAACAAAGTCAGTTACATATGATTTGAAGGACCAAAAGAAGGAAGATCACAGGTATGAAACAACTCTGGATGAAGAGAGTTCTTGCTATGATAGTGATTCTAGCAATGAGGAATCGACAAACAAAAATGATTCATCAACACTCAAAGTCATGGGTGTGATCTTTCAAGGAAAAGAAGATGGAGGCAAAGAGGATGATCTACAACAACCACAAAGTGAGGACTCCATGCCTGAAGTGGATCTCCAAAAGATGCTAGCGGAAGATCTCACCTCAGAGGAAAGGACCACGTACATCAACATGCTCAAAAGGTATCCCAAATTGTTCATTAAAGATTATAATGAGATACAAGGTGTAACTGCTATTCAACATCATATCGAAATCAAGCCAGTTGTGCAAAAGCTAAGAAGGATCGGAACTCTTCAACAAGAGGCTCTATTAAATGAGGTAAATAGACTCATAAAGGCTGGTTTCCTTTACCCTGTATCAAATTCAAAATGGGTGTCTCCAGTAGTAGTTACCCCAAAGAAGAATGGTTAATGGAGGGTGTGTGTAGACTATAAACCCTTAAACGCAGCAACAAAGAGAGATCATTTTCCACTACCCTTCCAAGATGAGATTCTAAATGAAGTGGCAGGTCATGAAAGGTACAATGTATGTGATGGATACTCAGGATACTTTCAAATCCGGATAGCTGAGGAGGACCAAAGGAAGAACACATTCATTACGCCATGGGGATGCTTTGCTTATCGGGTAATGCCTTTTGGCCTAACCAATGCACCTGCAACATTTCAAAGGTTTATGAACTATGTTTTTCAATCATTCTTTGGATCATCAATAAGGGTGTACATGGATGACTTCTGCATATATAGCACTAGAGCCATGCATTGTCAAAAAGTTGAAGAAGGTTTAAAAAGAATGTATGAGCTTGGGGGTCAATTAAATCTTGATAAATGTCATATTGCTGAGAAGGAAGTAGTTCTCCTTGGACATCTCATATCAGAAAAGGGGATTCATGTTGATCCATCCAAAGTGGAAGCCTTATTGGCTCTACCTCCTCCAACAACAACAAAGCAGACCCTCACTTTTGTACAAAAGGTACGCTACATGTCATGATTCATCCACCTTCTATTTGAAATCATATCTCCATTGCAAAAGCTTGCACAAGATAGTGTCTTTGCATGGGAGGATATCCATAATGAATGTTTTGAAGAAATCAAAAGAGTACTCAGCACTCTACCCACATTGATGCCTCCAAATATGGAAGAGACTTTTTATGTGTGTCCAAGTGCAGGTGAAGAAGCAATCGGGGTAGTCTTACTCCAGAAGGATACAAAGATATCTCACATGCGTCCTGTTTACTTTGCTAGCAAGGTAATGAAAGAAAATGAGAAGAGATACACAGATGCAGAGAAACTCATGTACGCACTTATGTTTGGAGTAAGGAAGTTTCGGTCTTACCTTCTTGCTAGGCCTTTCATTATTCTTACAACAGATCATGCATTTCCATATGTGGTACAACATATGAGCATCTCATCTAGAATAGCTAAATGGGTTCTTGAACTTCAAGAATACAACTATACTTTTGTAGTAGAGGAAAGCACAAGAGCTAGTCTTGCAGACATACTCACCTACAGGAAGTGGGAGAAGAAAACATCCAATGAGAGGGACAGAGGAGCAACCTTGCATGAAGAAGATATTGAAGATGCACATACTGTATTTTTTGATGGTGCATATAAGAAGCAGGTCGACAAAGCAATAGGAGGATTTCTGATATATGACCAAAACAAACAGCTCATCTTCAAGAAAGGTATAGCTCTTTCTAATGCTCATTCAAATAATGAAGGAGAATATGCAGCACTATGTGAGGCCTTGCATGAATGTGTTCAACATGGTATCAAAAGGTTGATCATCAAAGGAGACTCAATGTTGATAATTAAGCAATTACAAAATGTTTGGTGTTGCAAAAGCCCAAATTTGTTTGAATGGTTGAAAAAGGTAAGAGTGTTATTGAAACAATTTGATAACACTCAAATATGTCATGTACCAAGGAGCGAAAATAAGGAAGCAGATGCATTAGCAAATGAGCAATTTGATGGTTTCATAGCATCCATGAAGCTAGGAGACAACAAATTTGTAGGTCAAGAAGGATTAGAAGATATCATCGAGTTTCTTAAAACTGGAGAAGCACCCAAGCACCTAAACAAGGTACAAAAGCATAGATTAGCAAAGAGGGCTTTACAGTACCAACTCATAGGAGATCATCTCTATGAGAAAGGTAAGGATCTTATCCTTAGAAGGGTCCCCATATCAGATGAAATAAAGAGCATTTCGGAATCATGTCATGATCATGCATGTGGAGGACACTTCTCACATGAAATAACGATAAGGAAAGTACTTCAAGCAGGGTATACATGGCCTACATTTCATAAAGACGTTCAATATTGGTGTAAAACATGTAATAAATGTCAGGTTACAGGGAATAAGAGGCTTATGTATGAACCAAGGACACCAGTCATATCTTATGGGCCATTCGAGAAATGGGGAATCGATGCAATTGGACCCTACCAAGGACATTAAGCTCAGGAAAGGAGTAAATCATTGTGATAGTGGACTACATGACTAGATGGTTAGAAGCAGCTAGCACAAAAAGGACAACCGCACAAGATATTGGGAATTTCATTTATGATTTCATATGTTGTAGATTTGGGATACCTTTAGAGATAGTGTCTGATCATGGTCCAGGTTTTAGATCAGCTGTTTTGAATGATCTATTGATTAGATTAAACATAAGGCAGAGATACTCCACACCCTATTATCCTCAATGTAATGGTCTTGTTGAAAAGACCAATGGAATTCTTTGTAAAATCATCAGTAAGCAGGTAAAGAAGCATCCTAAGGAATGGGACCAGCACCTCACTGTAGCATTATGGGCATATCGCACATCCTACAAGGCATCCTTAGGATTCACTCCTTTTCATTTATTGTATGGACAAGAAGCCTTATTACCAATAGAAGTGGAAATCTCAAGTCTCCGTGTACTGCTAAAAGAAAGTGCAGAAAGTGAAGAAGAGGTCATCCAAAAGAGGCTTATAAGTCTAGAACACTTGAGTATGAAAAGGGAGCTTGTAGTGGAACATTACATCAATCAAGCAGAGAAAAGAAGGGAGGAATTTAACAAACAACTAAAGGATAAAGGGTTAACAAAATGAACTCTCGTTTTAAGGTATGATAATCGTTTTGATAACAGGCATGATACAAAGTTCCAACCACGATGGGAAGGACCCTTTCTAATCAAGGCAAAGTTCAAGAATGGGAGTTATCAACTCATGGATATGTCAGGGAAGCTACACAAGATGAAGGTCAATGGATGGAGGTTAAAGAAATACTGGTAGAGGATAGAAGAAAGCAATGAACAACAGGAACAATCAAAGGAGAAATACATATCAGTAGTACAAGAAGATGACCCACCTTGGAGCTTCAGCAAACTCTTTGAAGGCTAGAGACATGAATGCCTCTAGCTAAGGGGAGGGCTAAGTATGAGGAAATATTTTTTGAAACCCCTCCTTAATAATACCTTATGTATAGATATGTACCCCTATAGTATTTTTATTTTTCAAACCTTCAAGGAAACCATAAATATATGTATAAAAATCCAAGAATAAGGTGGGCCCCACCCTAGTAAACTAGCTACCCTTACCTGCAGTGAATGGTAGAATCAAATCCCAAGCTAAATATGGAGTGGGACAAGTAGTTTTATAAAATTCAAATACTTAAGCTTGACCCACTCTCCCTTTCAAAAGAGTCCAAGCAACTTTTCAAAGACTCAAGCCCCACCATAGACTTTTGAGTCCTACAGAAATATTCTTGACGAATGGGACACATGTGATTGACTTTTTGTGCCCAAAACCATGCATAAAATATTCCAAACGCCCAAACTCGGATTTGAGGCTCACTCCCATAAAATAGAGGTGCTATTTATAGTATTTTTATGATTTTTCATCAAAAAATCAAAGATATGACCATATGGGATAAGATGAACACCTTAGAATGGCAAAAAATCTTCTAGAATTTTGTCAATATTGTATTTTCCACCACACAAGTGTCATATCTAAAAGATTCTGCCAAATAATATCATCTCCAAATATCTTCCCAAAAGGCCTATAAAAGGACCCCCTTGGGTGCCCTCAAAGTAAGATGAGTTGTATGCAAGTACACGTTGTGGGTGTAGTGAGCACTCCAAACCTAGGAGGAGGAGTCTACCCTATGTCATTGTATTGAGAGAGCTATACAAGCTCCTAATTTGTAAGTCCCCCATGTCTATGTAATATTTTCTATTTCAATCAAGTTCATTTCTCCAATTCCTTCCATTTCCATTACCTTGAACCCTTGCCTCTCTTCTTCTCTCATCTCCTACTCCTTCCATATTCCTTCCCTCTTCTCCATCATTCCCAAAACCCATTGAAGATTGTGGTATCACTTGGCTCCTCTTGTCATTGAGAATCTCTTTCTTGAGAGTGTTTTGCATTTTCTGTGTTGGTACTAAGAGGGCGGTGTGGACAACCCCTACCTTAAGAGTACTTGTGTAATGTTTGTGTGTTGGTACTAAGAGGGCGATGCGGATCACCCCTGCCTTAAGAGTACCTTTGTGTTGATTGTGTTTAAGTGTACTAAGAGGGTAGCGTGGATCACCCCCACCCTAAGAGTGCCATTGTATTTGTGTAACAAAGCGGCGCGGACCACCCCTGCTTTGGCAGTGCTGTGTGTGTTTTTCATGTGAGTGATTTTATAGGAGCCTGGTGTCCCTCATCTTCAATTCCATTCTTTGTTTATGAGTTGAGCATCAAGGAAGTGTTAGAGGCCATTTCCTTAATGCCCCTCTCAACGTGATATAATGTAGCATGTTCTACTGGTGGTCTTTCACAACAAACAGGGCATTCTTTACACAACTTGTAGACATCTGCTTCCATCGAAGGCCAATAGACTCCTAGTCTGTGTAGAGTTTGCAATGTACGATATTTTGAATGATGTTCCTTTAATGCACCTACGTGTGCTAATTGCAACCAATTTGCATGTTCTGGCTCATCTACATAACAAGCAAGAATCTTTTGATTATCTTGTTTATATATACTTCCTGCTATGATTTGGTATCTTTGAGACTTGGTAATCTCTCCTTCCTTGATCCTTATCCTAGGATTCTTAGGTCCATATGTGAGAATAGGGACAATTGGCTTAGCCCATTTTGGTACTATCTCAAGGTTAACAGATATGCATCGGGTAATTCATCCGCTATTCCTTGAGGAGCTTCTCCTGTGGTTAATCTTGAAAGGTGGTCAGCTCTGAGATGTGTCTTTCCTTTCCTCACTACTACTTCAAAGGCATACTCCAAGAGCAATAGAAACCAACGTATCAACCGTCCTATGTTACATGGCTTATTGACTAAGTACAACAATGCTTGATGATCTATGAAGAATTTGAACTTGTTCACCAACAAATAATGCCTGAGTTTCTTTACTGTGTAGATCATTCCTAATCCTTCTTGTTCTGTAGTGGTGTAGTTTCTTTCTGCTGCATTCAACTATCTGCTTGCGTAAGCTATGGGGAGATCTATATTACACACATCCTATGGCATAGTTGGGTTGTGCTAACACACATCATATGGCATAGTTGGATGCATCCACATGCACATGGAATGGCTTGCTCCAATCCGGGGTTTTCAATATAGGTGCTGAGCACAAACGTCGTTTAAGTTCATTAAATGAATTCTCACATTCATCTGTCCATTCAAACTTGGTCAAAAGAGAGTACAAAGGCTTGGCTATGATTGCATACATGTGAATGAATCGTCTGTAATAACCATAATGACCCATAAATGCTTGTACCTCTTTTACGTTATTTGTCCTAGATAGATCGGCAATTACTTTCACTTTTTCCTCATCTGTAGAGATTCCATCCTTTGACAAATTTGTCCTAAGATTCTACCTTGTCTGAACATGAAAACACATTTTTCTGGGTTCAAACAAACCTGATATTCTGGACATTTGTCAAATACTTGACTTAGTTCTACGATATGAGTCTGCCTCTGTTGAGAAAAGGGGAGCAACAACCCTAACCGCCTCACATGGAAGTGAGAAGTTTCTCCAAGTTGGGGCAAAGAATGAGAGGAGAGGTTCACCCACGCTCATGGAGCAATGGCAACAATGGCCAACGTCACAAGGAGCAAAGGGGAACATCCTCCCAACCATGCACACACACATGCAAATCCATACACCAAGACCAACGCCATTGCACACAAGGAGGCAAGAGAGTAACAAATGACACCTTCTTCCATTACCAAAATGGAGGCCAAGGCCATGGCCAAGGGACCTCCCCCTTTTACAAGAAGTAAGCCTCTATTTATAGGCTCAGCATAATCCCCCATGTGCTCATTTGGAAAAGTCAAAAAGGAGCACATGGTCATATCTCTCTAGATTCTTTCTAACAACCCATTTTAAAGAAATGAGCGTGTGGGGAGTTTTTCTACGTGAGCATTTGAATTTGTGCAAAAAAGAGGTTTTATGGAAAAGGCTTCAATACCATAGACTTAAGGAAATATCAAGAAAAGGGGTTTAGGAGAGTGTTCATATGGACATCTCCTAAATACAAGATAAAAAGGGATTTTTATGAGGGCTAGAGGGTGCCATTGCATGAGGAAATTGTGGGCAACCCTTATGTCAACACCCTCCTCCTCCTAGACTTTGTCGTCCTCGACAAAGCTGAGAAATGAGAAGCATATATTGCTGGACTGGTCCGAGTTTTGAGTCTTCTGCTCGGCTACTCTGCATCTGTTCAAATTTTGAATTGTGCGAAGCTGCAAATCTTTGAATCAGCAAGTCATCAATCTTCAGGTCTGCAACTTCATATTGCTGAGCGACACAATCCCCTTGGGGGGCAGTCAGCCCAGCATTCTCCTACTGAGCAGTCTGTTCTAAGGCTGGACATGCCTTCTCCAGAAGCTCCCAAACCTGAAATGGCATAAAGAGAGCAAGTAGACTGCATCTAATAATGAGATAATCATTCACTTCAAATTTAGTTTCCACTTCAGGGGACATTAAGTCTCATTAGCTTTTCAAGTTCTCATAATGAGTTTTCCTTTTCCTATCAGAGAGACACAAAACCTGAATGTTTTAACCAAGTACACATCAGTCCTTGCAAAACAGAGGAAGTGGAAATGAGGGCCACAATCATAGGACATATGTTCCACTTAAAAATTAGTGTTTTATCCTTGTAAGACTCATTCTAATCTCCTAAATCATAGAAGCATTTAGCAGAAGATGGACCAACAGTTATCCATGTAAATTAGGAGCCACAGTTACCCTCCTCTTTGACTTGTACAAATCCAGGCAAATTCTGAGCAAATGAATAAATGAGAACCATACGAGTATTGTGAAACCAGCAAGTGAATTTCCTGGCAAAAAACAATTACTCCATCCTTCGTGACTTCATGCCTAAGTAAGTTCAGAATAGGTCTGAATCCACAGTGTCTTCTTGGTTTTACAGGAAGATGATATCCTCAAGACCTCCTGAAATCTACAATGCAGAGCAAAAGAAGAGCAAAATACAAGTAAGCCAACTCGTTGCAAAAAGTTTTTGATATTCCCTTCAGGTGATGGCAGGAAGTTAAACCACATGTGTTGATTCTATTTGTATTTATGAAAACAGAATGCCGTCTTCGGAGGAGAACTAATCAATCAACTACTGTTTGAGGAACATCTGAAAAGTGTGGGACAGTCAAAAACCTTCCCTATGGAACCAAAATATCAATCCTGCAAGTAACTCAGAACTCATCCATTATGAGAGAGCATGTTCAAAATAATCCCAAATAGTACTATTAGTATTTATAGATTGATTATCTCTAGACCTCACGTCAAAATCCCTTCAAGCTTCAGAAGTGTCATTCCTGCAAAGGGCGTAGAAAGCATAAGGTTGTCTTGAAAACCAGTAACCATTTACAAAGCTCATTCTTTTCTAGGTCTTGAAACGAATTGATTCTAGAACCTTTCATAAAGATTAAGAAATATGATCCATACTTGATCGCTATTGTAGGTGTCTTTTAGCTAATATCCTCAAGAATCAATCATAAAGAATCAGAGCACAGAGACCTTTTAAAAGACTGTCATAGCCTCTTATAGCGGTAAATTAGGATAATTGTGTTCTACAATCCTATAGGTCCTTTTATGAAGGTGGGGGTTCTGATCATCAGGCTTGTGCAAGGCCATCACAACCAATTGCTTATCCCCAAAGGTATCAGCATGCATCACCAACAAGAATATAGAACATTTTCAAGGATAGGAGAGTTTATATACGAGCCATCTTCAAAGGTAGTCCCTCCTTCAAAGTGTAGCATATCTGGGGTAATTGACATAATCCCCCTATGGGCAATCAAACACCAACCAAGATACAACATATCAATACTTAGCATAGCACCTGAAATCGGGATTTCCACCTGTAAGGTTGGGGTGAACCACAACAAAAGCAATAAAAAAAATAGTACGTCTACCATATTCTTTAATTAATGGTATCAGGTGAGGAAACAATCCCTACAGGGCAGTCATAACCACCAATTAGACAATAGACTCTAAAACATCAATTCTCGTATGCAGAGAGTTACCCAAAATCCACAAACTTGTAGCATCAATCTTTTTGAGAAGTGCAAATCCTAGTCCATGAAATGCAGGGGGTTTTCAAGCATATGAGCATACATGACCACAATGATATCTTTAATATATGCATGAACGTGACTCAAGAATACTGCAACTTCACGGATCCAAAAGAGTGTGAGAATGCATGTGATTTCTATGTCCCTCTTCATATTGCAGCATTCTAACCACTTTCAAGAAGAGCCAGGGCTTCACACATGAGCATAGTCCAAGAATGAACATGCATTTTCATGAATGGAAAGCCACAAGGAACAATAGCTTTGCTCTCCCACCAGTCATAAAAACATCTTAATGGCTATAACAATGGTCCATATACAAATATGTTACCTATGGATGTTCCTTAGATAAAAATCTGACATCATCAAGCTCCCTGTTCATTGTAAACCATAAGGATCATCAAACTTGCAGCAGCATAATGCACAAATCATGAAAAGTTGAGCACTTGAGCTCGTGTATATCGAATAGACCTTCCTGAAATCCTAAAATCTCATGAAAGTGGCGGCCCAAACGAAAATAGATTTCATTGTAAGGATGCCTAAAAGTGATCCTTCTCCCTTCCTCATAATGTGGCCTGCCTTGGTAGTGGACTTATAAGAAATAATCCTTCAAGAACTGTCACCAAATCCTAGTGATTGGTTTGTCTTTAAAAGCATTCAAAGCACATGGCAACTCAAATAAACTTTCAAGAAAAGATAGAGTTCATGTAGTCCCTCGAATACTGGGTATTGAAACCACCCCGATCTGGAAATAAGAAAAAAAAGAAAGATGCATACACACGTCATGGACAAGGAATGAGGCAAAGAATGAGACTATTACCCCGAATCACAGTTACAATCTTAGACCTCCAAAAAAGGAGTTTAGAAAAAACCCTTTAGAGAAGAAAAAGGCCAAGGCATCCTGTGAAGCTTCACCCAAAACAGTTTACATAAACACAAAAAGTGCCTGACATAAACCTTCTTCAGCATAATTGGAATCTTCTTTCTGAGCCTGCCAGTGAGTGCCCGTATGAGTTGGCCTTGGCATAGGTATATGCAAGAGGACTGAGATAAAGGAAACGAAGTTCAGAGGGGCGGTTATTTGTCACAACATGCACAATGATGGCCACCAAAACTTGTAGTTGTAGGATGGTAGTCGATAGTACTCCAAAACCCAAGACACACTCAAATAGGCACAAGAAACATACCCAGAAGCCTTTCCCTACGATGCAAAACACATACAAAGATCCATTGCTTCCAATAACTATGGCAACGAGTTTAACCACTTGCATACAAATAGAAATAGGCCTTTAAAGAGATTAAAAAAAAAAGTCATAGGCAATGATTCAGTAATAGCATAGGACATTCACATCAATAATTACACCAAGGCCAATGGTAACTTATACAAGAAGCATACGACTGTAGTAAAACTGTTACATTCTTCGATTCAAAAACGTACACCAGCCAGCCATCAAATGCACCGTTTAGTGAAGGCATGGGTTTCTTAAGCCAAGGGGCACAAACAACCCACCACTAGACCACCAGATATGTCGGGCTTCCCTCACGCGACTGCACTCTCAACCACCCGGTTCAAAAACTTCATATCACAGGAGTGAAAGCTCCGGACGAGCACATACAACACATTATAGAGGAGATCAAAGAACAGTTAAAATATCCAGAGTACAGAAAAGTTTTTCAATGCCCTTTGGAATCGGACATTTTCTAAAGTCCCCAGGGGTTCCCAAGATGGTTGTCCAAAGAATGGCAAAACCAAGGAGCAGGAAAGCAAAGACTTTGGCACATGAGTGCCCATCCAGCTGAGTTTTGACAACAAGGTTCCAGGAAACTGCAGATGCAACCATCAAAGCTCCCAAGGTCCACAGGAGGGAGAAGGGCAGGAGAAATATAGCAGCGCATCGATTGGGGGAACCAACGTTGACATGCTCGTGCATATCGGGGGCCAATGGCTCAGATTGGCACTTCGATCCATAGTATAGAGGAGGTAACTGTGAGGGCACCAATGCTCGACCTGCCAGGAGCATCTGTGACAAAAATTCCAACAGAAGCTTATAGAGGCAGAGGGAACAAGCACAACAAAAAGCCTCAGGTTGCTGGTGATGCATTAAAGGAGCCATAGCTTATCTTGCACAGGAGGTGCTGGCTCCAAAGCTCGACTTTTCGAGAGGGTTGAGGAGCATGAAGCTCGCCTGGCATGGTCACCGACAACGTGTATAGAAGTCTCGTCAATGGGAGAAGTCCCGCTGGGAAGCAAGGAGCTTCATTTCATCATGGAGGCTTCTGCAAAATGGGGAAACATGCATGGAGTATCAATTCCCGAACAGGGAGCACAGGCACGATCTCACGCTAGAGAGGTCATGGGAGGAGCAAGTGCTTAACCCCCACCGCAAAACAGAAGTTTGTGCCTGGGGCTAGTATAGAGTCAAGCACAAAAACGTGCTTCTACCCCAACCACAGCGCACATAGGAAGAGCAGACGCATGTACTTGAGTTAGAAAAAAAATACAACCTGAAGGGGAGCAGATGCTCAACCCATCAACATCGACAGCAAAAAGATAGGGAAGATGCCCCCTTTGCACGCCACGGGTGGTCGAGGAGCAAAGAGCTCAACCCGCCATGGCCATGAATGGCACAGACAAAGCGGGGACACCCAGAAAGCGTCGACCCAAGAAAGGGTAAGGAAAGGAAGAGAAAGGGGGGATTTACTCTCCACCTTCCCCAAAGCGTACATCTCTGACTTCCCCACGATCTGTAGTGAATGAAGAGAGAGAGAGAAAACGTCCCGCCCTCCCAAACTTTAATCGTGCAAGTCGACTTAAAGTCCTCACCTACCTTTGGTTGAACTACGATGATAAAAATGCATTAAAAAAAAGTCATTTTGGCTTTCTTGAAAAATTGAAGAGAGGGAAGGGCAAGGTAGAGGATCACCCATCCCTGAATCCAAACAAGCATCAACTTCAAGAAATGACAGAGATGTGAGTGATGCCACTGAGTGAGTGTGGGAGAGTGTGTATATGTGTGGAGGTGAGAGAGAGAGAGAGAGGAGGTTAGGAGGTGTTTTTGGTGAAACATTCAAATTGAACTAAAACTTACTCAAAAAGTTAAAAGGAAGAGGTACCCCAGGCCAACCGAAGGCCACACGTATTCATCCTCCTCCAAGTGTCAAGGTGCATCTCACGAAGTATGGACACGCAAACTTGAAAAAACCAACGGCTAAAGGCCGACGTCCCCGGCAACGGCGCCAAATTGTTGAGAAAAGGGGAGCAACAACCCTAACCGCCTCACATGGAAGTGAGAAGTTTCTCCAAGTTGGGGCAAAGAATGAGAGGAGAGGTTCACCCACGCTCATGGAGCAATGGCAACAATGGCCAACGTCACAAGGAGCAAAGGGGAACATCCTCCCAACCATGCACACACACATGCAAATCCATACACCAAGACCAACGCCATTGCACACAAGGAGGCAAGAGAGTAACAAATGACACCTTCTTCCATTACCAAAATGGAGGCCAAGGCCATGGCCAAGGGACCTCCCCCTTTTACAAGAAGTAAGCCTCTATTTATAGGCTCAGCATAATCCCCCATGTGCTCATTTGGAAAAGTCAAAAAGGAGCACATGGTCATATCTCTCTAGATTCTTTCTAACAACCCATTTTAAAGAAATGAGCGTGTGGGGAGTTTTTCTACGTGAGCATTTGAATTTGTGCAAAAAAGAGGTTTTATGGAAAAGGCTTCAATACCATAGACTTAAGGAAATATCAAGAAAAGGGGTTTAGGAGAGTGTTCATATGGACATCTCCTAAATACAAGATAAAAAGGGATTTTTATGAGGGCTAGAGGGTGCCATTGCATGAGGAAATTGTGGGCAACCCTTATGTCAACAGCCTCATATTTGAATGTGCACATATTTCATCGATGTAAACTTCCAAATTCTTACATAAAAATTCCTTAAAAACATGACACATGAGTCATTGGAAAGTGATGGGTGCATTTGTTAAGCCAAATGGCATCACATGAAATGCAAATATGCCCCATTCTATGGCAAAAGCCGTCTTGTGTTTATCTTCTGGAGCGATGGCTACTTGATTATAGCATGAGAATTCATCAAGAAAGCTGTAAACTTCCTTGCTTGCAACTCTTTCCAATAAGTGTTCCGTGATAGGAAGAGGATAGCTATCTCTAATTGTGGCGGCATTAACTTTTTTAAGGTTAATACACACATGCAATTTTCCATTCTTCTTGGGCACAACGACAATATGGGATACCCATTCGGTATGCTCAATCTCGTAAATGAATCGTGCTTCTATCAAACGATCTATTTCCTCTTTAATATTCACAGCGTAGTTATCATTGTATGGGTATGGTTTTTGTTTCATGGGTTTTGCATCTCGCATCATAGGTATTCTATGGGAACATATATCTGGATCTACTCCTTTCAAGTCTTTGTAACTCCATGCGAACACATCTCTATATTCTCGCAATAGGGCAACTAACTCTTCCTCTTCTTCATTTGTCAAATCATGCCCTATGTATGTACATTTCTCTTCTTCTCCTTCTATGGCGACTAGAATTTTTGTGGTTTTCTCTCGGTTATCATATACTTCTCCAACGTCAGCTTTTCTGTTAGGCATTCGTACCATGATTCTTCTATCTTTTATTTCATACTTCTTGAAGCTCTCGGGAACCTCAAACAAGGATTCTTCTTCTTCTAACATGGTTTCTTTCTTCTTTCTTTTCTTTCCTTCACTTTTGGCCGTCACTTAAGTGGCTAACCTCACATCATTCGTAAGTTCTTTGTGTCTCTGAGGGTGAGCTTCTACTTCATAGAAATATTCTTCATCTCATGCAAAAGGAGGGTCCATAATAATTGACTCTAGATCAAAGTCACTTGCATCCTCGAATGCATCAATGCTAGGTTCACATTCTTCTATAATTGAATCACACATGATTGGCTCTATTGTGAAGACTCAAATGTCATAGCCATCCTCGTCACAGTGGTTGTCCATTGTTCTTCATTGATGGCGACATCCATTGTTGCTAGAATTTCTACCCAACCATGAGGCTCGAATTCTTCGTCTGGAAATACTACAGGTGCGTAATCTGGGTCTTGAAGGTTTCGTGGATGTTGTTCTGAACCTAAAGTTCTGGCTTCTAACCATTCTTCCTCTTGTTTTGCTACCTTACACATCCATAGATGAGTATCCTCATGCAACCATGAGGGGTCTGATTCCAATGAGTGTACTGATTCTGTTTCTATCTGTGTCTTATGGATGGTGTTCCATTGTATTGGGGGTACATCTCGATGTGAATAGTCTTTAAGGATGACTTTCGTAGTCACTCCTAAATGTTGCAAGTACAAAGAATTAGTTCCCCAATCTTGTAAGATTTGCAACTCACGCATGAATGGTCGCTCTAAAATCATCTCGTAGGCGTGATTTTTCCCAAAGTCACAAATGGAAAAAGTATGCTCAAATTCCACACCACAAGTGGTGAGAGATATGCCTTCTAGTAAGCTAAATGGTTTCTCTATGTGTCCATCAGCCATTTGTAGCTTCATCCTGGTAGGTCTTAATGCTTGCTTACCCCAACGTTTCCACAAAGCAGTGATTCTTTCTACGGGTATCTCTGGTACCTTCTTGTGTGATCCTATTTGAGAGGAAGTAGTAGCAAGCTCAGGGAATTGATTTGCTACATGCTTCCACAATTCTGGTTTAACCTTTAACAACTCCTCTAGAGTGAGGTGACATTGCGATTTAGTGTTCTTTATCACTTTCGTGTTTCTAGGTATTACAAATTCTTCATTCCTCACTAATATCGTGGGTGCTCTCATGCTAATAGACTTGGCTTCCCAAGCTCCTGTGAACTGAGATAATTCTTGCAAAGAATTGGATTCAAAACCTATGTGTTCACTCACTTGCTCTTCCTCTACATCATCACAGATAGAGGGAATGTCTTGGGGAAATTCCTCTTGCAAGTCATCTATTTATTGAATAGGAAGATGGGTTCCTTGTTCTTTTCTCCACTTCTCTTCTTGTATTTCTCTCAAAAATTCATGTGAATATTTATGTATGGAAGACAGGTTTTCACCCTCTATATCTGGTACCTGAGATAGGGATGGTGCATTCTTTTCCTGTGTCTGTGAGGCAATAGGGTTGCTATGCTGATTCTTTTTCTCCTTGCTATCGATCAAGTATTCTAGCCTCTCTAGTACTCCTTGAAAGTGTAATTCTGGTTTTGCCATGTTGTTCTAATTAAGATATCGAGAGGCTTCGAACATGGTTTGTGCTAGTTCTACCATCTTCATGCAAAGTTTAGTCCACTCAATTTCTAGATCTGCTTGTAGGTAGTTCTTGCTCATTTCAGCTATCTGGGGTCCTTCTTTTAATCTAGCATGATATGCACGAAACATCATGTCTAGGTTTTCTGGTATGGGTTCCGCTAGAACTGATCCTGATCTTTGAGCTAGATTTTCCTGATTAGATTCTTGAGAAGTCAGTTCTAGGATTTTGGCTCTCACACGGCACAAATATGACAGGAAGTGATTTTTTACCTTTTTGAAGCTTTCTTGATGCACTGGAGCACTGTACCTGCGAGAAAACTCAAAAACACAGAAGCACATGCAAGCACAAAAGCTCTCTCTCTCTCTCTCTCGCATGCACAAATGAGGGGAAATGAGGAGAATGGGTGGATATGGTGAATTTTCTGATTTTTTGGAGTGGAAGAAGATGATGCGGTGAGGAGTGTAGAGGAGATGAAAACATCAAAAACTAATTACAAACAACAACAAAAACTGAATTTTTTTACTTTCAATGCCACTTCTTGCTATACTCTTACCATCACACATTCATCCTAGACTCGATCCTCGGGAACGGCGCCAAATTTGGTGTTGCTCTAGCACAATGGTGAAAACCACATTAAGAAGCTCCACCTCCTGAATGTCAATCCGTGGAAGAGATAGGGGTGATATGAAGATCGTGAATGTGAGATGATGTGAGAGTGAAGGTGAGAAGCATAGAGATGCACACACACACATACACACACAATGAAGAGACAAGCAAGACACAATGGAAGGTAGGAAAATAGACTCTATTACTCAATATCTCAATTACAAGCTCAAAATAGCTCTAAGTTCTCTCTACTCATACAAGCTAACATAAAAAATGAGCTCTCTAACTCTTTTTATAGATTCTAGACTAGTTTTGTCCGGTTTCACATCTAGTGACCGACATAGTCAAAAAATAGGTTCTATGTGCTATTTGAAAGGGTAAACGGTGTCTAAAAATAACCAAAATTGGTAGGCTCGTTCTACCTAAACTCCTCAAGCTCGAGGACTCCTCGGCTTGCACAAAACAGAGCTATGAATTACAAAGAGGGGGTTTTTCTATGTTACATATGGTACAAAAGTGATGAAAATCACTATTGAGAGTTCTGAAAAAGTATTTTAAAACATATTTGTTTGAAAAAATAATTCAAGTGACTCCCTGCTACTTCATTGTGCTTTGTCTTTACATGCTTCCACGTTGTCTATGCCTCTGACTGCTGCCAACATATGTGTATGCGTGTGTATGTATGCATGCGTATGTATTGGTATGTATGTGTATGTGTATGTGTATATGTATGTGTAAGTGTATGTGTATGTGTATGTGTATGTGTATGTGTACATGTATGTGTATGTGTATGTATTTGTGTATGTGTATGTGTACATGTATGTGTATGTGTATGTATATGTGTATATGTGCATGTGTATGTGCATGTGTATGTGCATGTGTATGTGTATGTGTACATATGTGTATGTGTATGTGTGTGGGTATGGGTAAGTGTATGTGTATGTGTGTGTGTATGTGTATGTGTATGTGTGTGTATGTGTGTGTATGTGTATGCGTGTGTATGTGTGTGTATGTATGTGTGTGTATATGTATGTGTATGTATATGCATTCTTGTTAGTCATGATGTTGATTTTTTGGAATATGCAATTCAGCCTTTACTTTCATCCACATACTATATGCATTCTTGTTAGTCATGATGTTGATTTTGTGGAAGATGCAATTCAGCCTTTACTTTCATCCACATACTATATGCATTCTTGTTAGTCATGATGTTGTTTTTGTGGAAGATGCAATTCAGCCTTACTTTCATGTACCAATGATACATTAGCCAACTCAAAGGATGTGTATGACACTTTGCTTCCTCTTCTTATAGATGGAAGTCAAACGCTTGTACTCCTTTTAGAACCACCCAGAAAAGGAACTCTAGAGAAATACACCCTGCAATTTTACTCATTGATTTCTTCTAGCAAGAAGTTACTCAACAAATATCTTTTTATCTTTTCTACCCATACGTTGCAATAGCCCCCATGCCTCAAGAGAAATCAATGTGGTTGAAGGGAGCTTCTTATCTGATCACTTCTTAGATTATTCTTTTGGATAATGACACAAATTCCCCGTGTACATAACACACGAACCTATAGAAAAATAAAGTGCAATTCAGCCTTTACTTTCATCCACATACTATATGCATTCTTGTTAGTCATGATGTTGTTTTTGTGGAAGATGCAATTCAGCCTTACTTTCATGTACCAAGGATACATTAGCCAACTCAAAGGATGTGTATCACTTTGCTTCCTCTTCTTATAGATGGAAGTCAAACGCTTGTACTCCTTTTAGAACCACCCAGAAAAGGAACTCTAGAGAAATACACCCTGCAATTTTACTCATTGATTTCTTCTAGCAAGAAGTTACTCAACAAATATCTTTTTATCTTTTCTACCCATACGTTGCAATAGCCCCCATGCCTCAAGAGAAATCAATGTGGTTGAAGGGAGCTTCTTATCTGATCACTTCTTAGATTATTCTTTTGGATAATGACACAAATTCCCCGTGTACATAACACACGAACCTATAGAAAAATAAAGAGAACCACAAAGATCAAATTCACAATATGTAAGTTTCACAATAAGAAGTCTCAATACATTGTGTGCTTAACTAGGTCACTATGTGTTCTATGAAAAAGAACATGTTGCTCTAGCACAATGGTAAGCACCACGTTAAGAAGCTCCACCTCTTGAATGTCAATCTGTGGAAGAGATAGGAGTGATATGAAGATCGTGAACACAAGAGGTAGTGAGAGTGAAGGTGAGAAGCATGGAGATGCACACACACATACACACACATGAAGAGACAAGCAAGACACAATGGAAAATAGGAAATAGACTCTATTGCTTAAGATCACTATTACAAGCTCAAGCTCACATTTACTCATACAATCCAATACTAGCTAACCTCAAAAATGAGCTCTCTAGCTCTTTTTATAGATTCTAGACTAGTTTTGACAGGTTTCACATCTAGTTTTCGACATAGTTAAAAAATAATTCTAGGCACTATTTGGAGGTCTAAACGAGATCTAAAAATAGCCAAAATTGGTACGCTTGTTCTACCTAAGCTCGTCAAGCTCTAGGACTCCTTGGCTTGCACAAAATGGAGTAACCAATTACAAAAGTGGGTGTTTCTATGATACATATGGTACAAAAGTGATGAAAATCACTGTTTGGTGTTTTGAAGAAGTAATATCAATGATATTTCTTGGAGAAAAAAATGACTATATGGCTCCCCATGACTCTTTGTAGTCCGCCTTCACATGCTTCCTCTGTGTTTGTGCCTTTGGCTACTGCCAACTCCCCCTCCCTCTCGCGTTTTTTGTCCCCGACGGATCCTTATTACGGGGTCTGCGAGATATAGTTTTGCAAGAGGTCATGTGCGAGGGTGTGCTCCACGATGCGAATTCCTCATGTGAGATCAATTTTGAGATTTTCCCAGTCAATTTTCTGAGGTTCATTGAGAGGTGGAAGCCGATAGTGTGTTGAATATACAAGTTGTTCGCAAGCAAATAATTGAAATAGATGTGTGGATCTACTGATAAAAACTTTGGATTGGTACTCCTAGAAGCCTATCATGAACATTTCTTCAAATGTCATCTTATAACATGCGGGTAAGTATTTTAGACAGTAATGCTAAGCATAACACACCCAGAGCGATGGCGTAGTGCTCAGATCATATGCCAAGTCTTGGTTGCCATGCTCAAACCCTGGGGTGTTGACATGTGGTGCTTTGATGCGGCAAAATATCTTAAAAACTATCTGCATCATATTGAATATCTTGATAGTTACGTTGTGGTTGCGATTTAAGGCCAAGATTGAATGGAGAAGGAGGGAGTGGAGTTAATATACCTAATGGGCGTTCAAAGAAGAAGAATGTCATATCCTTTGGGTGATTTGGATCCTCGAGCATGATCTTCTATTGTGAATTGATGCATGAAAATAATTCGCTTGCATCCCTTCTTAGTTAATTGTATGAATCATAGTATTTTTTGTGATCCTTTCTTGAAATCTTGCATCAAAATGCCATCATATATATAGATATATATTTAAGGTTATGCCCTAAAAATGGGAATGTGTGTCTGTTGAGAGCGCATTGAATGTATTATGCAAAGGAGCATGTGTTTGAGTGTTAGTGTGTATTTATGTGTTAATGTATGCAAGTATAAGCTTGTTTGTATACATGGATACTTAATGATATATGTGCATGTATGCAAAAAATGTGTGCGTATGCGCTTAGCAAAGCATAAATTTAAATGTATTAGGATGGCAAAATATATAGGTGCATGCAACGCATTATACATATATAGCATACATGTGAATGGAGAGGCAGAAAAGACACTTGAATTGGAAGCAATCACGTGAAGGAGAAGCAAAGATATTATCTTAGGGAAACTTCGAGAAAAAAGAAGGAGGGCGGCAGATTTTGGGCCTGAAGAGAGGGGCTTTTCAGCACTGACAGAGGGGTTCTTTTTCAACACACAGTAGCAGGAAAGCTTTTGTTGATTGAAGTATGCAGTTGTAGTATTGGAAAAAAGGATTATGTTCTACTGTGGGAAGAATTTTATATAAATGGATGCTTTGCTGCATATGGGAGATTCGTTTATGAGGGCGGTCTCGAGCTACTGCAAGAGGAGACATTGATTTATGAGAGAGGATGGAGGAAAAACCAAGTTTGAACAGGGTAAGGCGTGGAAGGAAATGGCGTGTGGTCTGAGAAAACTGAAGCGTGTGGCTGGAGTTCAACAACACGGATTGTGTCAGATTTCAAAGTCAATATTGCTGCTATTGTCGTGTTGTTGTCATTGTCGGAAGGCCTGTAGCAGAGGGAAGGATCATGGAAGGCTAGGGGCATTCACGGAAGGTCGCTTGTTGCAGGAAGTGTGCAGGCTGTGGACTGAACGAAGAAGAGGAGCAAGAGCAAAAAGATAATGCACATGTTTCAGAACTGTCTGTTACTGAAATTTGCTCTATTATCTTAATAGAAACCAAGAATAATGCATCTGAGTTTGCAAGCTCTTTGCCTGCTTCTCGTGTCCCCCATGGAGATATTTCCCCATGACAGTGTGAGGTGAGACTTGCTGGCTTTCGATCTAGAAAGTTCCCAGTGCTTGTGGCAACTGATGTTGCTGCCCGGCGTCTTGATATAAATGATGTTCAGCTTATCATTCATGCTTTGTAAGAAATGCGGGATTCATGCTTGATGTACGAAGACATGCAAATAAGGCATACGTGATTGTGCTATGATTGATTGGCGTGTTGTTTATATTAGTCATACTCTACTGAAGTTATGTTGAATTGTGTGTTCTTTGAACTACTTTATATTTAATATGCACAGATTAATATGAACGTGATGTATTGAAGATTAATATGCACAGATCAACGATCTAACATGCATCTTTGAATAAAGAAACCTATTCAAACGAAATGTGTGATGGTAAACATGAATTAAATTAGATGACTTTGTTACCGTACCTCGTAGGTAAATAGAAGTCATAAATCCGATTCTATACATATGAAATGAAAGTGACAATGTCCTCCATGCGGTGTAAGTGGGGGAGCTAGTGGCGAATTGTGGCCATCATATATCCAACTGTAGGGGCCCGTGGGGTGGAGTGAAGTAAGGATAATTAAGCTAGTCCTGACATTACTTATTATTTTGAACCTTGATGGCAAATGCCTTCTAGGAGCGGCAGCATGGCATAGGTCCCCAACACGGATTGTACTTTAAGTGCAATAGAGCCTTGACCCATGTGTGCATCATCTCCGGATATTCCTGTAGCAGCTCTTGGCACCAATTCGATTGAAAAATTTTACCTTTTTGCGCTTCCGATGGCAGGTCGTCGGGCTCAAACTGAGTTGCATGGGTTTATTCTTTCCCACCTCTTTTTCAATTGCCAATTGATATTCTCCGAGAAGCATGAAGTATGGTTTATATTGAAGCTCGTGGCTGGAAATGTACCTTCGAGGGGCCAAGTGAGAGAAATAAGGTGATTGTAATATTTGTTCTTCGATCATTGCTATGGAATGTGGCTATGCCTCAACACATGTGGAGTGTGTTTTACCAAGTTCTTCCACTAACTTAAGCCATGCGAGTGTAGGAAGTTCAAAAGTGTCTTGGCCTTCTATCGTGACATGTCCACCTGGTATTGGTTGTGGTTCATAGGCCTATTTATATGTTTTTGTTACACTTATGTGTTCCTTGAGTAGCTTTGATGTGAACCTTTTCCCTATACATGGGCACTTTTTACTCTAGTGTTGGCTAGAGGTTTTTCCCCCATGTTACCGCATACTTGATACTCTCATATGTGGTGGTACTTTGTACTTATGGATATTATTCAGCTCTTACTTCAGTTCAGTTCATCGTCATAGAGAGAGCTATTCCAGCCATTGTCTTCTCCATGTGTCTTGTTGCATTTGTGCTCCTTGTGTGTGCTTCTTGTGTTTCTCTTGCACTTCTACATACACCCAGCAGTGGTATCAGAGCAGGTTCAACTCCTTCTCAAGTTTCGGTTTTTTGCGTCGCGACGTGCATGCACTTTTAACAGTGCAAATCGACTTCGGAGCATAGAACTGTGAATTTCAGCAACCAAGAAACATTTAGAGTAGGTGTGCTAGGGTTTTAACCCCATCTCAAAGCCATTCATGTATTCAGAATTGCCATCAGAGTGACAATATGTGAGCTAAAATTTCAGCATTCATTTCAGCTTTTGTCGAAATGAAGATTTTGTCACATTCTTGTTCCTTAGTGAAATGGCGGGCAGCAATGACTTGTTTGGCATGCTTCAAGCTGAAGATAAGCTTTATGGGACCAACTATCCGATGAGTTCTTACATGATGAAGCATGTTCTTGTTGCAAAACAACTTTGGAACATAGTGGCAGATGTAGATCAAAGACCGGCAAATGCTTCTACTTCACAGTCTACTGTCACAGATGGAACTTCTTCTTTGAGTACAGTGGTTTCTCCTTCTCTACCTACACAGGAGAAGCTTGGATGGGATGGAAAAGATGCTCAAGCTCATGATTTGATTGAACTTTCTGTGAAGCATCATATAGTTCCACACATTCGGTCATGTTCTACATCACGATAGGCATGTGACACTCTTGCTTCTTTGTATGTTGTGCATAATGAAGCACGTGTTGCATACTTGACGAAGCAACTTGAGGATGTATGGATGGCTGAAAATGAGTCAATAGATGTGTATGTGACACGCATCAAGGACTTGAAAGAGCGATTGGCAAACATAGATGAGATCATTTCGGATGCATCACTCATTTCTACATTGTTGAAAGGATTACCGGAATCTTTTCAAAGCTTTGCTACTACACTCCGTTTGGTTGCAAAAGGAAATCCTAATATGTATGCATTTGATGAGTTTGTGTCTCTTCTTTTGCAAGAAGAGCAATCTAGAGTGAATAGGAGTGGTTTGATTGAGGGAACACAAGCACTTGCTATCTCACAAAAGGGGAAAAGCAAGTATGGTTCAACTTTGGGTTCATCAAAACTAAAGCCTCAAGCTTCCTCTTCCACTCATGCTTCTAATGATGGTGATTTGAAAAAGAAGAAGAGATGCAAATATTGTCAAAAGGCTTGTCATACTATTGATGAGTGTAGAAAGCTTGCTAAATGAAATGAAAAGAAGAAGGAATTGGGCATGTCTATTCTGGAAAATTCAGCAAATGTAAAGAATGATGAAGCTAACATGGCTCAAGGTTTTTGGGCATGTGTTGTTACATGTCATTATGATGCTTCTTTGCGTTCTAAATGTATGGTTGTGAGTGAGGCTGACTCGGATTGGTTCTTTGATAGTGGTGCTTCAAAGCACATAACATCATGCAAAAGATTTTTTGCCTCTTTGAAAGATGCACCCAAAGGAGGACATGTGGTGTGTGCAAGCAATGCCTCTTATCCTATCATTGGAGTAGGAGAAATTGAGCTTACGGCTGCAAATGGAGGTGTGATTCTCTTGAAAAATGCATTGTATGTGCCCGGTATCAAGAAGAACTTAATTTCAACTTCGTTGATTGCCAAAGCTGGACTTCATGTACACTTTGTTGATGGTAAGTGTATGGTTCATGACTTCAACAATGATGATGTTATCGTGATGTCCGGTACATTATGTAATGGTTTGTATCGCATGGATACATACAAGAGGGTTGTCTCAAATGCCTTGGTTGCTCATACTACTTCCATGGATGAAATGGAGCTTTGGCATGTCTGTTTTGGCCACTTGAACTTCAATAGCTTGCTTTACTTGCAAAAGAAGAACATGGTTATTGGTTTGATTACACTTGAGTCCATTGAAAATCATGCATGTGAAGGTTGCATTCTTGGAAAAATGCATCGTGCTTCTTTTCCAAAAGATAGTCATATACACACTACAAGAAAATTGTAGCTCGTTCATAGTTTTGTATGTGGTTCTGTCAAGACTCCATCTTTTGGGAAGCATGTATATTTTGTTACCTTCATTGATGATGCTACTTGCCATACATGGGTGTATCCTATGAAAGCAAAGAATGAGCTATTTTCTTGATTCAAAGAATTTTTTCCTATGGCTGAAATTTTTTCTTCACAGAAGATTTTGACTCTACACACGGATCGTGGTGGTGAATACATGTCACATGAGTTCAATTCTTTTCTTTGTGAAAGAGGCATTTCACACCAATGTACGGTGCCATATACACCTAAAAAAAATGGTATTGCCGAGTGTAAAAATAGAACTCTACTTGAAATGGCACGATGTATGGTTAAAGGAAAACATCTTCCTGATAAGTTTTGGATGGAAGCGATTATGTGTGCAAACTATGTGTTGAATTATTGCCCTACAAAAACATTAAGAGTCATCACTCCTTACGAGGCTTGGAATGTTCATAAGCCTATGGTTAGCCATATGCGTGTGTTTGGTTGTTTGGCATATGCTCTTATGCCATCACAACAACGTCACAAACTTGATGATAAGGCAAAGAAATGTATATTTGTTGGTTATAGTGCTGAAAGTAAGTGATATCGTTTGTACCATCCATTGATGAACTCAATTATTGTGAGTTGAGATGTGGTATTTGTTGAAAATTCAGTTTTCCCTCTACTTGAATGCAAAAAACAGTCAACAGCTAGCTCACAAGATGTGTTCGATACACTCATGCCTTTGTTCCAAAATGGTGAGCTTGACTATGGCCATGTAGACTGTTATATAGAGTAACCTTTGAGAGAGGTGTGAATCACCTTTTAAGTCATTAAGATGGGCTCACACATGAGTGCCATGTGGCACCCATGTGTAGAACCATGGGCCACTCTTTATTTATGGGAAGAGAGAGAGAGTCATCAGGATATACGTGCGTGGTTGGGTGGCTAGAGTTATGCATCGAACTCCGTGTCTCTGCTCCATGATAATAGCCGGTCGATGACCTTGAAGTACGAGTGTGAAGAGAACAAAATAGGGAACTATCCTTGAGCTTGACAGGGCACAACTCAGTCTGGGAAATTGTGGATAGGTTAAGCAAAATGGCTAGGTTTATTCGGAGACGTACTACAGTGAAGACACCAAAGTTGGCTAGACTCTTTTATGAGAACCTATACTGGTTATATTGTCTTCCTTTAGACATAGTTTTTGATCGGGATAGGAAGTTTACTAGCCACTTTTGGAGATCAGTCTTCAAAAGGTTGGACACGAAACTTAATTCCACATGAGCCCGAGAGCATACTACGCACTCGCGAGAAACAGATGAGAAGTCACTTGTATAAAGAGTGTCTAGTAAAGTGGAAAGATAGTTCAGAAGATAGTGCCACATGGGAGCGGGTTAGCACCCTTCAGAGATGGTTTCCCAACTTTAGATTACCTTCCCAAGAGTCTTCTTAAGGGGAAGGATATGGGGAAACAACACCGAGACATGACCATGTATTTTTATACATGGGGATTTAGTGGGAGCACTATTCCATTGATTATCTCTTTCTTTAGACCTTCTAGTACCATTTTTGAGGACAAAAATGGAGTTAAGGGGAAGGAAATGTTATATAGAGTAACCTTTGAGAGAGGTGTGAATCACCTTTTAAGTCATTAACATGGGCTCACAGATGAGTGCCATGTGGCACCCATGTGTAGAGCCATGGGTCACTCTTTATTTATGGGAAGAGAGAGAGAGAGAGAGAGTCATCATGATATACGTGCATGGCTGGGTGGCTAGAGTTATGCATCGAACTCCGTGTCTCTGCTCCGTGATAATAGCCGATCGACGATCTCGAAGTACGAGTGTGAAGAGAACAAAACAAGGAACTATCCTTGAGCTTGACATAGACCAGCCAACTGAGGCTAAAAGGGCTGAAAAATTCCAGCAAAATAGTGTTCAAAATGCAGAGAATTTCCAACCAAACATGGCTGAAAATTTTTAGCCAAAAATTGTCAAAATTACTGGAAATTTCCAGCGACATATAGTTGAACATTTGCATCAAAATATGGCTCAAAATGAGCATGAAATTCAGCCCACACATGATGTACATGTTGAAGATGTATTACATAATGAACCCATGTCTATCAAGAGTGCACAATCTATGCCCAAGTGGCTAAAACAAACTTTGTAGGACAACAAATTGAGTGCACCTTTACTTGGTAGAACAAGATCAAGCTCTCACCATGCATCAAGTAATTTTGTGGATTATTCTCTTATTGCTAAAACATGTAATGAAGAGCCACTTTCTTTTGAAGATGCATGTGATGATCCACAATGGATGAGTGCTATGCAATCAGAAATGGATTTCATACATAGGAATGCACGTGAATTACCAAAAGGAAAAAATGCTATTCGTATCGTGGTTGCATTGGTTGCCCATCAAGGTTGGAAAGTGCATCAGTTGGACATAAAAACAGCCTTCTTGAATGGTGATTTGCAAATAAGTTTATGTGAAATAACCTCCTGGATTTGCTATGAAAGGGAAAGAGCATATGGTTTGTCGCTTGCATAAAGCCTTGTATGGTCTCAAGCAAGCTCCACGTGCATGGCATGACAAAATACATAAGCACTTGATTGCTCTTGGCTTCACATGTAGTTCGATTGAAAGCACACTCTATGTACGCAAAAATGGGGCTGATCTTATAGTGCTTGTTCTTTATGTAAATAACATACTCTTGACTGGGTCATGTGATGCAAAACTTGACATTCTTATGGCTGATTTGCAGCATACTTTTGATGTCACTTATCTTGGTCTTTTGAGCTACTAACTTGGCATCCAGTTTGTATCCATTGAGGGGGGAATTGTAATGCATCAAGCAAAGTATGTTGAAAAACTACTTCAGCGTTTTGACTTTGAAGATTGCAAGCCAGTTTCCACACCAGTTGAGACAGGATTCAGGTTCTCAGTTGAGAAAGCTAGTGATGCATTTGACACTTCTTTTTATCACCAAGTTGTGGGATGTCTTATATATGCATGCAACACAAGGCCGAGTATGCAGTTTCCCAGTTGAGTAGATTCATGCATAGCCCTGGCACTAAGCATTGGCAAGCAGTAAAACATGTGTTTAGATTTCTCAAAGGCACTTTGAGCTTAGGTCTATTTTATGGCAGAGATGTTCAACCATGCTTGCATGCTTTTACAGATAGTGATTGGGCTGGTTGTTATGATACTCGCATGTCCGCTAGTGGTAATTGCTTTTTCCTTGGAGACTCATGCATATCTTGGTTGAGTAAGAAGCAACATATAGTGGCGACATTGAGTTGTGAAGCTGAGTATAGGGCAGTTTTCACAGCTACAGTGGAGTGTGTATGGCTGAGATGCCTATTGAAGGATCTTTGCATGGAGATTGATGCTACTACGCATATTCTCATTAATAGTCAGAGTGCTTTGGCTGTTGCACAAAACCCAGTGTTTCATGCACCAACCAAACATATTGAGGTGCATTATCACTATGTGAGAGAGTGCCTTCATGCAGGAGATATTGATTTGGTATATGTGCCTACACAAGATAATGTGGCAGACATATTCACCAAAGCTCTTCCGTGGGAAAAGTTTGTAGCTTTTCGCAAAGCTTTAGGCTTATTACCTTGTGGGGCCTGATGTGTCACTCCCTATATGTGTTCACATCATTCCTTGCAGGGGGGGTTTGTTACACTTATGTGTTCCTCGAGTAGCTTTGATGTGAACCTTTTCCCTATACATGGGCACTTTTTACTCTAGTGCTGGCTAGAGGTTTTTTCCCCATGTTACCACATACTTGATACTCTCATATGTGGCGGTACTAGGGGATATTATTCAGCTCTTACTTCCGTTCAGTTCATCATCAATAGAGAGAGCTATTCTAGCCAGTGTCTTCTCCGTGTGTCTTCCTGCATTTGTGCTCCTTTTGTGTGCTTCTTGTGTGTCTCTCGCACTTCTACACACACCCAACAGTTTCCTCCACCGGTATAGGAACAATTCCTTCTTCAGTCGGAATTTTGGGTGGGGAATCTGGCTTAAGTTTTAGAACATGAGACTCAGAGGTTGCCTATGGTTACTATATATAAGTCTATTTTTTAGGAAAAAAATCTTTCCCAAGGGGGTAAGAATGTAATAAAGTAAGTCTATGATCTAGGGGTCTGACTGGTTCAGACTGATATGAAATTAGACACCATTTGGTCACTTGTGCATATGACCAAAGATCTAGAGAATAGACTTAAGGATAAGTTCATGTGGTCTCTTAAACAAGTAATCCACTTAGCCTAGTTGTTAAGTCTCAAGGTTGTGAAGGAGGAGGTCTTGGGTTCAACCCCTATAGGGAGCATGGGGAGAGAGTTTTTCCCAAGGAGATCTAGAGCCTTCTAACTCAAGTTAATGTGAGTTAACTTGAGTTCAGAGAGACTTAACTCGAGCGACGAGTACACCAACCACTAGTGGACTCTAATGCAAGGTACTAAAGTATTGGTCCAGATCACCTCAACCATTAGTAGACTCTAGTAGCAGATATTAAAGTAGATTTTCTACGAATCTCCTCACTCAAAAGTGCTCCACATATGTCATCATAGAGCAATTCACCGCCAGGTGCACTATTGTTAATAGTTGTGCAAAACATATCCCATGATGATGGCAAGGTGCACAACAACAAGACTGCTTTCATTTCATTATCCATATCCATTTTCTGAGCCTGTATAATAGGAGAATATAGCATCAAACTCATTTAGATGAGCAGCAACACTATCTGTGTCCTTCGTGCGAAGGTCATATAACTTTCTCATCAGATACCCTTTATTTGATGTTGTCTCTTTTTCATATCTATTGCATAACTTCTTCCAAAGCTCCTCTACACTTTCACATTCTAATATTGTAAAGTAAACATTATCTGCCATATGCAATTGAATGGTAGACCTAGCCATTTCATCCAACTCATCCCAATCATCTTCATCCATGTGAGTAGGCTTATTTGAGAATCCATTTACTAGCTTCCATTGCTTCCTTTGAATCAGCACATCTTTAGTCTGATTCTTCCATAGAGAAAATTTTGTGCCATCAAATTTTTGAATCCCAAAATGGTATTTGCCTTGGTTGGCACTCAAAGTGGAGATGCATATAATGTTTGTGATTCTTACCAAGGAAAGAATCAGCAATGTTGCAAGAGCAAGAACAAGGAAAAGAATGATCAACGGAATAAGAGTAGAAGTAAATCAAGGAAGAGGGATATCGAATGCCATTATTGTCATAACAAAGGACACATAAAGAAAAATTGTTATGCATTAAAGAATGCTAAAGGTAAAGGACAGAATGTTGATGGTCATGTTAAACAATTACCTGCACCATCTACTTCGATTATGAAGATTGAAGAAATTAATGTTATTTCTAATGATGTTGATGTGTTGAGACTTGATAGTATTGTGCCAACAAAGGCTCTTATGGCTGATTCTCTTTCCCACACATGGCTCCTAGATTTTGGTGCTTCTTTCCATGTGACACCACACATAGAATGGTTCTCTAATTATGCAACAAAGCCTCTTGGTATCATGAGACTTGGTAACTCTTACGAGTGTGACATTGTGAGGATTGGAGATGTGGTTGTGCAATTCATTGATGGTTCAAAATTTACTATGCATAATGTATGTCATGTACCTCAGTTATCACATAGTTTGATGTCAGTTTGTCAACTTGATGATCTTGGTTACAAGGTGGTCTTCTATGCTCAATCCTTTCGCATATCAAAGGGCAATATGATTATTGTAAAAGGAATCAAAGTTGGCTCACTTTATCCTTTATTTGTATCACAGAAAGAACACGTGTTAGCTATTACTGAACAACATATGGCTTGTATTTGGCATGGTTGTTTGGGCCATACATCTTGTAGTGGAATGGAAAATCTTTCTCATTTTGGCTACTTACCTATGGTATCTTTCTTTGATTTTTCATTTTGTGAGCATTGTCAATATGGAAAGCAAACCAAAAATGTGCATAGAACGCCCATTGAGTCTTCATTTCAGCCTTTAGATCTCGTTCATATAGATGTGTGTGGTCCTATGCCCACAAGGTCCTTAGGTGGTTCACTTTACTTTGTCAATTTCATATATCCTATCAAATTGAAGGATGAGGTATTCCCTACTTTCAAAAAATGGCTTGCTTTAGTTGAGACTGAAAAAGGAACTAAGCTCAAAGCTTTATGTTCAGATAATGGGGGTGAGTATACCTCACATGAATTCAACCTTTTTTGCCAGTCTAGAGGAAATCATAGAGACCTTATAGCTCCTTATACCCTAATACAAAATGGTGTAGCTGAAAGGATGAATATAACTACTCAAGATAGAGTAGTCTCTATGATGCATCATGCAAACCTTTCACAAGGCTTTTGGGTAGAAGTAGTATTGATTGTAATTCATGTGATTAGCCTTTCACCTAGTACTGCCAAAGGTCTGAAAGTCACACAAGAGTTATGGACAAGGAAGCCACCATATTATGATCATCTTCGAGTTTTTGGGTGTGAAGCATATGTTCATATACCCATCTTAGACAAAAGTTGGACCATAAGTCAAAGAAATGCAATTTTCTTGGATATGGTTGAGAAGGACAATTTGGATATCGCTTGTGGGATCCTAAAACATGGTAAGTGATCAAAAGTAGTGATGTCATTTTCAATGATTCTACGATGCATAAACAACACATTAAGGAGGTTGAAGTGAGAAGAGTGGTGTTTGAGGATACTAGTACTCCAAGTAGCATGCATAAAAATGCTACACATAGGGATGTTCAAGAGAATGTCTGATTAGATGAGTCTGCAAATGTTCGTGTTCAGCAACCATTGAGATGCTCTGCACGTGTCTCACATCCACGTGATATATATGGTCCAGGTTTAGATTTTGTTATGCTAACAGATGTTGTTGAGCCTTCTTGCTACAAAGAGGCTATGCAGACAGAGGAGCATGCCAAGTGCGAGTGTGCCATGAAGAGTGAGTTGGATTCTATTCACAAGAATGGTACTTGGGATTTAGTACCTTTGCCAAAGGGCAGGAAAGCTTTACCATGTAAATGGGTATATAAGCTGAAATTCACATTAGATGGTGCTTCTCCAAAGTATAAAGCATGACATGTTGCAAAGGGTTTTAAGCAACAACGTGGTGTTGATTTTGAGGAAATCTTCTCTACAGTGGTCAATATGGCTACCCTATGCATGTTGCTTGGATTCATTGTGATGGAGGACTTAGAGCTAGTCCAAATGGATGTAAAAAGTGTTTTCTTGCATGGAGATCTTATAGATGAGATCTATATGGAACAACCAAAGGGTTATGTAGCTCTTGGCAAGGAAAGTCTAGTTTCTATGCTCAAGAAGAGCTTATATGAACTTAAATAGTCCCCTAGACAATGATACCAAAAGTTTGATGCTTTTATGAAGTCTCAAGGCTATTCTCGAAGCAATGAGGATCATTGTCTCCATACAAAGAGATGCTCAAATGGTATCTTGATATGCTTGATACTTTATGTCGATGATATGTTGATTGCTCGGAAGTCCTCTTATGAATTGTCAATTCTCAAAAAGAAGTTGAGTCAGAAATTTGATATGAAGGATTTGGGGGATGTCAAACATATGCTTGGCATGCACATTACCCGTGATAGGAGTAAAATATGCATATACTTGTCTCAAAGTGATTACATATCCAAAGTACTTCACAAGTTCAATATGCAGGGTGGAAAGGCATTGAGTACACCTTTACCCACATATGTGAAATTGAGCAAGGATGATTACCCCAAATCACGTGAGGAAAAGGAATTCATGACCAAATTTCCCTATCAGTCTACTGTTGGTAGTCTCATGTATGCTATGGTAGGTACAAGACTAGACATTGCATTTGCAATGGGAGTTGTGAGGAGATATATGTCTAATCTTGACAATAAACATTGGGAAACGGTCAAGTTTTGAGATATCTGAGTGGCACTAAGGACAAGTCTCTATGCGTAGGTAAAGGGAAAGCATCCATTATTGGTTACACAGATTCTGACTATGCTAGTTGTGTAGACAATTGTAAGTCTACATGCTGGAGGTGCCATCTCTTGGAGATCTCGTCTTCAAGAATGTACAACTATTTCCACCACAGAAGTAGAGTATGTTGCAACAAATGAGGCATGTAAGGAAGCATTGTGGCTTTCTTGTCTTGCTTGTGATATGGGTTTACCTCAACATGCACCTCGTTTGCTTAGTGATACTCAGAGTGCCATTGCTTTGGCCAAGAAATCAATCTATCATGCAAAGAACAAGCACATTGAGGTGAGGTATCACTTCATTAGAGATTTCTTAACCATTGAGCGCATTAGTCTTGAGAAGGTTCACACTCAAGATAATGTTGTAGATGCTTTGACTAAAGCTCTACCATAGGATAGCTTTCGACACTATTGTCACTTGATGGGGGTTACTTGATTCATGATCTTACATAGTCACTTGTATACTGTGTAACATGCCCATTAGGTGGGAGGTATAGTTTGTATACTTACACTCATGTATTCTTTATCATTCTTTATTTTTCTCCGATAGTTACTTTGGCCATATTGGCCTTTAGTGGGAGATTGTCACAGTAAGTGTCCATGTGAAAGGCCAAATGGCCATCGGACATTTCTTTGTAAATGCTCTTTAATAAAACATATAGTGGCCTGGTTAGCCACAAACTGTAAGTTCAAATGCATTTGTAGCACCTAAGAAGTATGTGTTCGTGCTCCCTGTGTATTATGTTTTTCTGCATATTGTGCAGCCTCTCTGTAGAGTACCGTGTAAGGCACTTGGAGCTCAGATTTCTACTACGAGGATATTGTCGTGGAGATCTTGAGAAGGAGAGTGCACTATGGTGCATTGCCATCAAAATACTTCATGCCCTAAATAGTTGTAGACTGTTTGGATCTAGCATGGACAACAGTTCTTCATTATGCTCTTTGACTTTCTTGAAAGAGGAGTACAAAATGTTGTATTCCTTTTATGATTTTCTATATCCTTATCTTTGTCTAGGTATTCTTGCTTGCTTCTTTGATATTCAACTTGCATTTCCTTTGCTTCTAAATCCCTTTTCTGTAGAAGAGTTTGATATTTGTCTATCTCTTTAGACCGTATTGTACATTCTTCCTTGCTATCTTGTAACTCTTTCTCTTTTTCTTGTATTCTTTTTTCCAATTTTGACCTCATTGTCTGATTTTGTTCATGCATCTCCTTGATTTTATTTGTTTGTGCCACCACTTCTTGAGTCATTTTGATAATTTCATCTTGAATATAAGAGTTATCTTCCAAGAGAGATTGATTTTGACTTTTTAATTTATTTATTTGTTCCTTCTTCTCAATCTGAAGCTTTTGTTGAACTCTCCTGCCTTCTTCTATTTTTATGCCAACTAATATGACCATCCTCACTCCTTCAGAAAAACTTTCCATATGTTTTTGTAACAATATTTTTGTTTAAATTATATTTTCCACTATTGGCTTTCATCTTGAATGGTGATCTTCCATTCCAAGTCTTTTTTTTCATCTTTTCTTCCCTCAATTTTAATTTTCAATATTTCCTTTTCTTTATTTTCTAGGGTTTCCACTATGACCTTAGTCTCTGCTTCATAAGTAATTTCTTGAAATGTAAATTTAGTGCTTTTTGTTAAACCCACCCTAAATCCTTTTGGCTCTTCCTCTTCTATTTGTACTTCTTCTTGATTTTTTGCCTCTTTCATTTCCACATCTTCATTTTTGTTTTTATTAATGTTAATATCTTCTGATCCCTCTTGACTGTCTTCTGACTCTGTGTGAGAATCTTCTTCGGATTCTACACTAGACTCCTTGTCTTCATTCTTTTCTTCAATATTCAAAACTATTTGTTAGTTTTGTTCTTCATCTACCTTGTCTTGCACTTCTTGTATTTCAAATCCCATTGAAGGATTGAAGAAGTCATCAATGTTGGCTTCTTGCTCCAATGCTTTTAGTTTTGTATATCAAAAATGTCTAATTGTTTCTCTTCGTGAGATGTCATTTCTATGTCTTGGAGGAATTGAAATTCATCTTCAATTATTTCTTCACTCCTTTGCTTTTTCCCCTCTTCTTCTTTTGGCTCTTGAGGTTGTGGTACACACATCAGCTACATATCTTGTCTTTGTACCAATATTAATCCACCTTCTAATAAGTTTGCTAGTGGCTCCAAAAGTAATGGTGGTATTTGTTCATACTTTCTTGTTGCCTCTGCTTTCTTTCCATGCCTCTTCTTGCTCTCTATTATCATTTTCTCTCTTTTGTCTTCCATCTTCTATTGTAAAATGTCCTTGTCCTTGGTAGTTTTAGTGGGCTTGACCTTCTTTGTAGTCACTAAATTCATCTTTTCTTTTGCCATCCAGAGTATTTCAAAAATCTTTTTGAATTGTTATTCTTTCTTCATAAAAGCTATCTCTATTTTGGCATTTATCATTGCTCTCATGGACTTTCTCATAGACTTGGAGTTCTTCTTCAGTCTAGCCCATTGCCTTATCTGAGAAGTATTCCAACATTTTTTGATATTGCTCCTCATATTTCTTCCTTTTATCTTCACTTCCGTGTAGATAGTAATTAGCATACAATTTTTGTTTTGCAGTCATGTGAGGACATGGAGCTACATCACTTTGGGCCTCTTTTTGTGATTTAATTATTTCTTCTATAGTTGGTTCTTCAAACTTGACTGTGCCTTCCTTGGGTCTTCTTTTACTGATAGTAACATTATCTTCTTCAATATTTGCTTTGTCATTGATAATCTTTGCTGATTCCTATTCCCTGTTTAGACCTTCATCTAGTATCTTCAATCTCTTTTTCAAAGGTCTTCCTCCCAACACCTCCATCACCTTGGGCATAGATTTTCTGTCGGGTGGTGGGCTTAGGAGAAAATTTATGCTTCTTTTCTTTTTCTTCCTTTCATTTTTGGAGACCTAGATTCTTGAGGTGTAATAAAGGCTTCCGATTCCTTATAACTAATCATCTACTCCAGCTCATCCTCTTTGTCCATTGTAGCGTAAATGATCCATGTCAACATTTTTCCACCTCCCAAAACTTTTTTATCTTTCCAATGGGCAGAAGCTTCATAGATGTATTTGATCATGTATTCAGTCATGTCCATTTTCCTTGATCCACCTATCTTCATTAAAGTTACTGCTTTGTGTGGTTGAGTATACCTTATCATTTGAGTGGAACAAAAATGCTTTTGAAACAATATGACGGCCATGTTTAATGCTTCGATTTCAAAATATGTGAATTTTTTGATATCCTTATAGATATCCATTTCTTTCCTAATGTTGTTGAGGTTGTAGTTGATTCCTTCCTCAAGATGAAGTGCTTTCCTTACTAGTGCATGGGTCAAATGTTTTGAGAGTTCCATGCTCCACCCTTTTGTCCAAAGCTACGATCGTTCACATGCAAGTCCATTTATCCCACATGCAAGGGAATTCTCCCAAACTCCATATAAGCAAGGCCTCCCTTCACTCCTCACAAGCTCATTCCACTCTAGCTCATTGCCAAGAGTGTGCATCCTCTCGTCATGGAGTCTCCATGCTCATAGAGCATCATTTGTAAATTCTTTCCATTTCAAGTTACTCATCCTGTTTTGTTGTCTTTTGTTCCTTCCTCCTTAGATTGTTAGATGTGTGCATATGAGTAGATTGGGAGTAGTTTCTTTGTTATTTCAACATGGTATCAGAGCATATGTTAATTATTTTCCATTTTGATTTATGTTTTTATTATTTTCATTATAAACATGCTTCTCTTTTGTAATCCCTCCCTCCCTCCCTTTATAATGAAAGTGCTTATAAGCACTGATTTAATTCACCATTTTACTTATCATTCTCACATTTTTCTTTTGTTGCAAGTCATATAGTGGCTTGTTCAGATGTAAAACCATATTTGGTGTACTTCATTTACTCATTAGCTTTCAGATTTTCATTTTGTATTCTTTTTTTTCATCAAATAAAGAGCATTTCCATCCTCTTTGTATTTCTTTCACAATCATAATTGACCAATGGAGAGCAATAAAGCATGCCAAAAGTAGAGGAGCCTACTTTACACGAGTACACTAACATGGAAGATGAAGCACATTAGCTGAATGTCGAATGCAACTTATCAATCTAGTGCTGTTTTAACATCCACACAACGTGCAACTACGGTTCAATATAGTAGCAAGGTGTGGATCCCTCTCTGTTCTCTATGTTATGGCAACCATGACCTTTGCATCAGAAGTTCGCAGTGCCACCTCCATGCTTACCTATTCACGAACCATTTTTCATCAAAATAGAGGTGTCAGTGGGGAATCTATTGTCGCATTGCCATCTTCTAAGTGATCTGTACTCTGTAAAGAGATTAGGTTGGTTGCAATCTGTCTCTTTTCTACTCTTGTCGCAATTTGGCATAGGTACACGATGATAGAGACAAACTTACTACGTCAAAGACTCTCTGTGCGCAACATGCAGAAAGACACATCGTCTCGGGCTGTGCCACAAACACAGAGAGAGAGAGAGAGAGAGAGAGAGAGAGAGAGAGAGAGAGAGAGAAGTTTCAACAAGTTTGAGGTATTACAAAGTATCAGTGAAGGTTCAACTTCTACCTGAGAGAGAGAAAGAGTTTTTGGCTTCTCTCGGATTCAAGAGGTGCGCCAAGGAGCTATGGAGTTTTTCGGTTCTGTAGTCTCTGGAGAAAACGGAAAAATGACATCAGAAGATGATAGAAAAGGCTGTAGAAAGGTGTCTTGGCTCGTCTTCGAGGCACAAACTACAGCACATGAAGGTCACACTGCTATCACACAGAGGCAAAGAGTTCATTCAAAGGAACAGAGTCATACATGTGCAAAAAGGAGGCAGACAGAGAGAGGGAGTAAGCACAGAGCAGACAACTGATGGAGCGCACTGTAGAAGGCCAACAATGCAGAGGGTTAATGGACCATTCAGCGCACAGAGACGGTCTGGACGTAGGTACTGTTGAAGCCACATCTGTGTCTTTCCTCAAAATGCATAGCAGCCTTGAATGAGTACTGTATTAGAGCGCAATCTCAACCAGATGAGTGATGATGCACATTGAGGAGATAGTGAAAACTATTGCGCCAATTTCGGAGAATAGAAGAGAGAAGATGGCCAAGAGACGTCTGCTTAAGCAGTCCCTGATCTAAGCACTGATGTAATCAATGATATCATAGACGTGAGCTTGCACTGAATGATTAGGTTCACTCTATATCGATCTAAGCCATTCTTACAAGTGAGAGATAGAGCGTGAGAGAGGGAAAATGCTTCATGAGAAGGGAGTCCAAGGCCCTAATTAAAGGTATTTTCTTACCATGAGGGATCGAACTTCAAATGCATTCGACTTGGAGTCTTAAGAGAGTGGAAAGCCAGCTTGTAAACAAGGCAAAGTTCAATGCTACGAAGAGGACTTAGATGTGTACAACATTATGCAAAAATCTAAGATGTAGTTTTCATATGTATCTAGCTTTGTACTTAAGAATACAAACTTGATGTGCGATGTCTTGTATTGACAAAATTTAGACGAACCCCATGTAAAGGGAGTAGACACTGCCACATAAAAAAAGTGGTAAGACCTTCCCTTTGGCTTGCACAAATATAGACTTCATCAAACCAAAGGAGTGGCCATATAAATCCATAAGCACTAGCTACCCCATGATGTAAACCCTCTTGTATGTCTAGGGATCCCATATGTCCCTAGATCCCAAAAACCACTTGGATCCCAAATGTCCAAGTATATGTCTTGGGATCCCATATGTCCCAAGATCCTTGGGATGCCATATGTCCCACACACCATGGATCCCATATGTCCATGGAACTAAAAACCAAGGGATGCCATATGTCCCACACTTGGATGCCATATTTCCAAGATACATCTAAGGATCCCATATGTACTTAGATCTAAAAACCAAATGGACTAAGTGATCCCATATGTCACTAGTCCCCATATTAAAAACAAAAGGGTCATCACATGGAGGGGGGGGGTATTGAGAGTTCCATGCCCCACCCCTTTTTCCAAAGCTAGAATCATTCACATGCAAGGGAATTCTCACAAAGTCCATATAAGCAAGGCCTCCCTTCACTCTTCACAAGCTCATTCCACTCTAGCTCATTGCCAAGAGTGTGCATTCTCTCTCATGGAGTATCCATGCTCATAGAGCATCATTTGTAAGTTATTTCCATTTTAATTTACTCATCATGTTTTGTTATCTTTTGTTCCTTCCTTCTTAGATTGTTAGATGTGTGCATGTGAGTAGATTAGGATTAGTTGCTTTGTTATTTCAACAATAAGGAATCCTTGTTTTCTTCCTTGAAAATCTATGATCTAACACCTGAGATACTCCCATTGATCATTTTCATCCCATGTGTGCTTGTCAATGGATTCCATTACTTCAATGCACCTAGGAACATCAATCATTACAGTGGGAAACTCCAAATACCCTTTGAGTCTTGCCTCTTCCCTTATTTCCATTATTTCTTGATTTTTGTTGAGCTTGAAGATATCCTTGGTTACCACTGTCAACTTGAAGCTATTTGATTTGAGCAGATACACATATTTTGACACTCGTGCCAAGTGTTGTTTGGCTTCCTCTGATGTCTCCCCTGCATCTAGGAACCAATGTCCCGTGACTGGAGAAATATTCATACCTTTGAGCATTTCTTGGTCCATCTGTTCATCATTCAAACTTTATCTTTGATCAAATTTTATGAATTATTCATTCATCATATATTTTTTTAATAAATATAAATAAAAATAATAAAAAAAACAAGACTCCCATTACATCATCACTTCCAGATACATAAAAAATATAAAATATGATACTTAGTTTTTATTTATTGAAAGACAATTAATAAATTAACAACACATAGTGAAGGCTTACTTCCTATAATTGAAACTCTAAATTTATTACCTTAAAGAATTCTTAAGATATTTTTCATCAATTTTATTATTTTGTAAAGGAAACTTCTCTATAAAGATTGTAAGCCTTTGTGTGTATTTGTGTTATTTTAAAAATAATAATATATCTATATTCTTATATATATTTTCTCTTTTTTTATCTAAATTATTTGCTTCTATCTGAGAGCACTCTGCTTTAGCTTGCAATCACTTCAGCTTCTCCCCTTCCTAATTTTCTCTGATATTGAGAATGTAGGATAATTACCAGTTTTGTATCTGTTGTAGAAGTCCACTATTATGTCATATGTGTAAATTGATCCTTTCAAGTGCTAAAAGAATGTATTTCAATGAATCAGTAAGTTGCTGTGCATTTAATTTCTCGTTGGTTATTCTTCATGCATCTCCATTCCAACACAAGTATTATTGAGAACATAGATGAATAGGAAAAAGTGAATAAAAGAATCACATATATACATCATGAAAAATATGAATCAAACAAAAAAAAAAAGTAAAAAAAAGCCATACAACACAAAAAGATATTATTGTCCCATCTTTTCCTTGATTTTCTAGATTCTTTTTCTAGCCTCCCTTTGTGACTCTTCCTTTGTTTTCTTTAACTTCTCTCATCTTTGGGTTCCAATTTGTAGCTTGTGCCATTGTTGCTCAGTAACTGGTTCTAGGTAATTTTTAACCCTGCAGCCACTTATATAATTAGGCACGACTATTCCATCTAAGGTAGCTAATTGCATTGCCCGACTTGGACTAATTTATGCAAAATATAGGGTCTGTGACCTCTGTTATGTAATTTTTTTCCTATTTCCTATATTTTGAATGCCAATACTAGTCACCCTCTTTTATTCCTTTATCTTTAATATGCATGTCAAAATAGGCCTTTTGTCTTCTTTTATTTGCATATAAAGAATCGATTATTTGAGGTCTAGTAGCTCCCAAAGTTTCTGAATCTGCAACCCTATCCACAAGTTCATGTGCATTCTATCCTAGGGTTTGAGCTACTCTTCATGCGGGTATAAGGAATTCCATAGGTAAGATAGCATTTTTACCATAGACCATATTAACTGGTGTTGTTCCTATGCTGGTTTTGTAAGCAACTCTATATGCCCAAAGACCATGATGTATTTGTTTAGTTCAATCTGACAATTATTGTTTACAATCTTTTGAAATATACCACAAAGAATTTTATTGGTGCTCTCAGCTAGACCATTACCTTGTGGGTGATATGGGGCTAATAGTCTATGAATTACCAAGGATTCTTCTAACAAATGCTTTATAATTTCATTCACAAAGTGAGTTCCTCTATCACTCACTATTTCAATTCGCAATCCAAATCTTACAAATATGTTTTCAAAGAGAAACTCTGTTGTAGTTTGTGCATCATTCCTTCTTGTTGCTCTAGCTTCTGCCCACTTAGTTAGGTAGTCAATAGATACAATGACATATTATGCATGAGTGCTTTTAGAAGGAGGTGAAATAGGTCCTTTGAAATCTATTCATTTCGAAAAAGCTATGAAGCTCATTATAGGTCTAAGAGACATGTCATCTCTTTTAATTGTATTTTTGGTCCTTTGACATATATCACATCTTTGCACAAATATTTTAGCATCTTGATGAGGGGTTGGCCACCAAAATCTAGCATATATGACTAATTGTGCTATTCTTTTTACTGAAAAATGTCCTGATGCTACTCAAGCATGTGCTCGTTGAAGAATTTTTACATATTGATCGTAAAAAATGTAGATCCTTAGGTATCCATCCTTTCCCCTTTTATACAATTGATCCCTATTAGAGAATAGTCTTGACATTCCAATTTCATTACTTCATCATGATAACCTTACTTTTCCTCTTCCTTGTTTCTTTTTAGGCTTTGTATAATTTCTTTACTCCACTCAGGGTTGTTATGTATAGTGAACAATGTAGTATGTTGTATTAATTTTCTTTCTTGGCAGTCATCACAATTTTGAACAAAATAATGTACATCTTTCTTTTGATCTGACCAGTATACCATTAATCAATGAAAATTTATTAGGGTTTAAACTTTAGATGCATGAATTAGACCTTGAGATTGATCTGCATTTTCTAAGTAGTTCTTGTGTCCTTCTTCTAGTATGCAACTCATCATAACTCCCAATTCATGAAGATAATACATATATCCAAAGAGTAGTACATGATTTTTATATTGAGTTATCTCCTTTTTTATATTTTGTTTTCTAAATTTGGTTCCATAACTTAACACCATTTTCTCCACCCATTTATGAATTCCTTCCACCTTAAAGAGATAAGTGTTTGCTAAATCATCATCTACTCCCACTGGTTTCTCTCCATTACATAGTCTAGAGAGATGGTAAGCTCTAATGTGAGTTTTTTCCTTGTTTTACCACCACTTGAAAATCAAATTCCATTAGAAGCAAGACCCATTTGACTATTCTTCTAGTGTTGGAAGGTTTATTGACCAAATACAATAATGCTTGATGATCTATAAAGAATTTAAACTTGTTTGCCGAAAGATAATGTCTGAATTTTCTGATTGCATATACCATGCCCAATCCTTCTCTTTCAGTAGTTGTATAATTCCTTTCTACTTGGTTGAGTTTCCTACTTGCATACGCAATTGGAAAATCCAATTTTTTATTTTCCACTAGCTGAACTAGGATGCATCCTAGTGCAAAATTAGAAGGATCTACATGGACATGAGAGATTTTATTCCAATTTAGTAGTTTTAGAATTGGTCCCAAACTTAACCAATTCTTTAATTTTTTGAAAGCTTCCTCACATTCATTTGTCCATTTGAATTTGATGATTAAGGCATATAGTGGTTTAGCAATCATTGCATAATTAAGAACAAACCTCCTGTAGTACCCACAATACCCCATAAAGGCTTGTAGCTCTTTTACTATTCTAGGTCTTGGCATTTTAGTTATTACTTTTGTTTTCACCTCATCAGTAGAAATGCCATTTTTTGAGAAAATATGCCCTAAGTTTCCTCCTTGTGTTACAAAAAAGATGCACTTCTCAGCGTTTAGACAGACTCTATACATTTTACATTTTTGAAAGATTTGTCTAAGTTCCCCTAGATGATTTGATCTTAATGAAGAAAAAGCACATAAGTTATCCACATATACCTCCATAGTTTTCCTTAAAAATTCTTTAAACACATGACACATTAACCTCTGAAAAGTGGCAGGTGCGTTTGTTAGAACAAATGACATAATGCTGAATGCATAAATTCCCCATTCTATTGCAAAAGCAGTCTTGTGTTGATCCTCAAGAGCTATAGCCACTTGATATTATCTAGAGAAGCCATCAAGAAAGCTATATACTTCTTTCCCAGCTACTCTCTATAATAAATGGTCGTGATGGGTAGTAGGTAATTATCCTCGATAGGAGCAACATTAAGTTTTTTAAAGTTTATACAAACCCTAAGCTTCCCATTTTTCTTTGGTACTACTACTATTGATGATATCCATTCTGTGTGCTCAATTTCATAGATAAATCCTACAGACAATAGTTTATCAATCTCTTCTTTCATCTTAGTAGCATATACATCATTATAAGTATAGTGCCTTTGCTTTGAGGGTTTTGCATCAGGAGCTATAGGAATTCTATGAGCACATATGTTTGGATCTACTCTTTTAAGGTTCTTATAACTCCATGCAAAGACTTCTCTGTACTCCTTGGCTAGTGCCACTAATGCTTTTTTGCTCTTCTTCTTGAATGTCATTAGCCATCACTATATTCCTTTCTGTTGGGGATGTAAGGGTTATGTGACCTTACCCCCATATTCATATGTATCATATATAGAGCATTGCCTCAAGAGAGATCATTATGTGGGTTTTGAAACTACCATGCATCTGTGCACGTCTCTTCTCTCTTCTGTCTCCTTCCATCGCTTCCTTTCTCCTCTTGTGCTGCACACCAAAGCCCTTCATTGGTATCAGAGCATGTTGAAGGCTTGTGTGCAAGAAGCTTCAATGGAAGCTTAGGTCACAAGAGGTGAAGTGCAGGTTGGAATCTCTTGACAATAGTTCAATATTTTCGGCCATAACTTGAGCTAATAAGCTCGGATTGATGCGTTTTTGAAGTTCTATGCGTAGCTAACACAGAAGGCTAAAACTTCACAGAAAGGCGCATAACCTACTTTGGAGTTTTAGACTGTGGAAAAATAAAAAAACACAAACTGATGTAGAAGACGAATCTACAATCACTTGAACATCAGGTGAGTGTTTTGGTTATAAGTTGAGTTTTACAAATCGGAATGGGACAGTTCAACTTGCTATGCATATCCTTGAGTAGTCTCTACAATTTTTAGAAGAAGATAGATCCAGGTTCTGAGTGCAAGGTCATCGAAATTGTAGAATACAGAGCAACAATGCTACATGTGAAGGTGAAATTGATAGCTGATGTTTTTTTGGTGCATATCTTGAGCTATGCAACTCCAATTAAGGTGTTCTTTATATCATTATGTAGCCAAGAAAGAGTTCTAGAAATAAGAGCAAAAGTTCATATTCAAAGGTTATCACCTCTGAAACAGCAAAACATAGAGCAACATAGTTTCAACAAAAGAGCCTTAGTTGCTTTTGGAGTTTCATTTTGCTTTGGAACTTCTTTGAGAGAGATTTTTTGGTGTGCAAGCTCTTATTTTCAGAGCTTCGAGGCATTGTTCATGTATGATCATTGTGGTAGCTCCTCCATATGAGAGAAGAGCATAATCTTGTCATGTGTTTGACGTGTGAGATGACATTGTGGTATACTCTTTTTTGAGGTTTATGTCATCGTAATTTGATCATGGCATTGTCAGTGGATGTATAGTGGCATTGTGCTCTCTATCTTGTTTGTGCCACTTGGGTATGGATTTACTTGCTAGTTGCACATACTTTTGTGAGAGTTGATTTTGAATCTTGGTTGGTACTTGTATCTTTGTTTTCTTTGCAGGTACATGATCCAGATTGGAGCCTCAGTTGCACAGTCATTTGTCACCTTGATTTGCTATTAGTTTAGCATATGGTCATTGATGTGATATATTATTTACGAATGTGATCCTTGGTATATGAGGATGCTGATTCCCACATGGTTTATTTGGTTCAAAGTCCATTCTACAGAGGAGATGCTACCGAAATTTTGATGGCTTTTATGCTAGAAGAGATCTTTAGTGGATCTTGAAGCTTGTGCAATAGCTTTGGATCGTTGCTTATCTCCATTCACTTGGACTTGGTCACAGGTTGTTCCTAATAGGTTGGACCATCTTGCAGGATTTATTCTTGAGTGGGAGGAGTATCACCATTATATTGGCATGTATTGCTATCAATTTTTGGCATGTGTATTTGCCATTATCTTTGGTTGGATCAGTGACAGGTGGTGATAGTCTACTCATTGTTCTTTTGTTATTGGTTATCTTTTTTGATTGCTCAGTTTATAGGGGATATTCTGTCGATTTTTTTTCAGGATTCTTTCACATCTACTTGGTCACTTTGGAGACTTGGTGAGCATGCTTATGCTCGTGGTTTTATATGCATGGTAGATGCATGGTTATGTGATAGATGGTTCACATGGTTTCTTCTCTAGTGTGGCATTTGTGATGTGAGTTATGCATATGGATATGTAGGTGTGATCCTATTGAGAATAGATTGTTATTTCTAGTCTCTTGGATTGCCAGCATGGTGTCTTCTTGGTTTGATGGCATTGACTTTCTGAGATGGAAAGCTCAGATGTGACATACATTGGTTCGTGTAGGGTTACACGTGTATGTGCATAGAGATGCATAGAGGCCTCATGACATGCCCGACGTATTGTTAGATATGGATGCATTGGCCAGCTCCACTATCCGTATACAGCTTCTGGATTCTATATATGAGTCTATTATGTATGAGAAGATGAGTAGTGCATTATGGCAGGGACTACATGATATATATGCGAGTCCATTGACTCATGTGAGGCATAGATCACATTGAAGACTTCAATGTTGGCATTGTGGTCATGAGGGCCATACTGGATGATGTTTCTTCAGGAAGATGTGACGAAGATGTCAGAGATATGCATGTGATGTAGGTTAGGTAGTGGTTTTAGGAGAGTCCATGGTAGTTCATTATGCGAGTGATGGTGATATCACTTTCTCCTATGGTTCATCTCATGATTTCTCATGTTCATTGGATAGCACACATATGGCTTGGTTGCTTGATGCATTAGCCGCTTTTCATGTTACTCCACATCGTGAGTGGTTTTGTCAATTCTCATGTGAGAATCGTGGATGTGTGCACTTGCTTGATGGTACGACATATGACATTGAGGGTGCACGAGATGTATGCCTTATGCTACCTAGTGGAGCATCACTTATGCTGAGACATGTACGCTATGTGCTTTCATTCCTTATGAGCTTGATTTCAGTTAGCCAATTACCGGAGAGCAGATATTATGCATTCCTTGATGAGCATCATTTTCAATTGCAGTTGGTACAACTCATGCTTATTGGAGGTGCCAGGATTGGGCACATGTATCCACTACAGGTACTTCATGTGAGAGACAATCTCGTCTCAGTGGGACTTCAGCCTTATGTGCAATGTGAGACTCGTCATGTCTCATTTTCTCTACCTACACATATGTCTATTGACATTCATGATGCACATATATGGCAGGATTTAGATGCTCTGAGATGCACATGTAGAGAATGCATTAGATTCTCATGATGCTTATATAGAGCATGGTTTGGTTGATCATGTGGATGCTCTTATGGGGCACACTTTGGATGATCAATTGGATGCTTTAGAGCATGATATGGATGCTCATGTAGAGCATTGTGATGATACTCAGTTAGAGTTAGATCATCAGTTTAACCTTGCTATTGATGTTGTGGAGTTAGCTCATATGGAGCATGATGATACACTTGGTGTGGCAGAGCATGATAGCTCTTATGATACATAGTGTATGGTAGAGCATATTAGCCCTCATGATGCATGACTAGATATATCCGTGGTTGAGAGGATGACTGATTTAGATATTGATGAGTTAGCGATCATGCAATCATTCTTGGATTCGCTCATGCCAGATGTTGACATAGATATGTTAGGACATGTTGGTCTTGACAATGGTGCTTTGGATGCCTTCGATACATGCATTACTGACATACTTATGTTAGCTAGGATATCACATGTTTCATCAACATTCGGGAGTCTGATGTACAAGTTGTTATGCTTGAGACCAAATATTGCAGCTGTTATTGGAGCATTTGCACTTGGAGTTGTCAGTCGTTCGATGATTGATACATGCATAGAGCGAGTGGGAGCTTCGTAGGAACTTCATCAGTTCTTGCATTAGTCATATGTGAGCTCGACTCTTGTCGATATGAGTCTAGAGCAGTTTGAGGTGCATGGATACACCTTGTTTGAGGCAGTTGGTGTAGGCTGATCGGTTCGGACTCTTGTTGTACATTAGTATATATTCCTACATCATTCTTTGTATGTGTTACCACTTATGGTCACATTGACCCTTAAGTGGGAGATTGTTGGGGATATAAGGGTCATGTGACCTTACCCCCATATTCATATGTATGCATCATATATAGAGCATTGCCTCAAGAGAGATCATTATGTGGGTTTTGAGGCTCCCATGCAGCTGTGTGCATCTTTTCTCTCTTCTCTCTCCCTCCATCACTTCCTTGCTCCTTTTGTTCTGCACACTAAAGCCTTTCACTTTCCTCTTTGAGGTTTTTGAAAAAATTACTTTTGTTTCTTCAACTTCATATCTTTTGAAATGGTCTGCTACATCTATTTGATTGTGTTCTTTTTCTTCTTTGTTTTCTAACTTAATTTTATTTATTCTCTTTGTTTTGATTCCTTTTGTTTTTTTTAGTGAAGCTTGTATCATGTTAAAAGGAACTAAATCATAACCCTTTGAATCACATAGTTTTACTAATTTTTGTTCACTATCCTCTAATGTTCTCTCCAGTTTACAGTCTTCCTTTTCTAGTTTGTACATTCCTCCCTTTTTAGGTTTACAAAGCCAAATTTGAGCTGACTCATCGAAATCCAAATCTCCAATTGAACTTGATGCTCTAGAAGTTTTTCTAGTTGGGTGTACTTTTCTCCAATCCCTTTGTGAAATATCATGATATGTTTTTGTTTCCAAATTTACTTTAGTTATGTTGTCATCATGTTGAAGGTACAAGTGATTACTTCCCCAATCTTGAGCTACTTTGAGTTTTAGTATAATATCATAAGTGTTTAATTCTAGAAATTCCACTATAGTTAAAGTATGTTTGAAAGTTATTCCACAGGTCATTAAGCTTATCTGATCTAATAATCCCATTGGGTGTTCCATGTGTCCATCTGCTAATTGAAGTTTTAACTTGGTGGGCTTTAATTTAGGTTTTCCCCACTTCTCCCATATTTCGTTGCTAATGATTGCCACTCTAGCTCCACTATCCAAAATAGCTTGCACCCTCCATCCTTGGAATTCCAAGGTTAGGGTTGTGTTTCCTTCTTCACCTTCACAACATCCTCCTATTTTATCCAAGGTAATCTTCTTTTTCTTTTCTTTTCTTAACTCTAAGTCATATTCTTCACTCTTCTCTTATGTTTCCATACACCATTTTCTCAAATTAGGGTTTTCTTTCAGTAGGTTTTTCCAAGAAATCTTATAAGTTATTTCCAAGTCTTGTATTTTCTCATTCTTCCCTCTTGGTATTTGCTTATGTATTTCCATTTTTCTATAGCTCACACTCTTATCATCTCTTCCTTCTTGCATTATCCTCTCCCCTACTTCTATTATTGGAGGTGTCTCAACATGATACTCTTTAGCTTTTTGTTCTCTTAGTTCTTCCCATATAACTTGATCCATGCATTTTTTGATATGTTCAGAGTCTGTGATTCTTGTCTCTCTCAATTCTTGATCTTTTTCCAATATTTTTTGAGCAGTTTCAGTTAGTTGTTTACATGATAAAAATCTTCTCTTTTCTTCATGAGGTAAAGGATATTCCTCTTCTTGTTTTTGTAATGATATTTCCTTCAACCTTCCTCAATATTGTTTTAATAAGGTTTTCATTTGTTTAGTTAAGGGCTTTGCCAATACAAATCCTCCCTCATTTTCCTTTTCTTTATCATTTAGTTGCTCTTTTTGTTCTTGACCAAGTTTTTGCCCTTTGCCTTGGCTTTCTTTTCTCTTTTTCCAAGAGTTTTTCTTTTTCTTATCTTGTTTCCCTTCTATTGCGGATATTCCTTTCTTTTGATTTTCTTTTGATTTTCTTCCATTTTCATTGTCTGTGCCCTAGTGATTACTTGGAATTGAACCTCTCCTTCTGACTTAGTTCCATTGTCTCTTGTTGTGTCACTTGTGTGACTGCTTGATTCTACTACTTTTACAGATTTCAAGGGAGAAGCATTTGTATTGTGTTTGTTTGGATTATTTGGAAAATCTTTAACCAAGTGTTCTTTTCCACAAGCTTTACAATAAAATTCCACTTTCAATTTTGGAGGTTGTGGAAAATGTCTTATGAAATGATCTCCCCCACACCTATAACAAGTTCCTCTATGAAGTTTCTAGGGTTTTTTCCTCCCATATTTCTTTCTATTGGTATGAATTTTTTTGTCACAAACATGAATGTTGCAGGGTCCATCTCATAATTCCCACTATTGTTTTGAAAGGCCATATATCCATTTTCTTTGTTTGAACTCCAACTGTCATCAATATTTTCTTTATTATATGATACTGAGCATTTATCTTTTGAATCATCATAATACATGGACGTAGTTGGTGTTAATGCTCTTTCCATGTTTTCTTCTAGAGGTATGTATTTTACTGGTACTACATTCATGGGTAATGGAGGTTGTTTACCAAGGACATGTTGAGGTGTTTCTAAAATTGTTTTATCTTTTATTTGAAATTTGTTTGATGGGTATATCCTTTCTCTTCTTGTTATCTGTTACATCATAGTTTTGTCCTCCTTGATTATTCCAATTCCTATATGGTTGGAGAAATTGTAGAACTTTTCTCTCTCCTTGAAAGTATTTTCTTTTTTTTTTTTACAAAAATTGGTTTGATGTTCTCCTCCATAGTTGTAGCATCTAAAATTTTGCTTCCTTTGTCGATTTGTTCATTGTAAACCTATTCCCAAATGTTTTGCAATTGCTTGGGCTAATTCCTCTGTATGTGTTATTTTGTTTGTTGATTATGTGGACACTTCACTGAATAACAAATCATGAGCTCTGTTATCATCTATGTCTACAACTTCCTTGATACACTCATCCAAATTCACACATCTCTTACAATATACCATAGTTCTTAGTTGTGGATTTATTAGTCTGTTAGTGAAGAAGGATATTCTTTTTCACATAGATGGTCTCTCTTTGGAGTACACCTATTACTGTTTGAACCTTCTTGCAGCTAACCTTATAGACTCATTTGGGTTTTGTTTGAAGGTTTGTACCGAAATTGATGTGTCATGCTTAATTCCTCTTTTTGAGAATTCTCCTATAAACTCCTGATAGAAGACCTCTATGTTGTCAAAGCTTTCCATTACTAGTGGTTGAAACCACATGAGAGCTGATTCCCTTAATGTTAACCCAAAAGCTTGATATTGAGTGAAGTAGTTTTCAACATCTTCAGCCTTCAACACTTGTTTGAATTCTGCTACATGATCATAAGGATCAGTGGATCCATCATATTGATCATGCTTTTCACTACTTGAGTTGGTCTTAATCTTATTTATTGGCCCATATATCTTTCCCTATTGTTTCTACTTGGTATATTGAAATTGACTCCATTTTGCTTGTCATTTCTTAAGTTCCTTGGTTCTTGGTTTTGATTTTTGTTAACCCTAATTGGAGGTATTTGTGGATTTGCATAATTATTCTCTCTTTCCTCATTCCTTGGTTGATTATTTTTCTCATTGTCATGATTAAATCTATTGTGCCTTTGTGTCTCATGCTAAAAAATATTTGGGTTTTCTTGTTCTTCCTCTATATGTTTGTATAATAGACTTCTTCTTGGAAATATTGGTTTATTTTGGTAAGTGTAGGAATTTTTCAGTTCTTCTACAAGTCTCCGAAATCTCTTTCCTTCATCATTAACAAAGGTAAGAGGCTCCCTTGGTTCATGATAATTTTTCAAAACCCTAATATTCATGTGTGATGGAGCAGGTTCTTAATCTAGCTGTGTTCCCCAATAGACATCTCTAGTGTCTGGATTCATATAGACCAAAGTATCCATTTGCTCACAGGTAATTTTAATTACCTCTTCTTTGTGAGTACAAATAGACTGACCTCTAGGAGTTAGGGTTTCTTATTCCTCTCCTTCTCTCATAGGTCTCTTATTTAGTAATTCCCCTTGATGATTTATTTTCTCAGGATCCATTGTTATTATGTAAGTGGTCCCATCCCTTTATGTGTATTTTTCATTTACAAATTCTGTTATAGAAGTCATGTTAAATAATGATTCTGATCCAAGTCTAGCCACATATCTTTGGATTCCATCTTTGTATATGTATGTTCCAAATCCATTTGTGAGTTCATATTTCCCCTCCACTTTCTTGATTTCCTTGTAATCTGGTACTAGCTTCTTGAGATGCCATGCTCCCTAAAATGTGAGTATGATCCAAATTAGGGTTTCGTTCCGTTACTACCTTTCCCCCTCTTAGTATCATGGCAATATCAATGTAACTTTTTGTTTAGACAATGTATATATTGATTCCATTTAAAAAAAAGATTGTCTCCTTACTTAATGAGTTTCTTCAAAAATGCAGCCAAAAATTCGTGATTTTCTTCATATAATAGTGGTTTTTCAAAGAATCTCAAATGTTTGGAACTTTCACTAAAAAATCTCTCTCTCTCTCTCTCTCTATATATATATATATATATATATATATATATATATATATATATATATATATATATATATATGTGTGTGTGTGTGTGTATGTATGTATGTATATTATTTTTCTTAAATTTTAGTATCTTTTCTTAAAAATAATCACTTGAATTTAACATGAGATTGTGCTTTCTCAAAGATTCACAATTTTCGTCTTTCCATTTGTGCAAAAATTTTGCAATTTTCTCTCTTTTCTTTGTCCTCAATTTGTGCAAAGATTTGCGATTTTCTTTCTTCCACCTTCTCCAAGGATTCACAATTTTCTTCTTTCACTTTGTGCAAAAATTCACGATCTCCTCTCTTTTCTTTCTCCAAAGATTCATGATCTTCTCTCCAAAAGAGTTTCTCCTCAATTTGTGCAAAGATTCATGATTTTCTTTCTTCCATCTTCTCCATAGATTCATGATTTTCTTCTTTTAGTTTGTGCAAAAATTCAGGATCTTCTCTCTTTTCTTTCTCCAAAGATTCGTGACCTTCTCTCCAAAAGAGGTTCTCCTCAATTTGTGCAAAGATTCAAGATTTCCTCTCTTCCACCTTCTCCAAGGATTCAATTTTTTCTTCTTTTAGTTTGTGCAAAAATTTTGTTTTAATATATATATATATATATATATATATATATATATATATATATATATATATATATATATATATATATATATATATATATATATATATATATATATATATATATATATATATATATATATATATATATATTAACTTTATTTACTTGAACTTGTGAGAAGATTGTGATTCTTACCTCGCAAAGTCAACTCAGAGAGTCATGATTTTCTCTATATTCTCTGATACCAAGTTTTGGATCAAGATTTATATACCTATAAAGTCGTTTTTCCCCCTTTTCTATTTTCTTCTAATTAACAAAGTCAAAATACTTTGGAATCAGCAAGAAAATGGATTTATAGAAATTTGCAATTCCTATTTCAAATGACAAAGGACCTTTTTTCCTACTTTCCAAACTTCAAATCATTAAAGGATACTTTATAAAATTACTGGTTGCTCTTAGAGATGATATGGTTGTCAAATGGGTGTTTCTTTGCTTGGAATGCAAGTTCTCAGAAATTCTCAAATGCTTTTGCTCTTACTCACAATTGACCAAGTTTTGAATCAAACTTTCTTTTATGGGTTTTTGTGTAAAAAGTCATGATTCTCTATTGATATATTTAGCTAGTGATGTATGTGAACACATTAGGACCTCCGGGGCACTTTTTTCCCTCTTTAGGAGGTTTTTTTCCCCAAATTGTATATACGCATATAGCCCTAATGGGTTACTTATCTTTGTACATTCTAGTGATAATACATGCAGTATTATGTGTTGTGCTCCAAGCTTCTTCTTCTTGCTTGTGCTTTTTGCGTGCTTCCGTAGACATCTAAATCCAACAATTGGTATCAGAGCAGGTAGTCTAGGGTGTCATCGACACCTCTCCGGTCACAATCTCAAAATCGTGCAAATTTGATGAGCTCATTTTGGCCTCCGAACACACTATCACAACACTTGTGCAGGCTATTTTGTTTTTTTGTGCCAAAGAAATATACATGTTTCAGTTCTTCAATATAAGCGTCTCAAAGTCTACTACAGGTTTAGCAAAAGTCGTCAGGGTAGTTCTATTCAACTTTTTCAGATACAATCATTTTTTTGCATTAGGGTATTTTAGTCAGTGGTCAAGTTGGACTGTACCAATTACCCATTGTGGGCTTATATGATGCAACATGTATTGGTTGCAAAAGGACTATGAAACATTGTGTAGGGTGTTGAAAAATATCCTATTACACTTGCAAATATAGGTATTGAAGCTAATGTAGATGGCATTGAAGATGCTGATATTCTTCAGATTCCATTTTGTGCTGTTATTTTTGTTGCACCTACTTTATAACAAATTTGTTGGGATGGCAGAGATGCTCAGGCACATGCATTGATAGCCTTGTCTATCAAACGTGCCATTATTCCTCACATTCACTCTTGCAGAAGAGATAAGGATGCTTGGGATACACTTACCACATTGTATCAGGCAACAAATGGGGCTTGTGTTGCTTACTCCAAAAACTGTTGGAGAGTGAGCACATGAATGAAGGGGATTCTATGGATAGTTTTTTGACAAAGATCAAAGACTTGAAGGAACACTTGATTTCTACTAATGGAGTTATACTAGATAGCTCACTTGTACAAACCGTTGTGAATGGTCTTCCTGATTCATATTAGAATTTTGCTTCTACTCTTGGTTTGATGATAAAAGGCAATCCAAATACCTTGTCATTTGGGGAGTTAGTCTCTATTCTGTTGCAGGAAGATCAGTCTAGGCAAAACAGGTCCATTGTGTGTGTTGTAGATCAGGCTTTCCCCGCTAGTCAGAAGGGAAAAGGTAAATGGAGTTCATCTACTAGTAAGCAGAGATATGCAAATGTTGCACATTTTAAGAAGGAAGAAAAAGATGAGAAGAAATAAAAAAAGCAAAAATTCTTTTGTAAGTATTGTAAAGGAAATGATCATGTCATAAAGAAGTGTCCAAAATTAGCTGCAAAAGAGGCAAAGAAAAAAGAGGCTGGAATGGTTGTTGTAGAGACCTCTACACCAAAAATAGAGTCTGCTAATCTTGTGCAAAATGAAGAATGGATGTTTACTACTGTTTGCAGTTTTGACCCATCTTCTCCTGAATAGAGTATGTATGTAGTAGACTCATATGTTTGGTACTTTGATAGTGGGGCAACCAAACATATTACCACGCAGTGCAGTTTCTTCACTTCACTCAAGCCTGCCTCTATAGGGAATATTGTCACATGCGCCAACAACTCCTCTTATCCTATCATGGGAGTTGGTAAGATCATTCTGACTACTGCTGATGGTAGTTCTTTCACTTTGTCAAATGCTTTATTTGTGCCAGGGATCAAGAAAAATCTGTTATCGATTTCTACATTAGCCAAGATTAGTTTGGTTGTGAAATTTGTTGATGATAGATGTACAATTCATGATCTGTCAAATGGCGACATGATTATTGATTCTGGCATTTTATATTGTGGGTTGTATATGCTCATAGACTATGAAAGATCTATGAATGATTCGGTATGTGCAACACATGATTCTCAGGCTATGTGAGATGCAAAGCTTTGGCATGCATGCTTTAGTCATCTGAATTTTGCTAGTTTGCTATGCCTATAGAAATCTAAAGTGGTGTTCATTTTTCCCAAACTTGAGGCACTAGGAAAACATGTCTATGAAATCCAAAAAATCATGATTTTTTGACAATTTTCAAAAAATAGTAACCAACATAAAGTTTCCAAGATTTCTATCACTTCCAAATTCCCAACTCAAAAGTAACTTCCCTCAAATCCTTTCACTTCAGACCCTCCTAAAAGGGGTGCAAATAAAACATTTGCAAGACTTCAAACAATTAAGCAAAAAATTATCATTTTGAGTGTGCAAGATACCCACATGATTATCCCTTTACCTCAATTGACTGAATTTTTCACAAATGACTCAAAGTCTTGTTCTTCTAATCCTTAAATGAAGAGAATACATAGCATGTTTTTCTTTCATCTATGATAATCCATAGTAAAGATGATCTAATTGTGACATGAAAAGTGAAGTTTACTTATGGGCTTGGCACCACCAATTTAGGTTACTCGTCCCCGACAACGATGCCATAAATGATGTTTCCTTTTCACCTTCTAGCACATTTGTCTCATTGTAGTTATTAGGGGCTTGATGACACTTCAAAAGTAAAAGGAAGTTTCTTTAAATTTGTCAATCCAAGAACAAGCTTACCTGATTGTTGCTTAGAGAGTAATGCTTCATGAATCCACAAACCAATCGCTCATAAAAGATAAAGTTGAATTAGTTTAGAGATATCGTGAAATTCTAATTACAAGAAATAAAACATGACTTTCTGCAAAGTTATGGCTAAGAAACTTCAAATGATCATATCTTCATGAATATACTACCAAATTGAGTGATTCAAGTGCCCATTCCATGCCATTTTTCCTATAGAATATAAATATGATATGGAAACTACTTATCTTGATTTTATGCAATGAAGCACTCAATTCGAAATCATACAACTTTCTTCAATTCATGAAAACTCTAAGTTACACTAGTAAATACTCAAAATAGATCTCTCAAACAAGTTCCAACACTATCTTCAACTGAATGATCAATCAAACAACACCAAATACATCACACGACACAATACAAGAGAATCAAGATGAAAAAGAATATGGGAAACCAAAGAGGATCTCTCTTTCTCAAAAGGGGTGATTACAAAATGAACTATGAATTCCTTTCTCTTCATGTTTTCTTCCTTTTATACTATGAAGAGATGGATAGGTATGTGCTTGAAGATGAAGAGGTGTTGCAAAATCCTTGATCTACACCAGCAAAATGAACTCCAAGAGTATATGGTGGGCCCTTTTAGCTTGCCAATGGATGTATTAGACACCCTATGTACCTTGGAAGGTCACTCTCAAAAATATACATCAAAACAGATAAGTTGGAGTTAGCTCAGAGGTGAAGAACTTGCTATTCTTGGTACATACACCTGTCCAGTATTCTGCATAATTCTCTGAGCACAGCAGCAATTAACTTAATTCCTCTTGGGGAAGTCTAGTTAACTTAAGGAGCTAACTTTCAAGAGTATACTCATAAAAAATAATGAACCACACACTGAGAATGATGTTAAGCAAGTGATGAAATCATCCCGATTTTCATGGGCTGCTATATTAATGAGACCAATGAGCAAAAAAATGAACATAACTCAAGATTTAAGAAATCAATGATTATGAAAATTTGTATGCTTATACTAGTCAGTCAGCTAAATCTAATAAGATTTAAATCATTGAATTTGGATGCGTAACCACTACGCAATGTCTCTGACAAGATTAGTAAAAAAGTCGGGTACCTGACAGAGAAGTGAAAATGCACAGACAGTGTTGACTTCAACTGAACATAACTGAAGATTGCAACATTCAAATGAAATGAAAATTGTTGAGCATATAGTAGACTTGTAGAGCTAACTTTACCAAGTTAAATCGACAAAAATAATGCACCAAGCTCAGAGAAACCATCTCTGCAATCTGACTGAGAAAACTGAGATTAATGGCAGTGAGTAGTACACTTCACAAGAACATGGAAATATGAACTGAAATGATCATGAAAATGAAAGTATATTGCTTGTACAATACAATGGACTTACTGATACATATGTGTGCCTTGTAATCACACCTTGATATGGCATAATGCTCAGCTCTTGGAGGTCTTCACATAGGTCTCTCTAACCACGACTAAAACTGCCATCTATTTATAGTTGAGTTTGGGAGGCTAACTTCCCTCAATCACTCTGTTGGGAGTGATGGTAGGATGCACTCAAGAGATTGAGTAGATGCTGCTATCCCTGCTTTGCACCAGCCCTCCTTTGCCTCTGATATGCTTAGTAGACTCCTTGAGCTTCCAAGTGATACCAAAATATGCTATATGTACTTTAGAAATGATTTGACTAATGATTAGATCAAAACAGGTAAGTTTGCACTTCACTAGACTTGAAAACTTTCTATTTTGATCTTGATACCTGCTCAGATTTTCACTCAGTGTGACCATCACACTAACAATTGATCTAATTCCTTCTGGACATATTAAATTAGCTTAACAAGCTACCATTTGCAAGTGGAATGAGATAAAATAACAAACTATACTCTAAGAAAGATGTTTAGCAAAATTAGGGACACTCCCGACTTTTTAAGAACTCTGCAGAAAAATACCAGAGGTCACTTCGAGCGAGATTTCTCCGAGATGGCTGATCCTTTGGCCTTGAGATTTTGTAGGTGTGTAGTATGCTTAGAGTTGGTTCCAATGTGCTTTGAATCACTTTATTTGGTTGAGAAACCACCGAGACATGGCTTGTAGAAGTTGGCAGACTTGGAGTAGATGACTCAGACAAAATCAGAGATAATGAATGTAAGTATTTGTATTATATCATATGAATGTACATTCCCATTGGCATGATAAACATAGCACAATGATACTCAGAGGTGTAGGCTATGGTGTAGACCTCACACACTCAATGGATAGTAGAGAACAACCTCGGGATTAGTGAAGAACACCCGCGACTTTTGACTTGTAGCTTTTATAGGAGTTGAGTGATAATTTGAATTTGAATTCAAATCAATCTCCTAGAATCTTTCACCTAAAAGTTGATTGAGATATTCCCTCAATCAATCAACCTATTTTCCACGACTTAAAGAAGTAGATGTGATTACATAAGATTCCAAGTGATGTGAAATTTTACAAGGAGTAAAATGGTAAGAACTTATAAGCATAAGTTCCTATGGTTCTTCTCACATGTTTAGTCTTCAAGAATAAATCCAAGCCAAGTGTGAAGGCTTGATTTGTACTAACATCTTCAAGGGTTCCAAGCCAAAGGTGAAGGCTTGAAATGCACCAACAGCTCCCCCTCAAGCCAAGCACTTTGGCTTAAGTCTTCATCTTTAATCTTCAATCACATCCTGCAATCCAATCATGGATTTGAATCTGCATAGCTTGTTTCCATCCAATGCTTTAGTGAGTAAATCTGCACATTGCATATTAGTTGACACATATGTCAATTGAATGTCTTTACTAAGCAACTTCTCTCTCACATAGTGGTAATGAACCTCTATGTGTTTGGTTCTAGCATGATATATTGGATTAGCTGCAAGGTGAAGAGAGCTAGTGTTATCTCCAAAGATAATTGGTGGCCTTGTATATAGGCCTAACTCTGTATATAGAAGCTTCAACCAGATAGCTTCTTGAGTGGCATTGGCAAGCCCTCTATACTCTACTTCAGTGGATGATAATGCCACTGTAGGTTGTTTCTTGGCTGACCAAGAAATAGGCTTATCTCCTGCAAAACAAATGTAACCTGATGTGCTCCTCCTATCATCCTTGCAACCTGCCCAATCTGCATCTGAATACACTTTAATATCAATATCTGATGTATAAGGAAAGAACAAACCATGGTTCTGAGTTCCTTTGAGGTACTTCAAGATTTTCTTTGCTGCCTCTAGGTGAGGTACCCTTGGTTTGTGCATGAATTGGCTTAGCACACTAACTCCATATGCTATGTCAATTCTTGTCAAGGTAGCATAGTTCAAACTACCTACCATGCTTTGATATCCTATGATGTCTTGGACTTCTTCCCCTTCATGAGCACTTAGCTTTAGGTTGACCTCCATTGGAGTAGTTGAGACTTTAGCATCCTGCAAGCCAAACTTCTTGACCATATCCTGTACATACTTCTTTTGAGTGATATATATCCCTGAGTTGGTGTAGACTAACTCAAGACCTAAGAAGTACTTCAATAATCCAAGATCATTGATCTTGAATTCCTTCATCATCTGTCCTTTGATGTGTCTAATACCATTGACATCATTGCCTGTAATGATGATGTCATCAACATAAACACACAAGTAAATTACCTCTGTACTACTTCTCTTTATGAATAAGGAAGTGTCTGCTTTACTCATCACAAATCCTTGGTCTTGGAGGTAGGTTGTCAACCTGTAGTTCCATGCTCTAGGTGCCTGCTTCAAACCATATAGAGCCTTCTTCAATTTACAAACATAGTTTACCTTCTTGGGGTCTTCATAGCCAGGTGGTTGTGACATGTAGACTTCTTCAGATATCCATCCATTCAAGAAAGCATTCTTGACATCTAATTGGTACATGTTCCAATTCTTGGATGCAGCTACACTCACCAATATTCTGATAGTTGGCATTTTGGCCACAGGAGAAAATGTCTCCTCATAATCAATGCCTTGGGTTTGTGCAAAACCCTTGGCTACCAACCTAGCTTTGTACCTGTTTATTGTTCCATCTGAATTTCTCTTTAGCTTGTAGATCCATCTGGATCCTATCACCTTCATAGAGTCCTTCTTGGGTACCAAGTCCCAAGTATCACTCTCCTTGAGAGCTTCCATTTCTTCATCCATAGCTCCTTTCCATTCTGGTTTGGTGATTGCTTCTTCATAGGTACCTGGTTCTTCATTCAACAAATCCTTTGCAAGATATACAGAATGTTTAGTTACAAGTGATGTGTCATACCCAAATCTGATTGGTCTCTTGCTTTCTCTCTGAGATCTTCTAATTGCTTGAGTTGAGGATTCTGGTATATCCTCTAGCTTCTTCATCTTCATCTTTCCTTTGGACTTCCATGCCTTGAATTCCTCAAGGTTAATTGTATCATCATCATCTGAGCTTGAGTCTTCTTTCTGGATTGGTTCCTCCTTGGTGAGCTTTGGGAAATCTTCTTCCATATCATAGGGTAGACTAACCTTCCTGCATTCATTCTCATACCAAGAGTCATTCTCATCAAAGATGACATCTCTGCTTACCTTGAAGCCTTTGTTTGTTGGGTTGTAGAATCTGTATCCCTTTTGGTTCAAATCATAACCAATGAAGATACATTTTTCAGCTTTAGGGTCTAGCTTTCCCCTTACTTGTGAGGGAATATGCACATATGCTACACAACCAAAGATTTTGCAATGATCCAGAGAAGGTCTCTTACCATGCCAAGCTTCATATGGTGTCATGCCATCAAGTGATTTGGATGGCAACCTGTTGATGAGATAGGTGGCAGGAGATACACTCTCTTCCCAAAGATAATTTGGCAACTTCTTTTCATTAAGCATAGACCTAGCTGTTTCTACAATGAGTCTATTCCTTCTCTCAGCTACTCCATTTTGTTCAGGTGAGTACCTTGTAGTTATCTCCCTTTTGATGCCTCTTTCCTGCAAGAAATCTTCAAACTCATTGGAGAAGTATTCTCCTCCACCATCTGATCTTAGCCTCTTCAAGCTTCTTCCTGTTTGGTTTTCAACAAGTGCAAGATACCTCTTGAAACAATTAAACACTTCATCTTTTCATAAAGTATAAAATGATCCATCTGCTATAATCATCAATGAAGGACACATAATACCTTGAACCTGAAATGGAAGGGTCCTTGCTAGGTCCCCAAACATCTGTGTACCAAGTCTAGGTAGCCTTCATGCATGAAACCTTTCCTTGAATAGGGCAACCTGTGAGACTTACCAAACTGACAAGCACCACACTTGTAAATCATGTGTTGCTTGGATACATTAGGTATCCCAAGCACACATTGATCCCTGTACATTTGCTTTAGGGTTCTTTCACCTATGTGACCTAACCTCTTGTGCCATATTTCTAACTCTGAAAGTGTTTGATCCTTGTAATTATATAAAGCAATGTTCTTGGTGTCTTCTAGCTCAGAAGTAAACAATCTACCTGATTTCTCCCCCTTGGCAATTCTTTTGAAACCATGTCTTGGGTCTTCCACATATGCTCCATGTTGAGTGAACCTGACCTGCAACCCTTTCTCCACAATCTGACCAACACTCATTAGATTCTTGGTGATAGTTGGTACATAGAGTACCCTACTCAATAGGTTCTGGTTACCATCACATGTCTTCACATTTCCAATCTTAACAAGAGAGTGTTTAGTATCATCACCTGTTTGTACCTGATGTTTGCCCTTGGGTTCTTCCAAATCAGAAAGTAGTGCCACATTGCCAGCTACATGGTTAGAACATCCTGAGTCAATATAAAATAAATGATCATCATTTGTACCTGCCTTGGAGGTCATATTCATGATCAATAAGGAGTCATCTTGCTCCTCTGTGTAGTTGTTGTAGTCTCTTCTATTTCTGAACCCACCTTGGTAGTTACCATTGTGGTTGTGGTTGTAATTGTTGTCGTATTGATTGTTGTATCCATGGTAGCCTTGGTGTTGGTTGAACCTGCCTCTCCCTTGAGAGTATCCACCTCTTGAGTAGCTTCTTCCTCTCTGATTCTTGTAGTTCTTGTAGCATTCATCTGTGGTATGATTGGACAATCCACAAATGTTGCATGGTGATGAGTTGTAGGGTCTCCCCCTACCAGACTTACCTCCTCTGCCTCTTCCCCTTGAGGATCTACCTCTCCCTGCATAATTAGCTTGGGAGGTAGAGCCTTCTTCATCCTGTTTCTTCCCTTTACCTTTATCCTTAACTTTCTTATCAGTATAGAGAGCAGAGGGGTTGTTACCTTTTGATTGATCTCCTGCCTTTGTAAACTTTGCTTCATGTGTGAATAGTTGGCCCATGAGTGTTGTGAGATCTGGGGTATGCATGTCCATATAGAGGTCCATTGCAGTGGTGAAACTTTCCCACTTATCATCTGCCTTGAGTCCATTTGTTACTTGCCTGACTATTTGCTCCTCTTCAATCTCCTCTCCAATGCTTGCTAATTGGTCTGCCACATCTTTAATCTTTGTCACATACTCTGAGACTGATTGCTTGGGCTGCTTCCTAAGGGTTGTGAATTCAATCCACAGTTGATTCTTCCTGGCCCTTGTGTTGGAAGAAAAGTATGTTGACAAGGTTTCCCAAGTCTCTTGGGAAGTCTTACAATTCCTTACATGAGGTAAAAGAAAATCAGATATAGAGTTAAGAAGGTAAGACCTTGCCAAAGCATCTTTTGCACACCATTGGTTGAGCCTCTCATGTTCATCCTTGGTGGGTAGTCCTCTAGTTTTGAATGAGGGCAATTCCTCATCTCCTGATATGTATCCAAATAAGCTTCTGCCTTGTAGATAGGTCTTCATTCTCAATGGCCAAGCTTGGTAATTGTTCCTGTCCAATTTTTCAATGAATGAAGGAAATCCATCTCCCATGTTTACCTTATTTGCTCTGATACCACTATTGGGAGTGATGGTAGGATGCACTCAAGAGATTGAGTAGATGTTGCTAATCCTGCTTTGCACCAGCCCTCCTTTGCCTCTGATATGCTTAGTAGACTCCTTGAGCTTCCAAGTGATACCAAAATATGCTATATGTACTTTGGAAATGATTTGACTAATGATTAGATCAAAACAGGTAAGTTTGCACTTCACTTTCTATTTTGATCTTGATACCTGCTCAGATTTTCACTCAGTGTGACCAACACACTAACAATTGATCTAATTCCTTTTGGACATATTAAATTAGCTTAACAAGCTACCATTTGCAAGTGGAATGAGATAAAATAACAAACTATACTCTGAGAAAGATGTTTGGCAAAATTAGGGACACTCCCGACTTTTTAGGAACTCTGTAGAAAAATACCAGAGGTCACTTCGAGCAAGATTTCTCCGAGATGGCTGATCCTTTGGCCTTGAGATTTTGTAGGTGTGTAGTATGCTTAGAGCTGGTTCCAATGTGCTTTGAATCACTTGATTTGGTTGAGAAACCACCGAGATATGGCTTGTAGAAGTTGGCAGACTTGGAGTAGATGACTCAGACAAAATCAGAGATAATGAATGTAAGTATTTGTATTATATCATATGAATGTACATTCCCATTGGCATGATAAACATAGCACAATGATACTCAGAGGTGTAGGCTATGGTGTAGACCTCACACACTCAATGGATAGTACAGAACAACCTCGGGATTAGTGAAGAACACCCGCGACTTTTGACTTGTAGCTTTTATAGGAGTTGAGTGATAATTTGAATTTGAATTCAAATCAATCTCCTAGAATCTTTCACCTAAAAGTTGATTGAGATATTCCCTCAATCAATCAACCTATTTTCCACGACTTAAAGAAGTAGATGTGATTACATAAGATTCCAAGTGATGTGAAATTTTACAAGGAGTAAAATGGTAAGAACTTATAAGCATAAGTTCCTATGGTTCTTCTCACATGTTTAGTCTTCAAGAATAAATCCAAGCCAAGTGTGAAGGCTTGATTTGTACTAACATCTTCAAGGGTTCCAAGCCAAAGGTGAAGACTTGAAATGCACCAACACACTCTCCAATCAATTTGTGATTGATTTGATTCTCTATCTACCACAAATCACAAATTTGTGGCTCCTCTTTCCCTTTTTGATCAAGTGGACTCCACCACTTAAGATTCTTTTACTTTTACATTAAGTAAACTCTTCAAAAGTTACAAGAGGTAGTTCACAAGTGAACTTTACATTGACTTCATTTTAAGGCTTTTTCTATGACTTTGTGGGACTCAAGCCAATACTTGGGCTTGTCATAGACTTGCTCCAATAGCTCCCCCTCAAGCCAAGTATGCTTGAGGTCTTCAATCTTCCAAGATTACTTGTAAACCAATCATAGCCTTGAATTTGCAAAGCTTTGTACCATCCAATGCTTTGGTTAGAATATCTGCACATTGTTGATGAGTGGACACATATGATATTTGAATCTCTTTGCTTAGAATCTTCTCTTGTACATAGTGATAATGAACTTCAATATGTTTAGTCCTTGTATGAAAAATAGGATTAGCAGCTAAGTGAATAGAACTCATATTGTCACCAAAAATAGTTGGAGTTCCAAACTCCAATCCAAGATCTTTGAATAATGTCTTCATCCACATAATTTCTTGTGTAGCTATGGCAAGACCTCTGTATTTAACTTCAGTAGAAGAGAGAGCAACTGTGGGTTGCTTCTTGGATGACCATGAAATAAGCTTTGAACCTGCAAAGGTAAGATAACCTGAAGTGCTCCTTCTATCTTCCTTGGAGCCAGCCCAATGTGCATCAGAAAATAGCTTCAAACCTAAATCAGATACATAAGGATAATAAAGTCCTTCATTTATGGTTCCTTTGAGATACTTGAGAATCCTTTTGGCAGCATCCATATGTGGTTTCCTTGGTGTGTGCATAAATTGGCTTAGCACACTCACATTGTAACATATATCTACTCTTGTCAATGTGGCATAGTTGAGACTACCCACTAGACTTTGATATGATGTGATGTCCTCTATGAGTTCACCTTCATGTGAGCTCAATTTGTGATTGACCTCCATTGGAGTACCTACAATCTTACAATCTTGCATCTTGAATTTTGTCAACATGTCCTTAATGTACTTTCTTTGAGTGAGAAACAAACCATGATCTTTGTAGACAACTTCCAAACCTAGGAAGTAGGTAAGTGAACCCAAATCACTTATCTTGAACTCTTCTCTCATCTGATCTTTGATCTTCTTCATACCATCTGCATCATTTCCTGTCAATATAATATCATCTACATATACACATAGGTAGATGATCTCAGAATTACTCTTCTTAATAAAGAGTGAAGGATCTGCCTTGCTTGGTTGAAAGCCTTTTTCCTGCAAGAATGAAACAAGCCTGAAATTCCAAGCTCTTGGAGCTTGCATGAGACCATACAATGCTTTGTTAAGTTTACACACATAATCAGGATAAACTTGATTCTCAAAACCAGGTGGTTGTGCCATATATACCTCTTCTGTTATCCAACCATTCAAGAATGCATTCTTTACATCTAGTTGAAGTATCTTCCAATTCTTGGAAGAGGCAATACTAAGCAAAACCCTAATAGTAGGCATCTTTGCCATAGGAGAGAAGGTCTCCTCATAATCAATTCCTTGAGTTTGTGCAAAGCCTTTTGCTACAAGCCTTGCCTTATACCTCTTAATGGAACCATTAGATTCTTCTTGAGTTTATAGACCCATCTTGAGCCTATTACCTTCATGGATGAAGTCTTGGGCACCAAATCCCAAGTGTTGTTTTCCTCAAGTGCTTCAATCTCTTCCTTCATTGCATGCTTCCATTCTGATTTTGCTTTGGCCTCTTCAAAGGATGATGGCTCCTCTTGGTTTATATCATGTGCTATGTAGATAGAATGTTTAGTTACTAATGAGGTGTCAAACCCATACCTTTCTGGTTTTTTCTTTTCCCTCATAGATCTTCTTAGGCCATGATGTGATGATTCTGCCTCATGTCCAAGTTCTTGCAATTTTGCTTTACCTTTAGACTTCCATGCTTTGATATTTTCCATATGAGATTCTTCATCATCCTCTGAGGTGTCTTGTTCTTCAATCTTTGGTTGTTCTCTACCAAGCTTTGGAAAATCTTCTTCAAGATTGTATGGTAAATTGACCTTCCTGCATGAATCTTCATACCATGAATTGTTTTCATCAAAAACTACATCTCTGCTTACCAAAAATCCTTTGTTGGTAGGGTTGTATAACCTGTAGCCCTTTTGATTGTTGTCATATCCAATAAAAACACACCTTTCTGCCTTTGGATCCATCTTGCGTCTAACGTGTGAAGGAACATGAGCAAAAGCAATACATCCAAAAATTTTACAATGATCTAAGCTTGGTCTTCTTCCATTCCAAGCCTCATATGGAGTCATCCCATCAAGGGATTTTGAAAGCAACCTGTTAATCAAGTAAGTGGATGTAGATACAGCCTCAGCCCATAAGTAATTAGGTAAATGCTTTTCATTTAACATAGACCTTGCAGCTTCAACAATTGTCCTATTCCTCCTTTCTGCCACTCTATTTTGCTCAAGGAGTTTACCTTGTAGTTACCTCTCTTTTGATTCCTCTTTCTTGAAGAAAAGAATCAAACTCATGGGAGAAGTATTCTCCCCCTCCATCTAACCTTAGCCTTTTTAGTGATTTACCTGTTTGATTCTCCACAAGAGCCAAATATCTTTTGAAACATGAAAAAACTTCATCTTTGTGTTTCATAAAGAATAGGATAGTCCATCTGCTACAATCATCAATAAAGGAGACATAATACCTTGATCTAGATATTGAAGCTTCCTTGCTAGGTCCCCATACATCTGTATGAACCAACTCCAAGAGATCTTCATGCATATAACCATTCTTCATGAATGGTAACTTGTGAGACTTTCCAAATTGACATGCACTACACTTATAAATCATATGTTGTTTTGACAAATTAGGGAGTCCAAGTACACTTTGGTCCTTGCAAATTTGCTTTAATGACCTTTCACCAATATGTGCTAACATTTTGTGCCATACTTCCAATTCTGTGAGTGTCTGACCACCATAATTAAAGAGAGCAATGTTTCTAGTGTCTTGTAATTCAAATGTGAACAATCTATCTGTCTTTTCACCTTTTGCAATTCTTCTGAATCCTTGACTTGGATCTTCAACAAATGCTTCTGCTTTTGTGAACCTAACTTGCAACCCTTTCTCTACTATCTGCCCAACACTTATCAAATTCTTTGTAATGGTAGGGACATAGAGTACCGTACTGAGTAGGTTGATGTTTCCATCAGGTGCTTTGACATTGCCTATTTTCTCCACAGGATGTCTTGTGTCATCTCCTGTTTGTACCTCATGCTTATTCCTTGGATCTTCTAAATCTGATAGGAGTGCCACATTTCCTGTCACATGATTTGAACAACCTGAATCTATGTAGAAAACATGCTCATCAGATTTACCTTGTGGCATAGCCATGTTCATGATCAATAATGAATCCTCTTTGTTTGAGTCTTTTGTGTAGTTATTGAAGTCTCTCCTTCCTTTGTAGCCTCCTTGATAGTTTGAATGATTGTAGTTGTTGTAGTTGCCATGATAATTGTTGAACCTCCCTCTTGAGTAGCCATAACTTCCTCTATTGTAGCCTCTGCCTCTTTGATTCTTGGAATTCCTAAAGCAATTTTCAGTTGTATGATTAGTTAATCCACAAATAGAACATGGGTTGGAGTCTTGGGATCTCCCCCTGCCTTGTCTACCTCATCTTCCTCTACCTCTGCCATGTCTTCCTCTACCTGCATAGTTAGCTTGATATGTACTTGCTCATCATCCACTTTCTTTGCCTTTCCTTTGTTAACTTTGGAATTGCTTTTATCAGTGTATAAATCTAAAGATTGATTACCTTTAGAGCTTTCTCCATTTTTTATAAGCTTTGCCTCTTCGATAAGTAGTTGTCCAATGAGTGTATTGAAATCAGGTACATGCATGTCCATGTACAAATCCATAGCTGTGGTAAATGCTTCCCACTTGTCATCTGCCTTCAAGCCATTGATGACCTGCCTTACAATTTGTTCTTCATCTATTACCTCTCCAATGCTTCCCAACTGATCTTCTATGTCCTTGAGCTTTGTGACAAAATCAGTCACATTTTGTTTGGGAGCCTTCTTGAGAGTTGTGAAATCCAGCCATAGTTGATGCTTCCTAGCTTTGGTACTTGAAGAGAAGAAGGCTTCAAGTGCATCCCACACTTCCTGAGATGTCTTACAACTTCTAATGTGAGGCAACAAAAAATCTGTGATAGAGTTGAGGAGATAAGACCTTGCAAGTGCATCCTTGAAGCACCATGTGCTCAATCTTTCTTGCTCTTCTTGTGTTGGTTGACTTTTGTTCTTGAAACTTGGCATAACTTCATCTCCAGCCACATATCCATATAAACTTCTACCTTGGAGATAAGCTTCCATTCTTAATGACCAAGCTGAGTAGTTACCTGTGTCCAATTTGTCAATTGATGAAGGAAATCCATCTGCCATGTTGTCCAACCTTGCTCTGATACCACTGTGAAGAGATGGATAGGTATATGCTTGAAGATGAAGAGGTGTTGCAAAATCCTTTATCTACACCAGCCAAATGAACTCCAGAAGTATATGGTGGGCCCTTTTAGCTTTCCAATGGATGTATTAGACACCCTATGTACCTTCGAAGATCACTTTCAAAAAGATAGATCAAAACTGATAAGTTGGAGTTAGCTCAGAGGTGAAGATCTTGCTATTCTTGGTACATACACATGTCTAGTGTTTTTCATAATTCTCTGCGCACAACACCAATTAACTTAATTCCTCTTGGGGAAGTCTAGTTAACTTAAAGAGCTAACTTTCAAGAGTAATCTCATAAAAAATAATGATCCACACATTGAGGATGATCTTTAGCAAGTGATGACATCATCCCGATTTTCACGGGCTGCTACAATAATGAGACCAGTGAGCAAAAAAATGAACATAACTCAAGATTTAAGAATTCAATAATGAAAATTTGTATGCTTATACTAGATAGTCAGGCAAATCCAACAAGCTTTAAATCATTGAATTTTGATGAGTAAGCACTGAGAAATGGCTCTGACAAGATGAGTAAAAAAGTCGGGTACTTGACAGAGAAGTGCACAGATAGTGTTGACTTCAACTGAACATAACTGACGATTGCAACATCCAAATGAAATGAAAATTGGTGAGCGTATAGTAGATTTATAGAGCTAACTTTACCAAGTTAAATCACTAAAAATGATGCACCAAGCTCAAAGAAGCCATCTCTGCAATCTGACTAAGAAAACTGAGAGTAATGGCAGTGAGTAGTACACTTCACAAGAACATGGAAATATGAACTCAAATTATCATGAAAATGAAAGTATATTGCTTGTACAATACAATGGACTTACTGATACATATGTGTGCCTTGTAATCACACCTTGATATGGCATAAGGCTCAGCTCTTGGAGGTCTTCACATAGGTCTCTCTAACCACGACTAAAACTACCATCTATTTATAGTTGAGTTTGGGAGGCTAACTTCCCTCAATCACTCTCCAATAAATTTGTGATTGATTTGATTCTCTATCTACCACAAATCACGAATTCGTGGCTCCTCTTTCCCTTTTTGATCAAGTGGACTCAACCACTTAAAATTCTTTCACTTTTACATTAAGTAAACTCTTCAAAAGTTACAAGCGGTAGTTCACAAGTGAACTTTACATTGAGTTCATTTTAAGGCTTCTTCTATGACTTTGTGGGACTCAAGCCAATACTTAGGCTTGTCATAGACTTGCTCCAACATATACTTGGTGCCAAATCTGCATGGTTTTTACAAATACAATATATCCTTTGATTGACTAAAGGCACAAGTCCATTTGAGTTTTGTATTTAGAGCGGCAAGCTATCTAAGGTACAACTATTTGCCCAAGTGCTCGACATACAATGGTTCACTACACATTTCCATTGCGCATAGAAGAACTCATTCTCCACAGTTGGTATCAGAGCAAAATTGGTGCTGAAGCTTCATCAACAGAGCTGGAGATAAAGGAAAGCAAGAAGGAGGAGCTTCACAAACACAAGAGCAAAGGACAATATAACTATTCGAGGTAACTCTCAAAGTCTTTGATACTCTTCAATTGCTGACTTGGGTCAACAAGTAGAGAAGTTGGATAAGGATAACTATCCCGTGTGGAAGTTTAGAATGACCAACTACCTAATGGGCAAAGGCTTATGGGGTATTGTGAGCGTTGATGATGCTCAACCTCAAATCAATCAAGCTATGGCCACCGAAGTCCAAAGGAGGCAAGCAAAAGAATGCGAAGAGAGGAATAGGAGAGTCATGTTCCTCATTTTGCAAGTCATTACTAATGCCATGGTAGGGCATATTCAACATCTAGAGAAAGCTAAGGATGCTTGGGAAGCTCTTGAAAGGATGTATTCAACAAATACCAAAGCTAGGAAACTTCAACTCAAGAATGAGTTGAACACAATCAAGAAAAATTCGAGTCAATCCATAGCTGAATATACTTTGAAGATTAAGGAGCTAACGATGCTTTAGCTTCTATTGGCACAACGGTTGAAGACAAAGATCTTGTGTGTTATACTCTCAATGGATTGAGAGAAGATGAAAGATTGAAGCTTTTTATAACTTCCATTAACTTGAAAGATGCATATCCAAGTTTTGAACAACTAATCCCTCATCTTGTCACAGAAGAGCTTAGCTTTGGTGGCCCCAAAGGAAAGGATATCCACAAACAAATGTTATATGCAGGTCGAGGTAAAGGAAGAAACTCAAGAGGAGGCTCAAGAGGAAAAGGAAGAGGTCACAACCATTCCAACTACAATCAAAACAATTCAGAAGACAACAAGGATGCATCAAATGGCAACACACAAGGAAGAGGTCGAGGTAGAAGTAGAGGAAAAGGTCGAGTCTCCTACAATTCTCATGAAGGTATAACATGCTATCATTGTGGTAAAGTAGGACACTATGCTAGTGATTGTTGGCTGAAGAATGGAAGACCAAATGGAGGCAATCAAAGGAATAAAAGCAACTATGCAAGCACCTCAAGTGAAGGAAGCAAGGACACACTACTTGCAATGAGACATGAGTATAGAAGCTCTTGTGAAGATGACAAAAAATGGTACGTTGATTCAAGTTGCAGTAACCATATGTCATGCCAAGGAAGTTTGTTCACTAATCTACATGTACCAAGTGGAAAAGGATGTGTTGAAACAGGTGATGATACTCAACACATGATTGAACATATTGGAGATATAAGGCTTGGAGATACAAGTAGAGCAAAGGTACTATCTAATGCTCATGTTTCTACAATTTCAAAGAACTTGATTTCAGTAAGACAAATGGTAGAGAAGGGTTATCATGTCATATTCAATGAGAATGGGTGCTTCATAAAGAATTCAAAGGAAGGCTTCAAGGTCATTGCTCGAGGTAGAAGACAAGGAAGGATGTTCACTTTGGACGTCCAACCTCCACATGGAAAGGTCATGTACATTCAATGTGGGAACAAGAAGATTTCAGAGCTGGACTTATGGCACAAAAGAATAGGACACATCAACATTCCAAAGCTAAAGGACATGAGAAAACATGAAGTGGTAAGAGGTCTTCCAAAATTTAATAGCATTGGACTACATCAGTTATGCAAAGCTTGTCAAGTAGGAAATCAAACGAGGAAGCCATTCAAGAGGAGCAATTATGTGGCCCCAAATGTCTTGGACTTGATACATACGGATGTATGGGGACCAACCCAAGAGGCATCAATAGCTGGTAATAGATTTTTTCTCACCTTCATTGATGATCACTCAAGAAAGGTATGGATGTTTTGTATGAAGCAAAAATCAGAGGTGTTTTCTATATTCAAAAGGTTCAAAGTTGAAGTTGAAAAATAAACAGGAACGTCTATCAAAACCTTAAGGTCCGATGGTGGAGGAGAATACTTCTTCAAAGAATTTTAAGATTTTCTACAAGAGAATGGGATCAAAAGGCAGTTCACTTGTAATTGTACTATTGGGCTGAAGCTAGCACAACAGCCATTTACTTGATGAATAGGTGCACAACATTGAGAATACATCACTTGACCCCAGAAGAGGTATACTCCGGTAGGAAACCTGATCTTACACACCTCAAAGTGTTTGGATGTGTTTGCTTTGTTCACATTCCACAAGAAGTTAGAACAAAGATGGAACCAAGATAAAAAAAAGTGCATTTTCATTGGCTACTCGACAGAGCAAAAAGGATACAAGTGTTACAACCCTAGAACAAAGGAATAAAGAGTCTCGCGAGATGTGGTCTTTGATAAACTAAGACCATGGTATGAAGATAAAGGAAAGGAAAAGATTCTTGATGAAGATTGTGATGATTATGCAAGATTAAATCAAAGAAAAGTTCAACAATCAAGCACAGAGATTTCAGGTTCAGAGGCATCTATATCAAATGAAGATTGTTCAACATGGAGGGGGAGTCATTCTGTGTCTCCAATTAATTCAGCTCACAGTAGAATCGAAGAAGCAAGTGCTACTCCAAATAGTGAGATAGATGCAAGTGAAGAAGAATATGAAGAGGTAATCACTCCGATGGTAAAGCAAAATAGGTTATAAAGCAACTTTCTAAAGGCAATGAAACAAGATCTTCAAGGACAAGGTATCCAACTCAAAGGTTGAGTTATGATAGTTTTATGGCAACACATTTTGCATACATGATGTAGGTTATCAAAGACAAAGAGCCTGAGACATATGAAGAAGCTTGCACACAAAGGGAATGGAAGCAAGCTATGAAAGAGGAGATCAAAGCTCTCAAAGATAATCACACATGGGAGCTAGTGCCAAAGAAAGAAAGTATGAAGATTGTTCCAAACAAATGTGTGTTTAAAGTAAAGAGGAATGCTGATGGTTCACTAGCTAGATATAAAGCTAGATTAGTTGCCAAAGGTTTTAAACAAACACAAGGCATAGATTATGATGAAGTTTTGAGCCCTGTTGCAAAGATGGGAACTATTAGAACATTAATTGGAATTGGTGCTTCAAGGAGATGGCCATTATATCAAGTCAACATCAAAAATGATTTTCTTAATGGAGAACTACAAGAAGAGGTATACATGAGTCAACCAGTTGGATTTGAAGATGAAAACCATCCAGATTTTGTTTGCAGGTTGAAGAAGGCACTTTATGGCTTGAAGCAAGCACCAAGGGCATGGAATCAAAGATTGGTAGAATATCTAACTAAGTGTGGATACAACCCAAGTAGTGTAGATCCTTCATTGTACATGAAGAAGGAAGAAAATAGAGAGGTATATATTTTACTTGATGCAAAGGAAGTACTTGTCGGATGTTCTTTTCAGATTTGGAATGAGTCAATGCAAACCACACTCAACCCATGGACACAAATACAAAGATTTTCTCAAATGATGAACTATTGGAAGATGTAATGACATACAGAAGCATTGTAGGATCATTAATCTATGCAAACATTACAAGACCTGATTTATCTTATGTTGTTGGTGTACTTTCTCAGTTTATGCAAGCCCTAACAAGTGAACACTTAAATTCAGCCAAGAGTGTGTTGAGATACATAAAGCATACAATTAATCATGATTTGTTTTACAATTTTGATGAAGAACTGTAGGTCAAAGGATTTAGCGATGCTAATTGGGTAGGTTCAAAGGAAGATAGGAGATCAACCTCAGTTTATGTGTTCATGATAGGAAGCAAACCTATCACATGGAGCTCAAAGAAACAACGTACCATTGCACTTTCATCCATGGAGGTTGAATATAGAGGATTAGCATTTGCCACATGTGAAGCAATGTGGATTAAAAAGCTTTTGGCTGATCTTGAAGTGCAAGTTGGAACCATCTCTATATACGGTGATAACATGTCAAGTATTTACTTGGCAAGCAATCCTATGTTTCATGCAAGGAGCAAGCACATAGAGGTCCACTCCCATTATGTAAGGGAGAAGGTATTGAGCAAAGATGTGGAGATAAATTTCATCAGAACCAAAGAGCAGATTGCAGATATGTTTACAAAGTTCTTGGATGCTTGTAAACTCAAAGGTTTCAATGATGTGATAAATTTGCAGGACATGGTTGAAGATAACTCCCAAATGATCTTGAGGGGGAGTGTTGAAGATAAATGTACAATCTCATTTTCATATGAGCTATGCTTGGATAAATTTACCAAATATAAAGATAAAGGAAAAAAAGAAAAAAAAAGAAAAAAATAAAACAAAAAAGTCTAGTCAAAATTCATGATCAGTAAGAGATACAATATCTTGCCTTGTAGTTAGTGGCATGTAGTGGGGAAAGTGGTGAGTTAAGAAGGAGGCACGAACTTCTTCACATGCTCATTGATTATAAAAGTGAAGTGGGAGCACGTTCAAAACAAGGAGAGAAAGGGGCAAGAGCTCCCAGTAGTCGGATCTAGTCATTTTGTCATTTTGTCTTCCCATAGACTCCTTCCAGCCGCACGTCAGTTTGTACATAGCTCTATTGTGGAGCTCATATCTCAGTGTATATGTAACCATTTCTTGTGTTTAAACACTAATTTGAAAGCTTATCTTGTATACATTTTGCATATCAAATATCTCTTTCAACACTTATATATTCTATGAGATATCAATGAAAGAGTGAAGTCCAATTTTTTAGTATACCTGTGTAGATAGGTAGTCTATTTTGGTCGGTTAATTCCCAACCAAAAAACATCCAAATTGCATTATTTTTGTATTTTTTGAAAGCTCTTGGGATCTATTTTCACTATCCCAAATATCTCATTCAGAAGATGGAAGGATGGATGGATGGCAATAGATATATTGATGGATAGATAGATAGATTGATAGATAGATAGATAGATAGATAGATACATAGATAGATATTTAATAGATAGATAGATAGATAGATAGATATATAGATAGATAGATAGATAGATACATAGATAGATAGATAGATAGATAGATAGATAGATAGATAGATAGATAGATAGATAGATAGATAGATAGATAGATAGATAGATAGATAGATAGATAGATAGATAGGTAGATAGATAGACAGATCAACAGATAGATAGATAGGTATATATATGTATATATATATATATATATATATATATAGCTAGATAGATAGATAGATAGATAGATAGATAGATAGATAGATAGATAGATAGATAGATAGATAGATAGATAGATAGATAGATATATAGATAGATAGATAGATAGACAGACAGATAGATAGATAGATAGAAAGATAGAGAGATAGACAAACATATAGAGAGACAGACAGACATAGAGACAGACAAATAGATAGATAGATAGATAGATAGATAGATAGATAGATAGATAGATAGATAGATAGATAGATAGATAGATAGATAGATAGACAAATAGATAGATAGATAGATAGAAAGAAAGAAAGAAAGAAAGAAAGAAAGAAAGAAAGAAAGAAAGAAAGAAAGAAAGAAAGATAGATAGATAGATAGATAGATACATAGATAGATAGATAGATAGATAGATAGATAGATAGATAGATAGATAGATAGATAGATAGATAGATAGATAGATAGATAGATAGATAGATAGATAGATACATACATACATACATACATACATACATACATACATACATACATACATACATACATACATACATACATACATACATACATAGACAGATAGACAGATAGATAGATAGATAGATAGATAGGTAGATAGATAGATAGATAGATATATATATATATATATGTGTTGCTCTAGCACAATGGTGAGAACCACGTTAAGAAGCTTCACCTCCTTAATGTCAATCCGTGGAAGAGGTAGGAGTGATATGAAGATCGTGAATGTGAGATGATGTGAAAGTGAAGGTGAGAAGCATCAAGATGCACACACACATACACACACACAATGAAGAGACAAGCAAGACACTATGGAAGGTGGGGATTTAGCTTTATTACTCTAAAAACACTATTACAAGCTCAAACTAGCTCTAAGCTCACACTAGCCAACATGAACCAACCTCAAAAATGAGCTCTCTAGCTCTTTTTATAGTTTCTAGACTAGTTTTGACCGGTTTCACATCTAGTGACCGGCATAGTTAAAAAATAGGTCCTAGATGCTATTTGGAAGGGTAAACGGTATCTAAAAATAACGAAAATTGGTACGTGCATTCTACCTAAGCTCCTCAAGCTCGAGGACTCCTCGGCTTGCACAAAATGGAGCTATGAATTAGGAAATGGGATTTTGTCTATATTACATATGTTACAAGAGTGATGAAAATCACTGTTGGACGTTTGAAGAGGTAATAAAAACATAGTTGTTTGAAAAAATGATCCGACTGGCTCCCTGCTCCGTCTTTACATGCTTCCACGTCGTCTGTGCCTCTGATTGTGCCTCTGACTGCTTCCAACACCCCCCTCCCTCTCGCTTCTGTCGTCCTCGACAGAACCTTGTTGTGCGGTCTGCCGGATGTAGTTTTATAGGAGGTCGTGAGCGAGGGTGTGCTCAGATACTCGAATGCCTCGGGCCAGATCAGCCTCGAGTTTCTCCCAGTCGATTGGTTGTGGTTCGTCGGGTGGCGGGAGTTGATAGTGCGCGGAATAAACCATTCGTTCACAGGCAAAAAGTTGCAATAAATGTGTGGGCCTGCTTATGAATACCTCGGAATGGTATTCCCAAAATCCGATGGTGAACATCTCTTCAAATGTTTGCTTGTAGCACGCCGGTAGGTATTTTATTCTACAGTGCCAGGCATAACACACCAGGAGCGATGGCGTTGTGCTCATGTCATATACTAGATCAAAGTTACCATGCTCAAATCCCGGGGTGTTTACATGCGGTGCCTTGACGCGTCGGAAGACTTTAAATATCATTTGCATCATGTCAAAAATTTTGACAGTCATATGCGCTGCAATATCATCCATATGCTTCAGGCGAGGGAGCCAGTGACGGATTGTCGCCATCATATAGCCAACAGTGGGTAACTCGGTGGGCGGCTTGAAGTAGGGGTAATTCAGCCAATCCTGACACTGCCTATTGTTTTGTACTTTGATAGCGAATGCAGTCCAGGAGCGGCGTCGTGGTACTGGTCCCCAGCAAGGATTATACTTTAAATGTAAAGGCGCTTTCACCCATGTGCTCATCATTTCTGGGTACTTCTGGAGTAGATCTTTGCGCCAATCAGGTTGATGGATCTCTCCTCTTTGCGCATTTGGTGGCAAGTCCGCCGGCTCAAATTGTGTAGCATGCGTGGGTTTCATGCCGGTTTCTTTCTCTATAGCTAGCTGATATTCAGCCATTAACATGAAGTACGGTTTATACTGCAGCTCATGCCCAGATATATAGCGTCGGGGGGTCAAATGAGCAAAGAAGGGGGATTGTAAGATTCTCTCTTCAATCATGGCCATGGCATGTAACTGTGCCTCTACTCTGGCTGAATGTGTCGTTCCAAGTTCCTCAATCGTTTTCATCCACGCGGGGGTAGGAAGTTCATAGGTCATCTGGCCTTCGGCCGTGACTTGTCTGGGATGGGTATTGGCTCGTATGCTTCTTCAAACGTTTCCTCTACCGGAATGGTTATGTTCTCGTCGTCAGCTGGGATCTCCGGTGGGGAGTCAGGCCGTGGTGGTGCTTCGTATACATCTATGCGTGATTGGAGAGTGGTTACCTGGGCCCGTAATGCGTTGAGTTCCTCTATGAGGTCAGGAGAGGGGTCCACAGGTTGTGGTACTTCTGCTGCTACTTCTACTTGTTGTGGTGCCGGTTCTCTGAGCTGTAGTAACTTGTGATCTTCTTTTAACTTCTGATGCTCTTCGTTCATTCGATCATAGTCCTCTAGCAATCTCATGTGATCCTCTAACAACATCTGCATCGATTCGGATGGGATTGCCTTGAATCTGCTAGGACTTAAGGGTTGTTCTGGATGGTCCAATGCCGCTTCCAAATTCTCTCTATTCTACTCTTGGAGTCTCTGGCTCTCCTCTTTTGCTGCGGCTAGGTGCCTCTTGAGTAAGCCCATATTCCTGGTCAGCGTTGCGTTCCTAATTGTTTGGGCTCGAAGCAGGTTGTCCAGATCAGCAGTGGCTTCTTTTGTTTTCTCTTCACTTTCTAGCTCTAGCTTATGATATGCCTCTCTTAGTTCTTGGTATCGCGTATTTAAAGAGGCATTCTCAATTGATAATGAATTAAGCTGCGACTGTAATTCATTTGTCGTCCTCTGCAGCTGTTGATAGTTGTTGCCAAGAGATGCAAACTCATCTCGTACTTGTGACATGCATGTGAACATTTGTTGAAGTGCAGTGTCTATGGTTGGCGATAATAGTAATGGAGTGCTAAGTGAGGATGTAGTGGAAGTAGATGCAGCGGGAATGGGGAATGGGGTTGGGAAGGTGGATGCAGTGGTGATCGTGGAAAATTGTGACGTACCTAAATATGATGGTGCTGTGAGTGGCGTGGGTGCTGGTGCGGTGGGTGGTGAGATGTCCATGTCATTGGACGTGTCAAGTGCGGTGACTGTGAAAAGCGGTGTGTATGTGGGTGGTTGTGTAGGTGTGAAGACGGGATTTACAAATGTAGAGTAATTTACAGGCGGGATGGCTGGAGCAGCTTGGTGAAAAGGGGAAATAGGGGTTACAGTGGGTTGGGGAGGTGAAACTGGTGAGAAGGTTAGTGGGGTTAAAAAGGTGAAAGGGTGTCTTAAAGGTGGGGGAAAGGATGGGAAGGATGAAGGGATGAACGGGTTAACATGTAGGCGAGGTGGGGTGGGTGCGGGCATGGTGGCATGAATGGGGTGAAACATGAGGAGAGAGAGGAGTAGATGGTGTGGATGTTATTTCAAGGATAGTGGTAGTATGTACAACGGTAGTACGTGGTGGGGAATCGACTAGGATAGCTTCTTCGGTGATGGATCTTTCCGGACGTAGGCGTGCATCTTGCGCCTGGTGGGATGATTGAGCACCTACCGGAACTCGAATATATTCACCGGGCTTTGATAACAGGCGAACTCTGCGAGGGTCATATTGTGGAAGTGGCTTCCTTTGTAAATATCTCAGTGCTTCGACCGGGCCAATGGATTTGACCAGCTCTCTGAACCCTCTGATGTAAACTTCTTCAAATCCTCCGGAGATGAGTTCTTGTTCGATTATGGTCTGGCTCTCTTCTTCAGTCAATTTCTTCCGTGCCCAGACTTTCTCCATCGTACGATATAATTTCTTGATTGCCAGCGTGTAAGCTGCTGCTTCGAAAGTCTCTTCTTCATGTGTGCTGGTGTCACCTTGTGCATCGGTTTGTTGGCCTTGGCCATCTGTCTGTCCTTGTTCTTGGGAATCATGCGTGCCCTGGCTGGCTTCATCGTCACCTTCATCGTCATCAGATGCTGTTCTTTCGTCATCAGAGCTCGACACCACTTGTCCCTGTGGCTGATCCCGCGGTGTGGTAGGGTAACTCGGCCTTTCAAATTCTTGAGAGAACATTTGTGCCTCGGAGTACTGAAATTCATTGGAGAATGCGTCAGGCATTTCAAAATCGAACGTTGTGTTTATTGGTTCTGCTTCCATGTGTGGTATTGGGAAAGAAAAGGCTTCCGCACCAATAGTGGTGGGAGCTTCTGCTGTCGTGGTGGTGGGTTCTGTGGTTGTAGCTGCCTGAGGTGCAACGTTACTAGTAGTGCCCTCTGTTACCACTGGTCTAGATAACCTTATGCGAATAGGTTGTACTGTGGGAGTGGCCTCTGTCGGTGACTGCTCTGGAGAGGGTTGTGGTGATGGTGACTCTGGCACTTGAAGGCAAGGAATAGTGCCTCGCATGCGCTTACCTGCCCGTGCTCTGCTGGGCTTCCTGGCTTTCTTCGTCGTTCCTTTGAATGCCTTCAGCTCTTCTCCTGTTAATGCACGTTCAATTGGCAAGTCATAAGCCAAGCACATATAAACAATTCTTGTCAGCGCACAACATCCATTAAGCACTTTCTTTCGTTCCCATCTGTGTTGCGCCAAATACATTTGATCAATGATCCAGCTCGCCAGATCGAAAGTCTGAGGTCCAGTACAGGCTAAGTACAATCCAAACCATATTCTTTTATGTGGCATGGTGAATCTGTCCTGAGCGGGGAATGCAAAATGTTGCATGCATATCCTTAGCGGCTTTGACAACTCAGGTGTAATTGCTGAGATCTCCTCCCACTTAGTGACATCCCCACGTTTCATAGGGTCTGGAACTAATCTTTCTCGATCTGTGGGCGTGTGGGTTCCATGAATCTTGATGGCAGCCCTGATTAAATCCTTCGAAAGATAAAATCTTTTGTAAGGTGGATTATCCACTAAAGAGGGCAAAATAAAAGTTCCTGGGATATCCTTATTCTCTGAGGCCAGCAAAGTAGTGATTAAATAATAACACCTATAAAAGTCAGGTTTGGGCAGAGGATCACTGAAATACTCCGTGAAGCTGGCTCTGGCCCAAACATGAGTTAAGTCCTGGGTGTTCTGTAGGCCTTCGAACTCTCTGGAGAAGAATTGGTATTTTCCCCAAGTGCGGTCATCAAACGTCAAATTAGATTCAAATATAAAATCCGCGTCCGCTAAGGGTCCTGCAAGTCCCTGAAACCAGTGAGAGTTACGGTGTATCTTTTCTGTGTAGCCCATAGGTGGGTTATCGATCGGCATGGGCCCTGGAAATCCTTGGAATTCTGGCGGTGGAGCAGTCGGGTGGGATTCTGCTCGTAAAACATTGAGGGGCACAGCAGCTACGCTGGGGCCTGCTTCTGATGGTCCTTCGTTGGTTTGCATGATGACTGATGCGCTATTGAGAAAGATCTGCTACAAAAGATTAACACATTAGCATGGAAATTAATTATGATCCCATTAAAGTGAGACCGCAATCCCTTTCCATAACTGATGCGTAATCCGTGTAGCCAAGTGCTGTGATGTAATGGATGCAATGCTTCTTGCAGCACTAGTGCAGGTCTCTAGATACCTACACGTTTCAGATCATGCATACATTTCTTGATGAGATGAGATTATGAGTGATGTGTTATGATGGTGGGTGAATTTATACAAGGTTTAAAGGTTAGTGATTTATTACAAGGTTGTATGTTAGTCGGGGAGTAGTTAGACAATGGGTTAGGGGAAGACGGTTGGACACGCTTTGGTATCCATTTCCTAAGAGTCCTTGAGTGGGTGGTGGGTTTCTGCTGAGGGGCAAAAGGTAATATCGGGTGTGGTGGTATTGAGGGATAGAAAGATTTGTGAGGGGTACATATTACATGGTTTAAGGGTTGAGCTATGATACATGGTTTGGGTACCCAAATCTGCGTGGGTGTGGGTCTATGGGTAAGGTGTTTCTTGGCGATCCAAATTTGTCGAATGCTCGGACCTGTAGAAGAAGGTCGAGGGGATGGTGGATACTGATTCCATTTCTGCCCTGCCTTTTTCTTGTCGATCTCTGCTTGGTTGGAGTTCTTTGGTGCTTTTCGTCCTTTTGGCACCCATATTTGTCTGGTGCCGCTTCCTTTGGGTGGCCTACACTGCTTTCCTTGTTGTGTCTTCTGATACTGCCGTCGGTCTGGGTTCCTTTGTCGTGGTTGACTCTGTTGTGGTTGAGGTTGAGAGGTCGGATGGACGCTCTGCTTTGGAAAAGAAGGGAGTTCCAACACTTGCGTGACCTGCCCATTAGGAAGTGATTCGTTCTTTAACTTTAATCTAGGCCAGTCCGCAACAAGTTTGGAAGGATGAGCACCGCAGGGTGCCGTGCTCATTTGGCCGCTGATGCAACCCACCTGACCGCTGATTGTGTCCATCTGCCCTAGCGGTTGGGTAGCTGCCCCTTCTAGTTTGCAGGAAGTCCCAGGGAAGATCTCCTGTCGTCCTTTTGATTGACAACTGTCCATAGCCAAGCCTGAGTGGGTCGGTGTAGACGTAACGTGACTGAGCTGATCAAAGATCTTCCGGTCTTCCATCGCATGTATTTCATGGGGTATAGGGTTACAAATCTCAATCGGAATGCCATTAGGGAAGTCAAGCGGTATCACTCGCTTCTGCTCTAAGGTTCCAATCTGTAAGGAGCCTTGTCTAAGATTTAAGTCCACTGAGTGATCGTATAGCCAATCTTGGCCAAGGATTAGGGGTTCTATTAGGTCGTCATCATGGCACACTAGTAGCTTCGCTGTCATGGTCATATCCTTAATGAGGATAGGAAGGTCCACCTCACCCATGCAAGGGGTTTCCATGCCTCCTAGGCCAATGAGGTATGCCTCAATTGGCCGCATTTCTATTCCTGAATCCTTATAGTGGGACCATCTAATCGCACTAGTCGCAGCACCTGAGTCAATTAAAGCCCTGAGTTCTTGGCAAGGGTTGCCGTGCTCTAGCCTAACGGTAATCAATGGTCTCCTGTCCACTATGCTAGGATGAGTGGTTGACTTTACTTGACACATGGCCATGGGATATCTGGGTGATGTTTCCTGATGGTTATAATGTTCTCTCCCTAGTCCTTGTCTTCTTAGCCTCATGCGCTTAATGCGTTCTATTGCTTCTGCCTGAGCTTCAGCTCGTATTCTGTTTTCTTCCTCCTTACGCTTCTTTGCCAATGTGAGTCGTCTAAGCATATCCTCAGTAAGAGGTTCTTGATATAACCTGACTCTACAGCCACTAATGTAATTAGGCATTATATCTCCTTCTAAGGTGGCTAACTGTACTGCTCCACTTGTCGAAAGTCTGTTAATGATCATAGGTCCATAACCTCGCTTTTCTAACTTTCGTGCATGCTGTTTCAGCGTATACACTAGAACTAAATCTCCTTCTTTTAAACCTTTATCTTTCACATGTGCATCAAAATATGCTTTCTGTCGCTTCTTCACTGCGTATATTCCTGCTGCTGCTTTCAGCCTGGTTTCTCCTAATCGTTCCAAGTCCATTATTCTCGCTGATAATTCATGGCCGGTCCACTGATGTTCTTGTGCAACCTTAAGGGTCTGTATCAAGAAGTCCAAAGGAAGCACTGCATTCTGACCAAAAACCATCTGAAAGGGAGTTGCATTGAGTACGGTTTTGTAGGCCACTCGATATGCCCAAACAGCGTGGTGTAACTGTTTGTCCCAATCTGAACGTTTGGTGTTCACGAGTTTTGTCAGTACGTTACAAAGTATCTTGTTAGTGCTTTCAGCCTGACCATTGGCCTGAGGATGATATGGTGCAGATTTCTTGTGAATCACCATAAAATCCTGTAACAAATATTCAATGACTTGGTTTAGAAAGTGAGTGCCTCGATCGCTCACTAACTCTATAGGCAATCCATATCTTGTAAAGACATTTTCAAATAAGAATTTTGCAGTCGTGTGAGCATCATTCTTTTTTGTGGCTTTTGCCTCTACCCATTTGGTTAAATAATCTGTGGCAACAATAATGTATTCCGCATGTGTACCTTTTGCAGGGGGGTTGATGGGTCCTACAAAGTCTATACCCCACTTTGAAAATGCACGTCCGCCCATCATGGGTTTCAATGGCATTTCATCTCTGCGAGTAGGAAACTGAGTTCTTTGGCACACATCACATCTCTTAACATAGGTATGTGCATCCATGTGAAGAGTGGGCCACCATAATCCTGCAAAGAGAATGGCTTTGACTATCCTATCAGGTCCAAAATGACCTCCTGCAACACCTTGGTGTGCAGTCTCTAGTATGCTCAGATAATCGCTCTCATGAACACATTGTCTTAGATATCCATCTCGTCCTCTTTTGTATAGATTATCGTCGATAAGTGAGTAGTCGTGAGCTTCCTGCTCTAGACTGCGTTGTTGAGCTAAGGTCATTCCTTGAGGGAATGTGTTCGTCCTCAAGTATGTCACTAAAGGTTCACTCCAGTCTGGTGTGAGAGACACGTGATATAATGTCGCATGCTCTACTGGTGGTCTTTCACAACACACCTGGCATTCTTTACACAACTTGTAGACATCTGCTTCCATAGAAGGCCAATATACTCCTAGTCTTTGCAGAGTCTGTAGTGTTCGATGTTTTGAATAATGTTTCTTTAGTGCACCTATGTGTGCTAATTGCAACCAATTCGCATGTTCTGATTCATCTACACAACAAGCAAGAATCTTTTGATTATCCTGTTTATATATGCTTCCTGCCATGATTTGGTATCTCTGAGACTTGGTAATCTCTCCTTCTTTGATCTTTATCCTAGGATTCTTGGGTCCATATATGAGAATAGGGACTAAAGGCTTAGCCCATTCTGGTGCTATATCAAGGTTAAACAAGTATGCATCTGGTAATTCATCCGCTACTCCTTGAGAAGCTTCTCCTGAGGTTAATCTTGAAAGGTGGTCAGCTCTAAGATGTGTCTTTCCTTTCCTGACTACGACTTCAAAATCATACTCCATGAGTAATAGAAACCAACGTATCAGACGTCCTGTGTTACATGGTTTGTTGACTAAGTACAATAGGGCTTGATGATCTGTAAAGAACTTGAATTTGTTGGCCAACAAGTAGTGCCTAAACTTCTTTACCGCGTAGATCATCCCTAATCCTTCTCGTTCCGTAGTGGTGTAATTTCTTTCTGCTGCGTTCAATTGTCTGCTAGCGTAAGCTATGGGGAGATCTATGTTACCTTCATTCGTGGGTTGTGCTAACACACATCCTATGGCATAATTGGATGCATCCACATGTACATGGAATGGCTTACTCCAATCTGGGGTTGTCAATATAGGTGCTGAGCACAAGCGTCGTTTAAGTTCACTGAATGAATTTTCACATTCATCTGTCCATTCAAAATTGGTTAAAAGAGAGTACAAAGGCTTGGCTATGATTGCATACATGTGTATGAATCTCCTATAATAACCGCAATGGCCCATAAATGCCTGTACCTCTTTGATGTTCGTCGGCCTAGGTAGATCCGCAATTACCTTCACTTTTTCCTCGTCCGTAGAGATTCCATTTTTTGACACAATGTGTCCTAGAATTTTGCCTTGTCTGACCATGAAAACGCATTTTTCTGGGTTCAAACAAACCTGATATTCTCGACATTTGTCAAATATTTGTCTTAACTCTGGGATATGTGTCTGCCTTACATTTGAATGAGCACATAAGTCATCGACATAAACTTCCAAGCTTTTACGTAAGAATTCCTTAAAAACATGACACATGAGTCGCTGGAAAGTAGCGGGTGCATTTGTTAAGCCAAATGGCATTACACGAAATGCAAATATGCCCCATTCAGTGGCAAATGCCGTCTTGTGTTGATCTTCTGGAGCAATGGCTACTTGATTATAGCCTGAAAAACCATCAAGAAAGCTGTAAACTTCCTTGCCCGCAACTCTTTCCAATAGATGTTCTGTGATAGGAAGAGGATAACTGTCTCTAATCATTGCGGCATTAACTTTTTTAAGGTTAATACACACACGCAATTTTCCATTCTTCTTGGGCACAACCACAATGGGGGATACCCATTCGGTATGCTCAATTTCGTAAATGAATCCTGCTTCTATCAATCGATCTATCTCCTCTTTAATCTTCGCAGCGTAGTTATCATTGTACGTGTACGGTTTCTGTTTTGTCGGTTTTGCATCTGGAGTCATAGGGATTCTATGAGAACATATATCTGGATCTACTCCTTTCAAATCTTTGTAACTCCAAGCAAAAACATCTCTATATTCGCGCAATAGGGCAACTAACTCTTCTTCTTCTTCAGTCGTCAAATCATGCCCTATGTATGTGCATTTTTCTTCTTCTCCTTCTATGGCAACTATTACTTTCTTGGTTTTCTCTCGGTTATCATATACTTGTCCATCATTCACCTTTCTATTAGGCATTCGTACCATGATTCTTCTATCTTCGATTTTGTATTTCTTGAAATTCTCGGGTACTTCAAATAAAGATTCTTCTTTTTCTGTCATGATGTCTTTCTTCTTTCTTTTCTTGCCTTCACTTTTGGTAGTCACTTGAGTGGCTAACCTTACCTCATTCGTAATTTCCTCGTGTTTCTGAGTGTGAGTCTCTACCTCGAAAAAATATTCTTCCTCTGATGCAAAGGGTGGGTCCATGATAATTGATTCTAAATCAAAATCGCTTGCATCCTCAAATGCATCAGTGTTCGGTTCACACTCTTCTAAAATTGCATCGCACATGATTGGCTCTATCGTGAAAACTGAAATGTCATAGCCATCCTTGTCACAGTGGGGTGTCCATTGTTCTTCGTTGATGGCTACATCCATGGTTGCTAGGATTTCTGCCCAACCATGGGGTTCAAACTCTTCGTCTGGGAATACTACAGGTGCATAGGCTGGATCTTGAAGGGTTCGTGAATGTTGTTCCGCACCTAAGGTTCTTGCTTCTAATCGTTCTTCCTCTTGTTTAGCTACTTTACACATCCATAAATGGGTATCCTCATGCAACCAAGAAGGATCTGATTCTAATGAGTGCACGGATTCTGTCTCTGCTGGAGTCTTATGGATGGTGTTCCATTGTATTGGGGGCACATCTCTAAGGTTGACTTTGGTAGTCACTCCTAAATGTTGTAAGTACAAAGAATTAGTTCCCCAATCTTGTACAATTTGCAACTGACGCATGAATGGTCGTCCCAATATCATCTCATAAGCACGATTTTTTGCAAAGTCACAAATGGCGAAAGTATCTCAAATTCTACACCACAAGTGGTGAGAGATATGCCTTCTAGTAAGCCTAATGGTTTTTCTATGTGTCCATCAGCCATTTGTAGTTTCATCCTGGTGGGTCTGAGTGCTGGCTTACCCCAACGTTTCCACAAAGCGGTGGTAGCGATGGCTACTCCGGCTCCTGAATCTAAGATGGCTTTCGTGGTGTAGCCCTGATGGGTTATTGGAAGATATGTGTTACCTTCCTCTCCTTCACTTACGTCTCCAATCTTTTCCACGAGTATCTCTGGTACCTTCTTATGTGATCCTATTTGAGAGGGTGTGGTAGCAAGCTCAGGGAATTGATTTGCTACGTGCTTCCACAACTCTGGTTTTACCTTTAACAATTCCTCCAGAGTGAGATTACATTGTACTTTGGTATTCTTGATCACTTCCGTGTTCCTAGGGATCACTGATTCTTCATTCCTCACTATTATCGTGGGTGCTCTCATACTAATAGACTTAGCTTCCCAAGGTCCTGTGAACTGAGGTAATTCTTGTAGAGAATTAGATTCAAATCCTGTGGGTTCACTCAGTTGTTCCACCTCTACATCATCATATATAGAGGGGATGTCTTGGGGAAATTGTTCCTGCAAGTCGTCTATTTCTTGAATAGGAGGATGAGTTCCTTGTTCTTTTCTCCATTTCTCTTCTTGGATTTCCCTCAAAAATTCATGTGAGTACCTATGTATGGAAGACAAATTGTCTTGACTTTCTATATTGGGTACTTGAGACAGGGATGGTGCATTCCTTTCCTGTGTCTCTGGGACAATAGGGTTCCTAGGCTGATCCTTTTTCTCTTTGCTCTCTATCAAATATTCTAGCCTCTCCATTAGTCCTTGAAAGTGTAGTTCCGGTTTTGCCATGTTATTCCAATTAAGATATCTAGAGGCTTCGAACAAAGCCTGTGCTAACTCTACCATCTTCATGCAAAGTTTAGTCCTCTCAATTTCTAGATCAGCTCGAGGGTAGTTTTTACTCATTTCCGTTACTTGAGGTCCCTCTTTTAATCTTGCCTGATATGCACGAAACATCATGTCTAGATCTTCTGGTATGGGTTCCGCCAAAACTGATCCTGATTCTTGAGCTGGGTTGTCTTGATTCAATTCCTGTGAAGTCAATTCTTGGATTTTGGCTCTAGATTCCTTCAAACTTCCTTCCAACTCAGTTATCTTTTTACTCCACTTTCTCTTGATTCTTTCTCTAGAATCTTTCCAAGATTTCATCTTTTTACTACTAGATTCTGCAACTTCACTAGTTTCGGCTACTTTCTCTTGATTAAGTTGTTGGTTCTGTAAGAGTGTCTGGGCTCTTGTTATAGCTTGGATAGGCACGTATGTAGGGTTGGATCCATCTGCGTTATTTACAATACCTATCACGTTGATCGGTGTCACATTCGAAGCGTTAACTGGGTTCTTAGGACAATCTTTGATTATGTGCTCTTTGCCAAAGTCGGCACAAAAGCCTTGTATGTTATAGTACTGTGATTGCCTTGCTATTGGGGGATGTGGACAATCCTTAATGAAGTGATCTCCTTGGCACCTAAAGCATGGTCCTCTAGGGCCCTGTGGTCTCTGTTGTCTCAATTGGGGCCGTGGGTTTGGGTTTGCGTACATCACATTAGCATAGTCTGGCTCCCAACTAGGTTCCATTGGTGGACTATCATAATGATACGTCTCCACATGTTCTGGTGACTCCGTGTAATAAGCGGGTGGACTAGTTACATGGGTAGAGTCAAAACTGTTTGAGTTCGGGTCACTTTCTGTGATCAAGGGTGAAGAAGGCACTAAGGCCCTACTTAGGTTCTCTTCTGCAGCAGCGTATTTGACTGAGATGACATTCGCTGGTGGGGGTGGCTGCTGAGCTAAGACGGGTTGAGGTCTCTGTTGAGCCTGGTATGGGTAGTTCTGAGGAGGCCTATAGTAATAAGGCTGAGCATTGTATTGGCCTTGATACCTACCTGGCTGCTGGTATGTTTGCGGGTAGTTCTGTCTCACGGTTTGTTTGTTGTATGGGCAGTCCTGAGCCGTATGATTCGTGTATCTTCTCTCAATTGTACAATATTGGCCACTAGGGTTGGCTTGAGGTTGTGGTGCATTGGCGCACACGTTTGCCAAATGATTTCCACCACAAGTGTAACAACGTACATTAGTTGGTAGCTTGGGCACCTGTTTACTAGAAACTCCTAGTTTTTGGGCCACTTTTTCTGCTAGGTCCTCTATCGAATTAGACAATTTTGTGGATGCTAGAGAAGAACAATCTGAGTCCTTATAGACCTTTGAGAGTTCTAATTCCTCTCCTAGGTTGTCCTCGATGTCTATACATATTCTTACACACTCCTCTAGCGCTCTGGGTTCTTTTAGGTACACATAGGAGCGTAGTTTAGCGCTCAACAAGCCATCTAGGAACAGTGATACTTGTTTGGCTTGTGAGGGTAGCTCTTGCATTGGACATCGTTCGACATATTGTCTGAATCTACGTCCTGCCAGTCTAACTGTTTCCTGAGGGGTTTGTTTAAAGCTATGAATCAACGAAGACGTGTCATGTCTAATCCCACTTTTAGAGAATTCAGTGATGAATGACTCTAAAAAGTGATGGATCTCTCTAAATTGCCTTTGTTGCAATGGTTGGAACCAAGTTAAAGCGGTGTTCTTTAACGTTAGTCCAAATGCATTGTATTGCGTGAACATGTCCTCGACTTGTTCTGCTCTTAGTACTTGCTTGAATTCTGCGACATGGTCATAGGGATCTCCTGTCCCATCAAAGTAATTCTTCATGGATTTCACTAATTGAGTGGGTCTCAATACTCTTGCGTGTTCACGTGGTCTAGGTAGAGGAAAATCATCTCTACCACCTAGTATTCCATGATCTCTCTGTCTATCCGCTCTATTAGTGTTCGTGGTTGTTCTATCTCTCCCTATGGGGTGATTAAAGCTTACTTCCGGTCTCTCTTTATTTCCTTCTCTTTGATGTCCATGGGCTGAGGATGTTCCTGCCCCTTGTTGACTTGTATTCATGTTTGTTCTAGATGGAGGGAACACCAATTCACCTCTCCATGTGTATGTGTTTTTAGCGCGGTCAGGCACCACAAAGACTCTTTCTGAAGTCTCATCCAGGTATACAACCTTTCCAGGTGTATCTGGGTCCTTGAATTCATAAATTGTAATGATGCCTATCTCACCAGGGTGTTCCTTTCTGTACCTCCAAAAGGCTTCATTTGTCTCTTTATTTACAAACAACTCGGTGCTCCTGTTATCTTGAGGGATCCACTCTGGGATGAGTACTCTTGTTAATACGGATTTCCCTCTAGGTGTTCTAGGTTCTTCTAACAGTTCTTTTCCTTGAAATTTCGCTTCCGTCTCTAATTGAATTGTGCCAAACTCATTAGTATCGTTTGGCTGCGTACTTAGGACGTACATGGTTCCTTCTTTGTCTATGTACGCGTCTCTCTCAAATTTCACCACTGGTCTTTCCAATCCAATGGGTTGATCAGGGTTGTGCATTTGCACCACTTGCCTTCGCAAACCATCCTCATAGATGCGAGCACCTAAGCGGTTGGTTCGGAGAAACTCTAATTGCGTTCTATAGGGTCCTTCACGTTTTTCTAAGTATGCTACATTAGACCCTCCTTCTAGTCTGTCTGTGCTAAATGCCATTTCTGATTCGCTAGTATCTGAGCTCTCGTAGGGGTAATTACTATTCAATTGCTGAGCCCACGATCGTGCAGTAGTTCTTACACTTGCTTCTGATGATCTAAGGCTTTGTCGCTCCGACTTACCTATGTGTCTCCCTGATCTAAGGTTCATTAATTTTCTTCCTTGCACACTCAGTTACACACTTAGATCGTCACTGGTTCTTTTTTATTACTTTCTTAATTCTTTTTAATTTTCTTTGGATTCTTGTCTTAATATATGCGTCAGGAATTCGACTTTCCGTTATGATTTTGAGTTCTCGTTCCGTCAGACTTAGGTTCTTTCCTTTAGGCTTTCGTCACACACACCTTTACTTGTAGTCTTAAACTTGAAAGAATTAAGTATCTTGAACTTGAGGCGTTCCTATCGTCTTTAATCCACAACTACCGTT
>CM035438.1:44797245-44799745 GCA_020310875.1 Ceratopteris richardii | reverse complement strand
CACTATGCTAGAGATTGCTACCAAGGAGGAAACCAAAGGAACTATAATCAAGGTTCTTCATACAAAGGCCAAGGTAATTATGCTTCTACAAGTTCAGAAAATGACAATCTCTTGATGATGCACATGAATGGGAATTCAAGCAAAGTAGATAACACTTGGTATATTGATAGTGGATGTAGCAACCATATGAGTTGCAATGCTTCTTGGTTTACTAATCTACATGTTCCCAAAGGTAAAGGACATGTAGAAACAGGTGATGATACAGCCCATGAGATCTCCCATGTTGGAGATGTAGCTTTGGATGACAAGGAGGAAGGAAGATGTCTCAAGGATGTCTTGCATGTACCTACCATCACAAAGAACTTGGTGTCCGTTGGGCAAATGGTTGAAAGAGGCTATCAAGTAAGGTTCAACAAAGGTGGATGCTTTGTGGAGAACCCTAAGCAAGGTTACAAGGTCATAGCAAGAGGAAAGAAGCAAGGGAGACTCTTCACTTTGGAGGTAAATTCTCATTCTACTCAACATGTCTACTTCACATATGGAAACAAGAGGATTTCGGAGTTGGACTTGTGGCACAAGAGGATAGGTCACATCAACATACAAAGAATGAAGGAAATGCAATTCAAGAGGCTGGTTGAAGGTCTTCCCAACTTCCAAGGACAAGGTATGAAGCATTTATGTGAATCTTGTCAACTAGGGAAGCAAGCGAGACTTCCATTCAAGAAGAGTGGCTACATAAGCCAACATCCATTGGAGTTGATACATACAGATGTGTGGGGGCCAACGAAAGAGCAATCCATTGGAGGTAACAAGTACTTTGTCACTTTTATAGATGATTGCACAAGGATGGTTTGGGTTTATTTCATCAAAAACAAATCAGATGTGTTTACATGTTTCAAAGCATTCAAGGCAATGGTAGAGAAGGAAACAGGTACATATATCAAGAAGCTAAGGTCCGATGGAGGGGGAGAATATTTCTCAAATGAGTTTTCTGATTTTTTAATGGATCAAGGCATCAAGAGGCAAGTAACATGCAGGTACACACCCCAACAAAATGGAGTAGCAGAGAGAAAGAATAGATACATTGCCGAGATCGCTAGAGCAATGCTTAATGAGATGAATGTACCTAACATGTTTTGGAGTGATGCAGCAAATACCGCCGTGTATCTAATGAATAGGGCTCCTACCTCAGGGATCCATGGCTTGACACCATATCAAGCCTATTATGGTAAGAAACCTGATCTTTCCCACTTGAAGATATTTGGATGTACTTGTTATGTACATGTGCCAAGTGAATTGAGGCACAAGCTACAACCAAAGGCAGAAAAGTGTGTGTTTCTAGGATATTCAAATGATCATAAAGGTTACAGGTGCTTCAACCCAAATACAAAGGACTTGAGGATATCAAGGGATGTAGCATTTGATGAGCTACTCCCTTGGTATAAGAAGTATGATTGTATGCATGACTATGAAGAAGAAAAGCATGGACATGATGAAGAACAAATCGACCTAGAGCTAAGCGGCCCAAGGTGTTCCATCAATGAAGATAGTTCAAGCATGAACTCACCATGGAGGGGGAGACCTTCATGAAGCTATGAAGCACAATCAATCAACAAAGGCAAAGCAACATTGGTGGAGTTGGATGAAGAAGGTAATGAAGTTGAAGATGATGAAGGACACATGATGGAGAAAGAAGCCACGTCAAAGAAAGAGATCAAGTTCCCAAGGCAAAGGAGGTTTATTCCTCCAAAAGGTGAAGAAAGGAAGTCTTCTAGAGTTAAGTATCCAACTCAAAGGTTTACTTATGATTCATACATGGCAACACATTATGCATATATGAACAAAGTAGTAGAAGATCATGAGCCCGATTGCTATGAAGATGCAAGCAGGTACACTGAATGGAAAGAGGCAATGCAAGAAGAGATCGACGCACTTGAGGAAAATCAAACATGGACTCTAGTGCCCAAGAAGGAGAACATGAAGGTAATAGGTAATAAGTGGGTGTATAAAGTAAAGAGGAATTCAGATGGATCTATTTCTAGGTTCAAAGCAAGATTGGTGGCTAAGGGTTTTGCACAAACCTATGGAGTGGACTTTGAAGAGACATTCAGCCCCGTGGCAAAGATGAGCACCATTAGGACACTCATTGCAATGGCTGCTAGCAAAGGATGGAAGCTCTTCCAATTGGATATCAAGAATGCCTTTCTCAATGGAGACTTGGAAGAAGAGGTATACATGGAGCAACCACTAGGTTTTGTTCATAAAGAGTTTCCACATCATGTTTGTAGGTTGAAGAAGGCACTTTATGGCCTAAAGCAAGCTCCAAGGGCTTGGAACCAAAGATTGGTGGACTATTTGATCAAATGTGGTTACAATCAATGCAAGGCGGATCCATCTCTCTTCATCAAACAAAGAGGAGAACTTGTGGTCTACATGTGTGTGTATGTAGATGATCTTATCATTACAGGTAATGATACAAAGGGCATTGAGGAGATCAAGG
>CM035438.1:44707245-44784745 GCA_020310875.1 Ceratopteris richardii | reverse complement strand
TAGGGCTATTTTAGAATATATAGGCCATGAAGAGGCATAGGCATGGATATATAGGCCATGAAGTGGCTTGTATAAATCTAAATCAAAATTGCAACAAGTCCAGGCTTACATTACTATTAATGGTTTACACATATACTACCTATGATTCATATGAATTCTTGTTGGCCTTATTCTCTTATTATATGGACATTTCATGAGTCTAGAACCATTGAATAGTCTTCAGAATGCAAAAAAGCCCCAACCACAAAAACATGAGATTCAGGTCTGCAAAATTTTTGTAGGTCTGATTCTTGTATTTTTGTGATTGGGGCTTTTTTAGCACAAGTAGGCCTTGCAGATGCTTAGATATGGAGATAGGAAAGATTTTGATTACATACAAAGTGTGGTGGCTTGCATAAGCTAAATTGAGTCTACACATATGTTTGTAATAGGGAAAAAGAGATGTGTAGAGTCCTCACAGTCACAGGAAATAGATTTTGCATTGTTCAAACATTTCGTAACTTACAATGGATTACACAAGATATGAAAAAAATATATTTATTGATTCACAAGATTACATCAGTTGTCAATTACTTTCAATTTCTCAATCATTTTCTTTATCCTTTGGAGAGATTGTGGCAATTGGTAGGTTAATACAGATTTAGAAATTACATTGGGGTCTTTCATTCCAACGCCTATTTGTCCTAGCACCGTTCCTCTAAAGTTGATTCCAAGAGTAGTTACGACTAAAGATTTTCTAACCAAAATGACACAATTAGTGCCTTGGGTAATTGTAGAAAAACACAAAACTTTGCTCAAGGCCTTCAAGCATCAGGTCATGACGTGCCTGCCAAGACTGTAATCTTTATGAATTATGAAAAATCATCCTTTGGCAACTTTCCAATGTAATTCGCCAAGGATGAGGCACTATCGTGAGAAGATTGTGTTGGACATAGACGTCTGCGGAAGCACGCGAACAACACAAGGAAGAAGAAGAAGCTTGGAGCACAAACACACAATACTGAATGTATTACTAGAGAATGTACAAAGATAAGCCCATTAGGGCAATAGGCATATATACAAGCCGGGGGAAAAAAACCTCCTAAAGAGGGAAAAAAGTGCCCCGGCGGTCCTAGAGTGTTCACACACATCACTACCTAAATATATCAACAAATCCCCCTTGGGAGTGATGCGGTGAACAAGGAGTTGGCACTCATGTATAAGGAAGTGCCAAGCTATGTGGAAATCACTCCACAAAAGGAAGTAAGCCCAAAGCTTTGCGGAAAGCTTCAAACTTCTCCCTAGGCAGAGCCTTCGTGAAAAGGTCTGTAATGTTCTCCTCCGTGGGCACATATGCCAAGCTGATCTCCCCAGCAGAGAACCTCTCCCTGACATAGTGATAATGCACCTCAATGTGCTTAGTGCGAGCATGGAACACAGGGTTCCTTGCAACTGCCAATGCGCTCTGACTGTCAGTGAAGATGGTGGTGGCAGAAGACTGGCTAACACCCAAATCAGCCATAAGGCGTCTGAGCCACACACACTCAACAGTCGCTGTGAAAGCTTCCCTATACTCAGCCTCACAACTGGAAGTGGCCACAGTAGGCTGCTTCTTGCTCAACCAAGATATACATGAGCTACCAAGCACGAAGCAAAAACCACTGGTGGACACACGAGTGTCATAGCAACCAGCCCAATCTGAGTCAGAAAAAGCATGCAAATCTAGCGGTAGTGATCCCCCCTTGGGATAAAACAACCCAAGTATCCGAGTACCACTCAAGTAGCGAAAGATGCGCTTAACCGCTTTCCAATGCGTGACTCCTGGGCAATGCATAAACCTGCTCATCTGTGAGACAACAAACTGAATATCTGGCCGAGTAATGCATAAGTAAATCAAGCATCCAACAGCCTGCTGATAGAGAACAGCATCAAATGCATCTCCAGCATCATGAAGACTCAATCGTAAACCTGTCTCCATAGGAGTGGCAATAGGGTTACAGTCTTCAAGGCCAAAACGGTGCAATAATGTGTCAATATATTTCGTTTGACACAAAGCCATTCCACCATCAACGTGCATAAACTGAATGCCCAAATAGTGATGCAAATGCCCCAAATTAGAAATCTCAAATGAGGCATGCAAATCAGCCTTAAAATCAGCAATATGTGTCTCAATAGGACCAGTGAGCAGCATGTCATCAACATAGACAACAATGATCAGAAGCACATCATTAGCACGTTTAACATATAAGGTGCTTTCAGTTGGACTGTTCTCAAAACCATGTGCAATCAGATAGGCATGTATCTTCTCATACCAAGCACGTGGTGCTTGCTTTAAACCATATAATGCCTTCTTTAACCTGCAAACCTGGTTTTCATGCCCTTTCTGCACAAAGCCACGGGGCTGAAAAACATACACTTCTTCATGCAAGTCACCATTCAGAAATGTTGTTTTAATGTCCAACTGATGTACATTCCAACCATGATGGGCTGCAAGTGCATAAATGCTCCGAACAGTAGTCATACGGCATGTAGGTGCAAAGGTCTCATCAAAATCAATGCCTCTTTCCTGTGCATAACCCTTTGCAAGAAGCCTAGCCTTATACCTGTCAACTGTACCATCAGGTTTACGCTTCAGCTTGTATACCCACTTAGTGCCAATGGCCTTCTTGCCAGGAGGAAAGTCACATAAAGACCATGTACCATTCTTCATTATAGCATCATATTCAGATTGCATAGCAGCCATCCAATTTTCTAAATTTTGTGCTTCATCAAAAGAAACAGGCTCATTCTCATCACAGAGACTAGATGCAGCCATAGCATAGCAATCTGATGCAAAGGAGGCACTATGAGAGCCTAAACGAGTATGATATGACAAAGGTGCATCTAATTTGCTGTCACGCAAAGTCTGCACCAGCCATTTTGGCATAGTTTTTGCCTGCTCAATATCAGCTCTCTCATCAACAAGTGCATCATGTAAATCTGCATCAAAAATGGAATGATCTGCATCATATGAAACCTGCAAAGACTGAGAAGTTGCCTCATTAGGACCAGCACTAGCCTGTCCACCTGTAAAAAGAGGCATCAAAGTATCATACATGTCTTTGGAGCTAACAGATGTCTCCTTAGTACATGAAAGCAATGGCTGAATAGCATCTTCCGCAAAGACAACATCACGGCTAACCAGAATGCGTTTAGTCTGTGGATGATACAGACGATAGCCTTTACTTTCAGAACTGTACCCAACAAAAATACATTTTACTGCCTTATCATCCAATTTTCTGCGATGTTGTTCAGGCACTAATGCATATGCCAAACAACCAAAAACACGCAGATGAGCAACAGATGGCTTGCGGTCATGCCAAGCCTCATATGGAGTGATAGACTGCAATGCTTTAGTGGGACACCTGTTGAGTACATATGCTGCACACATGACAACCTCAAGCTAGAAACTATGTGGTAAAGCCTGACTTTTGACCATGCACTTCGCCATCTCCATGAGTGACCTATTCTTTCGTTCAGCAACTCCATTCTGTTGAGGTGTATACGGCACAGTACACTGGTGTTTTATCCCACGTTCAGCCAGAAATGCATTAAAATCTGAAGACATATATTCCCCCCCTCGATCAGAACGGAGGGTGCCCATTTTACATGCTCACAGATTTTCAGCCAAAACCAAAAACTGTTTGAAGCACATGAACACTTCGGACTTTGCTTTGAGTGGATATACCCATGCATGCCTGGAAAAATCATCAATGAAAGTCACGAAGTAAAGGTAATTTCCAAAAGAGGGTGTCTGCATAGGACCACAGACATCACTATGTACAAGCTGCAGTTTCTACGTAGCCCGAACTGAACCATCTTTTGGAAAGGAAGAACGCTGCATTTTGCCCAAAATACAGCCTTCACAAACATGTTTTCTAGGTGCCTCAAGTTTGGGCAAAGAGGACACCATTTCAGATTTCTGCAGGCGTGACAAACTAGCAAAATTCAGATGACCAAAGCGTGCATGCCATAGCTTTGCATCTGACATAGCCTGAGAATCATGAACTGCACATGCCGAATCATTCACAGATCTTTCATAGTCTATGAGCTTATACAGCCCACGACATAAAATGCCAGAAGCAATAATCACATCGCCATTTGAGAGATCATGGACTGTACACCTGTCATCAACGAGTTTCACAACCAAGCCAATCTTGGCTAATGCAAAAACTGATAACAGGTTCTTTTTTATCCCTGGCACAAATAAAGCATCTGACAAAGTGAAAGAACTACCATCAGTAGTAGTCAGAATGATCTTACCAACTCCCATAACAGGATAAGAGGATTTATTGGCGCATGTGATAGTATTCCCTGTAGGGGCAGCCTCGAGTGAAGAGAAGAAACTACGCTGCGAGGTAATATGTTTGGTCGCCCCACTGTCAAAGTACCAAACATCTGAGTCTACTGCAGACATGCACTGATCATGAGAAGATGGGTCAAAACTGCAGACAGTAGTAAACGCCCATTCTTCTTCCTGCACAAGATTTGCAAACTCTGTTTTTGGTGTAGAGGCCTCTGCAACAACCATTCGAGCCTCTTTCTTCTTTGCCTCTTTAGCAGCCAATTTTGGACAGTTCTTTATAATATTATCATTTCCTTTACAATACTTGCAGAACAATTTCTGCTTTTCTGATTTCTTCTCATCTTTATCCTGGTTCTTCGATTGTGTAGCATTTGCAGATTTCTGCTTACTAGTAGAAGAGCTCCATTTTCCTTTGCCCTTCTGACTAGCCAGGAAAGCTTGATCTGCAACATGCATAATGGACCTGTTCTGCCTGGACTGATCTTCCTGCAACAGAACAGAGACTAATTCCTCAAATGACAAGGCATTCGGATTGCCTTTCATCATCAACCAAAGAGTAGAGGCAAAACTCTGATATGAATCAGGAAGACCATTCAGAATGGTTTGCACAAGTGAGCTATCTGGTATAACCTCATCAGCAGAAATCAATTGTTCCTTCAGGTCTTTGATCTTTGTAAGAAAACTGTCCATAGAATCACCTTCATTCATGTGCTCACTCTCCAACTGTTTTCGGAGGTAAGCAACACGAGCCTCATTCCTAGCTTGGTACAAAGTGGTACGTGTATCCCAAGAATCCTTTGCTATTCTGCAAGAGCGAATGTGAGGAATAATGGCACGTTTGACAGACAAAGCTATCAATGCATGTGCCTGGGCATCTCTTCCATCCCAACGAATTTGCTCTACAGTAGGTGCAACAGAAACAACAGCACGAACAGGAATCTGCGGAATATCATCTTCGACACCATCTTCATCAGCTCCAACACCTGTATTTGCAGTACCTGTCGTTACAGGTGTAACAGGACGTCTTTCAACACCCTACACAATGTTCCATAATCCTTGTGCAACCAGTACATGTCGCATCATATAAGCCCATAATGGGTAGTTGGTACCATCCAACTTATCCTCAACAACCAACATACGAAATACATCACTGCTTTCAGCCATGGCCGGTGACTAAAATACCTTGATGCAGTAAATTGACTGTATCTCAAAAAGTTGAACAAAACTGCCCAGACGAGTTCTGCTAGACCTGTAGTAGACTTCGAGACGCTTAAACTAGCGAACAGAAACTGGTATATACCTTTGGCACAAAAGGACGAAAGAGCCTGCACAAGCGCTGCGATAGTGCGTTCGGAGGCCGAAACGAGCTCAGATCGCGATTTCGGCACCACAGAGTGAAGCAGTTTTGATCTCGGAAACACCTTGAGTATGCTCACCAAATTTCGAGCGAATCTGAGACTGCAAACGGAGGAGTGTCAACGGCGCCCTAGAAGAAGCGGCGACCTGCTCTGATACCAATTGTTGGAGATAGACGTCTGCGGAAGCACGCGAACAGCACAAGGAAGAAGAAGAAGCTTGGAGCACATACTCACAATACTGAATGTATTACTAGAGAATGTACAAAGATAAGTAGCCCATTAGGGCAATAGGCGTATATACAAGCCGGGGGAAAAAAACCTCCTAAAGAGGAAAAAAAGTGCCCCGGCGGTCCTAGAGTGTTCACACACATCACTACCTAAATATATCAACAGATTGATCCCCACTGGATCTTATAGAAAACTTGTCCACTTCAATGGCTTCCTGTTAGATAAGAAAATGATAATTTAAGTTCCAATCTTATTAAATTAAATTATTCAATTATTCAATTATCACTTATATCATGAATCATGTCTTGTTCTTCCCCTCTTCTAGGGGGGCCATCAAGATCTATGCTAGAGTAGGCCCACCCACTTTTCTTTGCTACTAGGGATGTAGGTACTTTATTCTTCATTATTCTCTCTTGTGTTGCACTGTACTCTTCTTCCATAGTGTGTTATCACCTTTCAAAATTTCTTCACACACCATTGCTATGGTGTCTGCCATAGTATCACCCAGTGAGATAGATTTCTTTTCATGTAGATCAGATGTATTATCAAGTCAAACATCCGACATTTTGGAAAAAAAGACTTAGGCGGAGTCTGAATGCCTTCTCAATATCATGAAGGAAAATAAACTCCTCTCCATCCACACGGATGATGGAGAGATATTCAATTTCCACCTCTAGTAATGTGGGCTCAGAGGGGTTGAGATTCGATGGTAGGGGCTCTTCTATACTTGATTTCTTGCACAAGTTGTCCTCCACACAACTAGGGAACTCTCGTTGCACTATCCACTCTCTTTGGCTAAGTTTATGACCTCTAATTGAGGCTCATTGCTTTCATGAACAAATTCCCCTATGAAAAGGTTGGGGAGATCCATGGGTGTAGGCTCTAGCTCCTCATTGGTAATAAATATTGTTGTGGCAATATAAGAAAGATACCTAGTACCCATCCTATTTTTTTTGTTAAGTTATTTTATCAAAGGAAACATTTCATCCAACAAATGCCATCAAGTGCTTAAGGCACTTCATAAAAAGCTTCAACACCTTTATGAATGTAGAGCAAAAGGTCACATAGGACCCACTTACCCTCATAAGGTGGGATATCTGTAAAGTGGCACAAGATGTAGCACTCAAGGATCTCTATGATTTCCTCGAGCACAACAAAATTAAGTTGGATTGTCTTGTCTAGATCTTGGAATCTAGAAACAAGGTCATACAAGTGTGTTTGACCTTTGTATTGAGTGGATTCCAAGAACTCATTGAAGAGTTTTTGAGGACATTTGGACAAGGGGGTAGTAGAGATGGATGCAACCATTCCATGTAAAGGCAATGTGATTGCTATGGTGTGCTTGCTCTAGGAGTGCTTTTAGCTCTTTTTGGTTACAAAAGTGAGAAATTAGAGAATAAGAGTTGCTTTTATAGTAGTTTCAATCTTTTAGAGTGAGTGGGACCCGTTTAAAGTTAAAACTAATAGTTGCAAATATAAAAAACATGCACATAACTCCCCCTCAAAAAAAATTGGCAGTATAAATGATCGAACATATAATCATTTAACATAATAAGAAATACCACATCTACACAGTTGAAAAAATAGAATTCTTGAAATTCTAAAATTGCAATACTGCCATGGAAATTTGGTGAGCATACTCATGTTGACTAGAAGATTAAAACGGCTTCACTCTTTCGTGCCAAAATTGCAATCTGAGCTCATTTTGGCCTCCGAATGCACTATCATAGTGCTTATGTAGGATATTTTGTCTTTTTGTGCCAAAAATATATATAGGTTTCAGTTCGCCAATATGAGCATCTCAAAATCTGCTATAAGTTTAGCAGAACTTGATAAGGTTCTATTCAGCTTTTTGAGATATAGTCGATTTTCCAAATCATGCTATTTTAGTTAGTGGCCATGACTAAAAGCAATGATGTATTTTGTATGTTGGCTATTGAGGATAAGTTAGATGGTACCAATTACCCATTATGCATTTATATGATGCATCATGTATTGGTCGCAAAAGGACTGTGGAATATTGTGCAAGGTGTTGAAAAACATCCTATTACACTTGCAAATATAGGGGCTGAAGCGGATGTAGATGGCATCGAAGATGGTGATATTATACAGATTCCTATTCATGCTATGATTTTTGCTGCACCTATTGTAGAGCAGATTCATTGGGATGGCAGAGAAGCTCAGGCACATGCATTGATAGCCTTGTATGTCAAACATGCCATTATTCCTCACATTCACTCTTGCAAAATAGCTAAGGATGCTTGCGATACACTTAGCACTTTATACTAGGCAACGTATGAGGTTCATGTTGCTTATCTCCAAAAACAATTAGAGATTGAGCACATGAATGAAGGAGATTCCATGGACAATTTTCTGAAAAAGATCAAAGATTTGAAGGAAGAGTTTTGCTTCCACTCTTTTTTTTATGATGAAAGGAAATCCAAATGCCTTAGCATTTGAGGAGTTAGTCTCTGTTCTGTTACAAGAAGATGAATCTAGGATGAACAAGTCCATTATGCGTGTTGCAGATCAAGCTTTCTTGGCTAGTTAGAAGGGCAAAGGTAAATGGAGCTCTTCTATTAGTAAGCAAAAATCTACTAATTTTGCACAATCAAAGAAGGATGATAGAGGGGACAAGAAAACAAAAAACAAGAAATTGTTTTGCAATTACTATAAAGCAAATGATCATGTCATAAAGAATTTTTCAAATCTAGCTGCAAAAGAGGCAAAGAAAAAAGAGGCAAAGAAAAAAGAGGCTAGAATGGTTGTTGCAGAGGCCTCTACAGCCTATTTGATTACACATGGTTTTGAGAACAGTCCAACTAAGAGCACCTTATATGTTAAGCATGCTAATAATGCGCTTCTGATCATTGTTGTGTATGTTGATGAAATGCTGCTCATTGGTCCTCATGAGAAGCATATTGTTGATTATAAGGCCGATCTGCATGCCTCATTTGAGATGTTTGATTTGGGGCATTCACATCATTATTTGGGCATTCAATGGTGGAATAACTTTATGCCAGATGAAATATATTCATACATTATTGCAACATTTTGGCCTTGAAGACTGTAAACCCATTGCCACTCCTCTGGAGACAGGTTTATGATTGAGTCTTCATGATGCTAGAAATGCATTTGATGTTGTTGTCTATCAATAGTCTGTTGGATGCGTGATTTAGTTATGCATTACTCAGCCATATATTCAATTTGCCTCATAAATGAGCAAGTTTATGCATTGCCAAGGTGCCAAGCATTGGCAAGTAGTTAAGTGCATCCTCTGCTACTTGAGTAGTACCCAACTACTTGGATTGTTTTATCCCAATGGGGGGATCAATACTGCCAGATTTACATTCTTTCTCTGACTCTGACTGGGTTGGTTGCAATGACACTCATGTGTCCACGAGCGGCTTTTGCTTCATGCTTGGTAGCTCATGTAAATCTTGGTTGAGCAAGAAGCAGCCTACTGTGGCCACTTTTAGTCATGAGGCTGAGTATAGGGCAAATTTCACAGCAAATGTTGAGTGTGTGTGGCTTAGACACTTTATGGCAGATTTGGGTGTTGGCTAATCTTCTACCACCACCATCTTCACCGACAATTAGAGTGCATCAGCAATTGCGAGGAACCTTGTGTTCCATGCTTGCACTAAGCACATTGAGGTGCATTATCATTATGTCAGGGAGAGGTTGTCTACTAGAGAGATCAATTTGGCATATGTTCCCACACAAGAGAACATTGCAGACCTTTTCATAAAGGCTCTGCCTAGGGAGAAGTTTGAAGCTTTCAAGAAAGCTTTGGGATTACTTCCTTTTGTGGATTGATTCCACATAGCTTAGCACTTCCTTATACATGAGTGCCAGCTCCTTGTTCATCGCATCACTCTCGGGGGGATTTGTTGATATATTTACGTAGTGATGTGTGTCAACACACTAGGACTAACGGGGTAATTTTTTCCCTCTTTAGGAGGTTTTCTGTCCCCGGCTCTTGTATACACCTATTGCCCTAACAAATTACTTATCTTCGTACATTCTAGTGGTAATACATTCAGTGTTGTGTGTTGTGCTCCAAGCTTCTTCTTCTTCTTCCTTGTGCTCTTTGCATGCTTCCATAGACCTCAAACTCCAACATCACCTCTTACCAATCTGTAGACAAATAAAAAACTTTAAATATCATATTTGAATATAATAATTTGTATAAATAAAAGAAAAATACCATAAATTTTTTACCTTATGCCCTTGTATTATGAACTTGGATTGATCCAGATCCCCAAATCCCATTATTGTCAGATGTTCTCTGACATTGGCAAGGGTCCAAGGATGATTCATTAAAATGACTTCCATTTTGTTGTTGGGAAAATTTATCTTAATTTCAAATGAAACTAAAAAACTCTTAGAGCTTTGTAATGGTATTCATTCACCAAGTTTACACATCTGATGATCATAATAGAATTTGATATACAATGAAGTATGGTGTTTGAGATATCAAAATGCCATGCCTATTGCACCAATTTTACAAAGTATCTATCCCCTTAAGTGTATCCTTCTACAAGTCCCCAATTTTCACCTGGTAAACCCTCCACTTTCTCATATGTAATATCTTTACACATGAACATTGTTGAAGTATCTAGAACTATGAATATCTAAAATAGATGTACTAAACACTGAACATAAAATACACCAATGTAGCCCTATAGATCTAGAAACTCTTGTGAATTTCAAAGAGCTATGTATGTCTGTTACCATCTTATGCTTCAAAGATGTCAAGGTCTATATATTAGGTTGTGGCCACTCGAGCTTGAAAAGAGAATCTACCTTAATCATATCTAACCTACCAAAATCATTTGATGAAGAGGGTACAACATATGTATGTGTGTAAAAAAAAATTCTCTGATGTAAAAGATGAATGAGATAGGCTTGTGGAAAGACTAGTGGCCTAACATCTGCATGCAATGCTTGAAAAGTACCTGTAAGACATGAAGTGGTTGCTCCTCCACCAAGGTAGAAGGAAATATGCCTACAACAAAAAAATACACATCTTCATAAGGTATATAAAGAAATTAGAATAGGAATCAATCAATACTAAAGAGTAATACTTATAATTGATAGGATATCTCATTTTGTTTGAATTCTTCAATATCATGCTTGAGATTGTAAAAACATATTGTGCAATGAAAACAGTCCCACCATTTTTAAGATTTTTGAAGCCCAATAAATTTCCTTTCCCATGAACATCCAAGTTTCAATGATCTTTTATATGATGAGGGGCAACACCAAAGGGTTGCATGTATACCCATGCACTAACTGATGTCCTAACCAATGTCGTTGTACAGCCTTGATATTGTGACATTTTGACATGATAACATCATCTTTTGGACTCCTATAGGATTTAGCTGGTTTCTCCATTGGACTTCAAGCTATATAAGTGATAGTAGGACTTCATAGAGGAAGATGGAGAGAGAAAGAAGTACATACACATGAGCTTCGATGGTATGCTAGGGAGAGAAAATAGTGGAAAGGAATGACTTTTTGGAACCTAAGTATGAAAGTGTGAGGTTTTGGATGGAGAAAGTTGTATTTTGAGTCATTTTTGAAAATTTCACTTTTTTCACATAAGTTCATGCCTTTAGGGGTCAAAAATAGCACTTATGATCCTAAAACATGGTTGGGGGGCCATTGAATGGTGTTATGATGAATTTTAAAAATTTTTGAAATTTTTGAATTTTTGGGCACATATTGTTTATGAGGTTCCTTTCTCTCTCTAGATGCAAAACCTTAACATAGGGAAATCTTGTCCCCTCTCTGCCTTTAAGCCTAGTAATTTATAGGCTATAGGCTATGTCGACAACCCTCTTCTTATTGGTCCATCACTAATCAATCCTTAATCCATAAGGCCCATGCAGGGTTGATTTTTTCCCTAATGCCTACATTGTCTCATTCGTGGGGCAAAGGCAAGGAAGAATAGGTTTCATTGTCGCTTTGTGGAGTTTCGCAATGCTTTTGATATGATCCCACACGAGAGGCTATTCAAGCACCAACTGGGCCTTGGGATCGTAATAGAGATGATCTAGTACATCCGTGCTCTCTATGAGTGGGTGTTTGGTCAAGTCTGATGCCTTGGTGGCTTATTAGAGCCCATTGCTAGCACCATGGTATTACACAAGGTTTCCCACTCTCTCCAAAACTTTTTGGGCTATACATTGATGAGATCCCCAACTAAATACTATGAGCAAGCAAGGAGGGGAGCAACTTAGGAGGTATCCCAATTCACATTGTATTATATGGTGATGATATTGTTTTCATTTTCGAATGAACTGAGGGACTTCAATGCTATCTTAGAGTTTTGGATGATCTTTGTACACATAGAGGATTAACTGTGAACCTTGGTAAGACCAAGGTCATGATTTTTCACACATAGAGAACTGACTGTGAACCTTGGCAAGTCCAAGCCATTTTCACCATAGAAAGAGTGCTAGTTGAGGTGGTCATTTCATACATCTACCCGGGAGTCACTTTCACCAACCTACCAAGACCTTTCACTATGAGGCACACAGCTACTGGCTGACTCACCCAAGGGTATGCAGCCCTATCCATGCTAGAGTGGAGGTGCCATGAGGAAAACATCCAAGAACCTTGCACGAAGTGGTGGCTTTTTGATACACTATTCACTCTGGTCTTGATGTATTTAGTGATGGTATGGGCACCGGGTTTGACTGTCAAGCAATGGGCACAAATAGAGAGGTTGCATATAAGTATGATCTCATGCTTGTTTTGTAGCAAGTAGACCATGCCACATGACATCATCTAAGCAAAGCTCGTTGCACCACCCATGGTCCTCGAGGCACTATTCCAATTAATAAGCTTCATTCAGAGGACAAAGGAGTTGCCCCATGATAGATTACTTGTAGAGCATTTGAAGTAGCTATACAATTGTCTCACAGTGGTCATGATAGAGCCTAGTACTCGTACGTGAGAACTTGGTTGGCAACATATGGGCTAGATATGGAGCATCTATCACCTTTTCAGTATGACCCCGATTCACCTTACTTTGACCTGTCTTGCAATGAGAGGTGTATTGAGAACGGATCTATGGAGGCTCTACATCAAGAGCGTATGGAAATAATCCAGTTTAGAGGGGAGGATGTTAGATATAGAGACCAATTTATCACCATTTTGTAAGATGGGTTCATAGAGAGACCACATTACATGGACATCTATATGCCACACAACTCATGGGTGGCCATTGGTAAGTTGAGGGTGGCACCACACATATTGGAGATCAAGAGTGGGAGATACAGTCGGGTCCCCAGGGCAAAGTAAATCTACAAACTATGTAGAGAGGAAGTGGGAGTGACGAGCATTTTGTATGTTGATACAGAGCGTACACTCAGATTAGAGACAAATATGAGACTCTATTTAGAAGATAGCCCACCCTATGAGAGATTATGGACTCCAAATATCAGAGGTAGTTAGGGCGTTTATAGAGATACAAAGCCATAAGCATGCACTTTTACTATTGGCACACACAACTACATGGACGGATAGACAAAAACATCTCATTATTTTTTTCCAAAAGACCACAATTCTTTCCCACATGATTCCAAATAGGGAGTGACACTACAACAGGCTAAGGTGATGTGAGCTAGACGATGAACACAAGTCATAAGGATGGTTTTAGAGGACTGAGGCTACACCATTGCAAGATAGAGGAGATTTGAGCCCAACATTACTAAGCGTTTGCGGAGCGAGTAGCCCAAAAGAGAGCAGATCCTATAGCTTTCATATGAGAAGCAGTAGCATGGCTCCTTCTATGTACCACATCCTCCACCTCCCCACTGACACTAGATGAAGCTAGTAGATGAATGCATTCTCATGTTTGTAATACCCTTAGCATATAAACATGCATATAGCTCTAGAAATAGGGCTCCATCACCACACCATCACCCTTAGTACTTCACCACTCATGCTTGAGATTAGATTGTATTAGCTTTTTATGCTCTTGTTTTTTCTTTCTGATAGCCAAATGACATCTGCATCATGTATCTTATGTTTTGTCTCATAGGTCCATTTTGGTATATCATAGACGTAAAAAAAAATTAAAAGTTCTTTCTTTCTTTCTTTCTTTCTTCTTCTTCTTCTTCTTCTTCTTCTTCTTCTTCTTCTTCTTCTCTCTCTCTCTCTCTCTCTCTCTCTCTCTCTCTCTCTCTCTCTCTCTCTCTCTCCCTCTCTCCCTCCCTCCCTCCCTCTTTGTCTCTTTTGGGCTAAATGATTACATAACAAAGTGGGATAGAAAAGAGTCTGATGCATCGATCGAGTCTTTCCAAATCCTTGAACATGATTGCAAAAAACTTATAGGTGACTACAAGTGATTACAAGTATATGCACTTACAAGATTTCTTTCAATAGCCACCTCCCAAGTACAACCATTTTATTCATATTTTCTAGTACTTTTATTAGAAAAATATGATATTTTTTTCTCATGCTTCTAGTTTTGTAGTAATACTAATGTATATGAATGGCATTTGAAAAGTTTATGTGAATCCTGTACCATCAAAAGTTGTTCACAATCATGGTTTTTCAAGATTTTCTTTCTCCATAAATTCTTGAAAACTATTCTCTCCTTAAATTTGTATAGGATTTTTTACAATTTGATTCCCAATATGCTTGATTAAGACTGACGAACCAACTATGTGAATTTTGTTTTTAACATAGAGGCCTTTTTTGATGATTCCCACATTGATACCCATATGATTCCATCTCAAAGACTTTAAAAGATAAGAAGCATTTTTCAATTTTGAGTGTAATATGATATATTTGGAAATATTTTTTATCAAATGGTTGGAGAGGATCTTTTAAAGATTAGATACCATGACGTACAAAGAGCTAGAGAGTGGAAAAGAGATATACGGTAAAAAAAAGCAATAACTTGTTTAAGTACCATAACTTTCATGTACCTAAGGCCATAAACATGATCATGAATCTATAGTCCTAAGCACATTCATGAACTTAACCATAAAGATTACTCCATAGTCAAGACTAGCATGATCATAATCAAAACCGTAACCATGAGCAACATGATCATATGCATATCTATATCCATAATCATCATGAACATAATGATAAATGTATTCATAATCATAAACATCATGGGCATATTTATTTGACCATCACGAACATAACGATAAACATAACAAAAAGAAGTACCATACTCATAACCATGAACATCATGGTCGTTGTTGTAAGAAATAATAGAACAGAGGAATCGACTAGTAGAAAAAGTTGAGAAAAACCACAAACAAAGAGAGACATAGATTGAGAGATAGAGAACTCAAATTCTCAAATTGACAAGAGTAATGCACTAGAAAGATTGTGTTGTCCACCTGTGCACTCCCAATATGGAGCTTATATGGCGATCTAGAGAGACTCTAGATGAAGGGCTTACTAGTGTGCAATGCTATGTAGAGCTACACATGGGCCATGTTTATATAGCTTTTACAATGGGAGTTGGTATAGATAAATGTAGTCAGTAGAGACCAAATAGTTGGCAAGATATACAATCTGACAACATCTTCATGACTAGAATTCCTACCATTTCGGCCTTTGTGGACGAAAGGGATAGGCCCTCAAAAGGGGGCAAGCCCCCACTGCATTCACCTCATTAAATTTCTATGGGGAAACCATGCAACATCACAAAACCTTTATTTTTTCCTTGAATGGAAACCCAACGGCCCAAAAATTTATGCCTTAGCTAACCTAATGGATAGGCTCACAAAGATCATCTACTACCATCAACAATCACACATAGACCTCGTTGAACTTGGAAGTTAGGGCTCCACAAATGTTAGGGTTCTCACAATGGCTTCTCCTCATAATGTGGGCCTTACAACTTAGAGCGCCGTGGATCATTTTTGGTCACTTGGAGTGTGGAGTATTGAGTATATTTGACAATAACTACTGACAAAAACATAACCTTCAACAACATAGCCCATTAAATATTGTTGATTCTTGCCATTAACACAACTGTGCGTTTGTGTATGTGTGTGCACTCTCACATGCCTCTTCAAGCTTGATTTTCGGTCGGGGTGTGCAAGTATTGTAAGCCGATATGGATAAGTGTCCACTATTGAGTCATATCCATGAATTTTTCATGCGCATATGCATGAAACACAACAAAGGTGTTCAAATTCCAGTCAAGACATACACGAAACTTAGAGCTAAAACAATTATTTTCTTATCTCAAGAAAAAAAATGGGGAGCTAAGTTGCATACTGTTATGAAAAGATTTCCATGTGTTATGAAAAAAACATACTTGTGATTCCATATTGTTATCCCCACCGTTCCATTTTCATATCCTTTATTTCTCAAAATTAGTATTTTCATATCAATTCTTCCATTTTGAAGCACAAAATGGGAATTCTCTCGGCTAGTAATTTTATTTCTCCAGCTTCTTATTTAAATTTGGAATAATATCATTGTGACTAGCCACTAGCTCAATTCTTATCGCTATGGGTTGAGATTATGATATAATGACTTGGTCGTCTCCTATTCAGACACTCAAAAGAAAAAACATTCTCTCTCTCTCTCTCTCTCTCTCTCTCTCTCTCTCTCTCTCTCTCTCTCTCTGAATATTGTTGGGTGTGTGTGCGTGTGTGTGTGTGTGTGTACAGTCTCACATGTGTCTCTTCAGGCTTGATTTTGGGCTGGATTGTGCTAAGATATGGATAAGTTTCCACTATTGAGTCGTACCCATGAACTTTCATGCACATATGCATGAAACACAACAAAAGTTCTCAAAGTCCATTCAAGGCATACACAAAAGTCAAAGCCCAGTCCTCTCGATCAAACTGAATCAAGATAACTGTCTTCCGCTCCTTTTTTTAAGGAAGAAAGAGAGCTAAGATAATTATCTTCTTCTCGAAAAAAAATAGAGAGCTAAGATAATTATCTTCTTCCCTTGAGGCAGTCGTACCAAAATTAGAAATGTTCAAAAGGGAAAAAGCTAAAGAGGTTTACAAGGCATAAAGATGACTTGATTTGTCTCTTTTTCTTATGTCCATACAGTGGTCTAGCTTTCTTAAGGATATGAAACAAAACTGGCTATATGAAAAACCTCAAGTCAAATCAAAATGATTGAAATCGTTGGAAAAAGAAAGCTTTCTCCTTTGTGTTGAACGCCATGAGACAATCAAGATATGGAGCAGTAGTTCTGTCTTTCAGACACTCTCAAGAGCATATCTTTACGAAAACCAGGTAAAAGCTGTGCAACATTGCATGGAAGCCCAAATTCTCATATGCTTTTTCGCTTTTCAATACTTCTAACTTTTGAAGTGAAAGTAAAGTTTTATAATAGATGGATACAACATAATTTGGCTTCCTTACATCTGTGGAAAAGCGTGAAATCGGATCCCGAAACTTGCAGGCTAAAGTCTGTAAATTATGAAGAGCAAATATTCCTTCACTCTTTTATGTGACAAGCTTAGTGCGTTTAAACATTCCAGAAAATTAAATCAAGCTCTCATGTAACGCATTCAACATACGTGCTTTCAATCATCACTTTTCAGTCTACATCGTGGCTCGCATGGAAGATGGAGGCGGCAGGAAGACGGAGGCAGCAAGGTATAATACAACCTCCTCTTCTATTATCAACTGATTCTCTTCGAAACTGACTCGATTCCAGGAATTAATAAATTATATTCATCTTATTCATCTTTCCTGTTATTTTCTGCTTTCACAGCACGTACTGGTAGATGAAATTGATCTAATCTATGTTCTCCCTATAAGAAAACCTCCACACAGAAAAACATCAGCAATAGTCTAGTATGATCTGCCACGTCATCTGATGATAGGGCACCAAGTATTTGATATTCATTGGAAAACTAGAGGGATAAGCTCTTTTATACGGTACAATAATATTTTCGAGGAACAATAATAAAAGTTCTATCTGCCTTACCTTGTATCTAGGTGAAGATATTACATTATAAATCAATTATTCTTTCTATACATTGTTTGCAGAACTTTCATTCTGCTCTGCAGATGCTTTTGATGTAATTTCGGAAGACGTGAGGCTTAGACTGAATTCCCAAAGTCTCTCTGCAAGTTCAGGGTTGTTTGCAATCGAGTGAGGACTGGAGACTTTGCAGTCGGCAATATATTTACCTGTAACTTTGTTGACACTCGGATGAAGAGCCACAAAACACTGAGTGGCAGCACCCTACAAGTTAGATTCAGATGTTTTTAGATAAGGATGAGATTCATATCAGTGAAATAATGAAAGAAAACAACTGCTGAGATGCGAATTCTTACTTGCGGAATAGATTTGAGGAATGGTGATATCAATTTAGTGGCCAAAGCTGCCATTTCATAAGCTCAATGAATAAATACAAACGTTCGATTTGTTTCCTGTGTACTTGTGCGTGCGGAGTTCTGAATGATTCTAACGAAAAAATTAAAAAAAGTTGCTTGTTACCAAGAATTTTGCTGTGTCTCACAATGTTTGTTGCGATTACTCCAGGATGCACACAATTGATAGTCACATTCGCATTCTCTTTCTGTAGCGCACAATCGGGTAAGGTTCAACCTCAGGATAATGCTTGAATGCACTGCAGTTAAAACTTAACTAATGCTTACACTCAGGCGCTTGGCAAGCTCATTTGCGGACAAGATCACTGCCAGCTTCGACTGTCCGTATGCCTTATATTGAGAATAGCTGGGATTGAAAAAGGAAAAAATCACCAGTTACATATTGAATAAATAACATTACCTGAATTATTGATGACAGTTACAAAGTGAATAAATTAATCACACTCTACTTTTTCATTCTGTACGCTCATGAATTGATCGTGCTACAAACAGTGGTATCCGAAAGAGCATAACAACATCGCAATAAGCGTTCAATCTAATTCAAGCTATAAGGAGATTAGGCCTCGGCCGAACTTCCTCCTTAAAAATAAAAACAAATTCACGTGCAGAGGTGCAAGAATTCTTCAACGTCAAAGGTAATATTAAAGATAGAAAGATTTGCCATGGTAAATACTCACCCAGACTTTTCGTTGATTCCTTGCAAGAGGATCCCACCCTTATATGTTTGACTGTGCAATGCAGAAGTCACGCACACAATCCTCCCCTCAGTCCCAGTCTGTTCTGCAGTGTTTTTCATCTTTGACAAAAGCAGGTTTGTAAGAAGGAAATGTCCTACACAGCGTAAAGAATATTTGAAAGCCGGCCGGTTTAGAACTTACGGAGCTATGATATAACTTCCATAAAATAAATAAACATAATCAGGAAACGTCACCTAGGTAATTTGTGGCGAACTGGAGCTCAATGCCGTCAGCAGATAGCGAATAGGGGCAGGCCATGATTCCAGCATTGTTACTGCTCCAGCGATCGTCCATGTTGCACGAACGAGATTAAACAAAAAGAAAGAAAGCCAAAGTAATTCGGTGCAAAGGTAGGTCTTTATCTTTCTATTGACGCGTAATCGCTTCATTAGGTGTACATCAATAGATGTTTCCATGTTACTCACATCAGAACGTTCAGAGGAAACCCCTTCGATTCGAAAGTGGCCACGAATTCACGGACTGACTGCATCGACCCCAGATCAAGTTGGATTACGTGCACACGCGCGTTGGCCCCAGCATCCTGCAGGATAGCTTGCTTAACACGTTCACCAGAATCAACATTCCTTGCGGCTACCACCACTTGTGCACCCCGCAACGCCAGAACGCGTGCCGTTTCACGTCCCACACCGCTCGTTGCACCTTCTCAATGGATCCATCAAAGAATGAGCCCGAAACCAGCATCGTGCAACAGGCAAGTATAGTGCGTACAACAGAAATCCACAGGCCCGTGTGCATACACACCTGTGTCTGTGAAGAAAGGCATTCATTCACCTGTGACAATTGCAGTGATATGCGAGGCGTCGATGCCCTCAGTCACTTGCTCAGCAGTTGAAAAATATCCAAAGTTAGCAGAAGACGGACTCATGGTTTTCTCCTCCACAGGAACGTCAAGCTTATGTTGTTAGATTTAGCGCAGAGAGAGAGAGAGAGAGAGGGAGAGAGAGAGAGGTTTTGTATTAGTGTATGTCACACGTGAGATATTGTAAGAATAAATGCCGTAACGATCTTCTCTTGCCAATGATGAGGACTTGAGTCTTGAAGCATTAAGTCATTCGTTAAGTCATTCCATGAACTTAGACATAGACATTAAGTCCCATTCACTTGTAACTTTTTCTCTTTATTATAATTAAAGTCCGGGAGATTAGGCTAAGGCAGAACTTCCTTTATTTAAAAAAAAAACTTAGACATTAAGTCATTCATTGATGTCCGCAAAACATTTCAAAGGAAGGTTGTTCCGCCGTCTTTTGTGTGGAAAAATATATGTAACTGTAAATTCATTGGCTGAGCTATTCGAATAGCCAATGAAAATATGTTGTCCCTTTATGTCCCGTAGGTTGAGTGGTTTGGCATTGGCTTCTTGAGGTGAAGGTCTAGAGTTCGATTCCGGAGCTAGATATGTAAGCCAAAAATGCTCCAGATTCCACCGGGTTAGTGTGATTTCAGCATAAGATATCACCCTTTCACATTGTGGACGCTATGACATGATGTGACATATGTATGAAGTTTGACATCAACACATTGTGTGAAGAAATCCCAAAATCATACAAATTACAATTAACTCTAAAGAAGCTCTTTCATGAGCATATGTAAAAATTGAGAGATTCCTATGATTGAATAAGATTCGATCAAACAAACCCTACCTAAGTTCAAATAGCATGGCACCTCTATTGGACTTTGGTGAACTGGAACACACACAAACAACACGAGGAAGAAGAATCAATTTGGAAGCACAAACCCCAATGTGTTACTAATAGTCGAATGTGCAAATATATGTAGCATGCCATGACTATGTTAATGAGAGTATATACAAGTTGATGGAAAAACTTCCTAAAAAGAGAAAAATAGTACATTTTTAATCCTAACTATGTTTGCTTTTATGGCAAATGGTAAGCCCATCACACTCCTAACTAGGAGGTTGTGAGTTCAAATCTCTTATACTTCATTACATAAACCTTCGTTAGGAGTGATTGGATGAACAAAGAGCTTGCATTCATGTATAAGGAACTATTAAACAATGTAGAATAAGATGAATCGATAAAAGGAAGTAAGCCCAAACCTTTGGGGAAATCTTCAAACTTCTCATGAGGAAGAGTCTTTGTGATCACGTCTACAACATTTTTCTTTGTGGGTACATAATCCACATTGATCTCACATGTAGAAATTCTCTCCCTAACAAAATGTTAGTGCACATCAATGTGCTTAGGGCTTTAGGTTTGTGTCAACTCTCAAATGTGATATAATTGTTAGTAAAGATGGTGGTAGAAAATGTCTTACCAACAACCAAATCATCCATAAAGTATTAGAGCCACACACAGTCAATCATAACTATGAAAGATAGCATATGCTCAGCCTCACAATCCACAACATGTTGTGCATTTCTCATCCAATACATGCATGAGCTACCAACACGAAGTAAAAACCACATATGTGCACATGAGTATCATAACATATTGCATCCGAGTCGAGGTACTGTAGCAATACTAATCCTCCCTTTGGATAAAACAAACCAAGATACCGAGTATAACATATATAGTGAAAGATATTCTTAACTACATATCCGTGCTTAACACCTTGGTTAAGCATGATTCTTCCCATTGGAGAGATAGAAAATAGAATGTAAGGCCCAATAATGCATATATAAATAAGGCACCTAGAAACTTGTTGATAGAAATCAACATTTTGAAGAATCAAGTCAAGCATGATTATGTATTCATCAGAGTCAAAATGGGTTTGTGGCCTCAAGGCTAGAATTTTCAATAAAGTTTCAATTTCTTTTACTTGACACAAATCAATGCCTCTATCAACATGCATAGGCTGAATGCCTTATTAATGATGTAAATGCCCCAAATCTTACTTAAACTAGTCTTCAACTCATAAATAAGGTCACCTATGTGGCACCATCTTGAGGATGATCCATAGAGAGTTCAAGGCATATTTGAGTCTCAAAATCGTGTATTAAAATGCAAGGAGATCATCTCATTTCTAAAGAGGTTGTTTCGCGTGTTCCAAAACACAACCTAGTAGTTTGTTTGTAGACATTGCAATAATAGTTGGAATTCAAGGCTTCCCTATGTTTCATGGGCCCAAGAATGGACCTTCACCCTTTTGGCTTGAACCATTGATATATCTTTACACAAGGTGCATTCCTCTAGTTTAAAAATATAAACGAAAAGAAGTTAGTCCTGAAATCTATCATCATCGTAAAGTGCACTTGCATTGCTATATTGCAAATATGGATAAACGAATCACCTTTTGGAGGTAAATGGAAATGAAGAATGGATTGAGAGAAGGAATGCTCATGGAAAAATGTATGAAAAATGTAGCGTTCCCCAAGATTTCTCAATTATATATGATCATTCCTCACAATGTGTGTTGATGATGATCATATACCACATGGCAAGATTCGATTGGATATATTGTTATTGTTCTTAATCTTAGATAGGATGGGAGAATTCGATGGAACACCTCCCCTATGAACAAACACGTCTCAACATATGAAAGACACAAGTCTCAATGCCATCACTTTTCTTTATGCATGGGAGCATACTCCTCATTCATTCACTCCAAGAAAAAGGGGGGCGTAGCGACGCCCCCGAATCAGGAAAAAAACGGGAACCGTCGCTTATGCGACGAGGTCGTCGCATAAGCGACGGTAGGAATTTCGGATTTTTTTTTTTTTGCCCGACCCTCGTCGCATAAGCGACGATAGCGTCGCATAACCGACGCTACTTAAAAAGCATCGCTATCACCGTCGCTGATTAGCGACAAATTTAACGACGTTGGCAAACTGCAGAGCGTCGCATATGCGACGCTTTGGAATGTAAAAAAAAAAAAATTGATTTCTCCCGGCACATTTGTGCCGGGACTTGGACGCGAGCAAGAACAGTGAGACCAAGAGAGAGAGAGAGAGAGAGAGAGAGAGAGAGAGAGAGAGAAAGAGCGCACGCGAGAGGGAGAGAGAGAGCGAGACCATTGGCAGGTATGCGCACACACACACACTTACACACACATACATATGTACACACACATATACACGCATAGACACACACACACATACGCATAGACACACACACACATACACACAAATACACACACATATACACACATACACAATGCATAATGCATACACATACACACATGCACACATAATGCATACACATGCACACACATATACATGCATAATTCACATGTATACATACACATACATAATGCATATGCATACATAATGCACATGCATACATACACATACATAATGCATACACACACATATGCATACATCATGCATACACACACATACACACATATGCATACATACACACATAGACACATACACACATAGACACATAGACACACATAGACACATACACACACATAAACACATACACACTCATAGACACACACACATACACATAGACGCGCACACACATACACACATAGACACATACACACATAATGATGCATTCACACACATACACATGCATACACACATAGACACACATATACACACACACATCCAAACATACACACTCATAGACACACATAATGATGCATTCACACACATACACATGCATACACACATAGACACACATATACACTTACACATCCAAACATACACACTCATAGACACACATTCATACACACACACATCCAAACATACACACTCATAGACACACACACATACACATAGACGCGCACACACATACACACACATAGACACGCACACACATACACACACATATACACACACAGACACATACACACATAATGATGCATCCACACACATACACATGCATACACACATATACACACACACATACACACACATAGATGCATACACACACACATAGAGAGATATACACACACATGCATACATAATGCATATGCATACATACACATACATAATGCATACACACACATATGCATACATAATGCATACACACACATACACAAACCTATGCATACATACATGCATACATACATGCATACACACACATAGACACATACACACATCGACACATACACACATAGACACATACACACACATACACACTCATAGACGCGTAGCGACACATACACATAGACGTCGAAAAAAATAAGAGGCAAGCTAACATACCACCTGAGTCGTGGCAGTTTTTTCGTAGACAGCTACGTCTTCAGGAGTCATTTCCTCAGCAGAAGGTACACAAATTAATAGTTTATATTTATAATTTTTATATATTTTAGTAATTTTTTACATTTAATTTATGTATTTTTTTTCTTGAATAAACAGGCTGCTGCAAAGAAGAGAGTGGAGTCGGGCCACACATCGCACTTAGGCCAAATGGGCCATAATGGTTTTGTAGCTACATTTGTAAGTATATGTGTTATTGTGAGTATATTTTTTATTTTAGTTAAAATGCAAGCAACTAATGTTTTTTATTTGTTTCATTGCAGCGAAAGGATTATGGCCGATATCCTACGAAACACGAGATCGAGTATGCTACACATTTTGGATATCGGCGTTTGGGCGAGTATATACAAGATCATCCTCATGCCTTTGTGAGTATTTTTAAATTTTGTATAATTATTTTGTTGTTATGAATGTTTTAATTCTTTTATTGATTTATGTTTGTTATATGTAATACAAGAGTATTATGGGGAGACAAATATGGATGAGGTGGAGAGACAAACACAGGAGGGACGATCTCGATCGTCACAGGGTGATCATGACGATGAGGATGAGGAAGATCAGGATGATCATGATATTGCTGCTGATGATGATGATCATGATGATGATGATTAGGATTTTAGTTGATTATGACATTGGATTATATGTATTTACATTGATATATATATATATAATTTTTATCTATATATTTTTCATTTCAGTTATGTTTTGAATTGTGTGTATGGTATTAAGTAATGAAGAATTTTGTTCTATTGATTGTTATTATTGTTTATATTAAGCATGTGTTTTAATACTTAATAATATAATTCATTCATATGTGTGTACCTAAATGTATATGTATGTATGTGCATGTGTATGTGTGTGTATATGTATGTATGTGCATGTGCATGTATAAGTGTATATGTGTGTATGAGTATGTGCATGTGCATGTGTATGTGTGTGTATGTGTGTGTATATGTATATGCATGTATATGTATAACTCTATGTGTATGTGTGTGTATATGCATGTATATGTGTATATGTAGGTATGTGCATGTGTGTGTGCATGTGTATATGTGTTTTAATACTTTAATTATATAATTCATTCATATGTGTGTACCTAAGTGTATATGTATGTGTGTGTATATGTATGTATGTGCATGTGTATGTGTGCGTATATGTATGTATGTGCATGTGCATGTATAAGTGTATATGTGTGTATGAGTATGTGCATGTGCATGTGTATGTGTGTGTATATGTATATGCATGTATATGTATAACTCTATGTGTATGTGTGTGTATGTGCATGTATATGTGTATATGTAGGTATGTGCATGTGTGTGTGCATGTGTATATGTGTTTTAATACTTTAATTATATAATTCATTCATATGTGTGTACCTAAGTGTATATGTATGTGTGTGTATATGTATGTATGTGCATGTGTATGAGTGTGTATATGTATGTATGTGCATGTGCATGTATAAGTGTATATGTTTGTATGAGTATGTGCATGTGCATGTGTATGTGTGTGTATATGTATATGCATGTATATGTATAACTCTATGTGTATGTGTGTGTATGTGCATGTATATGTGTATATGTAGGTATGTGCATGTGTGTGTGCATGTGTATATGTGTTTTAATACTTCAATTATATAATTCATTCATATGTGTGTACCTAAGTGTATGTATGTGTGTGTATATGTATGTATGTGCATGTGTATGTGTGTGTATATGTATGTATGTGCATGTGCATGTATAAGTGTATATGTATGTATCAATATGTGCATGTTCTCGTGTATGTGTGTGTATATGTATAACTCTATGTGTATGTGTGTGTATGTGCATGTATATGTGTATATGTAGGTATATGCATGTGTGTGTGCATCTTCATCATGTATAAGTGTATGAGTGCATATCAATAAGTGTGAGTATGGTATGTAATGAAAATAACACAATTCAAATGATCTACAAATAATAGAAGTTGTACTTACAATTGTTAGCCATAGTTTTTGCTTGGTTAGCTTCTTCAATAACCTGCAATAAAGAGAGAAAGAAAAGAGAGAGAGAGAGAGAGCTTAGGCAAAACAACAATTCTGCATATACTTGCTTCAGCTCGTAAGCGCAGCGCAATTGCGAATGTTGGAGATCTCTTCGATCGGATGCATGAAAATGCCGATTGCAGAGCCTCCAACGTTTTAATTTTTGTCCGTCAACAGATCGTCGTGTAAGCGATGCTATTCGTCGTCGTATAAGCGACATTTTTTAGCATTGCTTATGCGACGGCTACCGGCGTCGCTTATGCGACGCAAAAAAGCATCGCTTAAGTGACGCATTTAAATAGCATCGTTTTAGCGATGTTGTACAGGAGCGTCGCAATCCAAGTCGCAAATACCGTCGTTTTTTGCATTGTCTAATCGATGGTCCGCGCCCGACGCTAATTACGATGCAAGTTGCAATTTTATAGCGACGAAATTATGTCACCTTAACCATCGCTATACGCCCGTATTCCTTGTAGTGATTGCACTGCACAAGGTACCTCCTCCTCTCCCATCTTTTGCATGCTCAAGTTATGCACATAGAGCTCGGGCATTATGCATCATGCATGGAAATTCCAATCTTTTGACTACGTGAGATTAATGTAGCTCTTCATAAAGAGTGTGATAGGATTAATTTTTGTGGATAATACTCCTCACATTTTAAAACACAATCTGCTACTCGAGAGATAGAGTGTTTGAGCAGTCTTGCATTGTGTTTCAAAACACATCAAAAGTATGGAGTCCTTTGTGGATTCTCCTCCTTGCTTTTCGTAAGACACAAAGTTGCATGCATCATATGCCATGCTTATTATTTCTTTGTGTTTCAGACTCTCAAATCCCTATAGCGAATGTCTGTGGATCACATTGAGGCCTTCTTGAGGAATCATGTATTGCAATGGAGAATAATGTTGTTGCAATCACTATTGATCAACCCAAAGACAAAGTAAAGCACCCAACATTGATGTTAGAATCTTTTGTAACAATAGCAATGGATGATGTGTTGGACTCTAAAATTCTTAATTATCTCGTTGATCTAGGACTGGAAAAGAACTTCCATATCTTATATGGAATGTTTAACATAGATATAAATTTTGAGAAGATATTGAAGCAACAAACTCCCATGATTAAAGATTTCTACCATGTGTGCAAAAGGGCACAATGAAGCTCAATGAAAAGGTAATGGTTCACCTGTCCTCGATAGCCAAAGGTTGCGCTAAGCACAAATTGATAGAATGTATACGAAATTCGAAGAGACCCTCAAAGCGACCTACACATTCAATCAACAAAGAATGATAAAGAAGGACCTCAAATTTGGTTTGTACATCCACTAGGAGATCCACTAGACAGAGAAACAAGAGGGGTATGTGAAGCACCTAAAGGACATTGCCAAGGAGAGTTTTACATATGAGAAGGACCTTAAGCTCGAGCACAGATTCAATATGGAGAAAGGCTTCATCATAAATCAAAGGATAGGTGAGATTGATGAGGTCTCATGCCAATCAAATGGCATGACATTAGAAATTGGACATATGATAAATATGGAATCTAAAAAGGAGGAGGCTTGCAAGAATGATTTGATCTTCTTGAGGTTTGATAGTATGGGCATATCATACATTAACGAGGCACAAAAAATTGATGTAACCAAACATACATTTATTTTACCGACACCCGCCCCCTACACTTGAGTTGGAGGGCCATCATCATGTTTTGCTAAATGATATACAAAAAATATTCAATATAAGGGAGGATGAAGCCCTAGCAAGGATCTCCCAAAACTATGCAGGAGTTAAGCATTGTAGACAAGAGTTCCTAGATATTGAGTTGGAAGAGGGGAAACTATTCCTCAAGCAATGCTTTTGTCTCATTAAAGAAAGTAACGAGCATATATTTTGAGGGATGAATTTGGGAGAAAATTAGAGATGGAGGAATCTCCAATACAATTGCCAACGACCTCTGCTTGAAATGCCAAAGAATTCAAACATTTCACTCTAGCAAGATGACATGATAAGCAAGTAACTGTCTATCGCTTCACTATATGCTCAATATTTCCTAGGATATCATAGAAATTTAAAATTATTCTTTCTTCATGCTTGCAACTTTATTTTGAAGATGAAAATTTTACCAAACAATAAAGAGATACCGAGGACATCGGACATGAGAGACTTGTGAGCCTTTCAAATTATCTTTATTTTTTTTGCCCCTTTCTAGGATATTTATTTTACATAGTATACTTATTGAACACAGTAATGTATGCATCACATTTTTGAAGTAGTTAGCCATGATTCTTAGGGAATATCAAATGCAAGAAACACAGAAAAAGTCATGTTCATGGAAAAGAAGTAAGTGATTCATTTTCTTGGCTACTCATCTAGCCATGAGGTGATAAGAGCCAATTATTTTTTCAGATATGCGACTTAGGATATCAAGAAATTTTATTTGGATTTTATTCTCTAAAAGGCATACTATAGATGGTCTTACCCAAAATGTGCAGAGCCACCATATATGTTGCAACTTGAATTCATCTCAAGGGAGTTCAATTTCAAGAAATTGTATTTGGATTTTATCTCTAAAAGGCATACTATAGATGGTCTTACCTCAAATGTGTGGAGCCACTATATATGTCGCCAAGATTCTACACAAAAATACTTTATGTTTCCTCCCATACATATCCAGCATTTTCTCTATTCATTAGGGTGATAGTAGCTCCGTCTCACGTTCTATCCTTTTTTATCCTATGCCATGTCAAATTGAGTGGTCATGTTGTCACCTCATGTTGGTCATGGCAAATTAGGTAGAGGAGACACCTTAATTTAGATGTGCCAAAAATGGGTGGAGGTGGCACCTATTTTGGAAGTGTGGCACTTTTTGGTCACTTGAAGCCTTGATTGATATGAAAGCCCTTGTTTTGATTTACACATGTGAGGAGATGTTTAGATACACTCCAAATATGAGATGATAATGCACAAATCTTGCTCTACACTTGCCAATGTAGCTTTCGAGTACCTTAGTAGACACCTTTAGCTTCCCAAATATGCATTTGGATGCACTCATTACAATTGACCCAAGAGCTTTTAGAAATAGCTAAATGAAGACCTTATCTCACTACTAGAAGCAATTTTTCTAATGTAGGATGAGTATACGATGAGAAATGATATTAAGAAGTTGAGGGTGTAATCCCGGTTGCTTGCAGAGAGCTTATGCCACAATTTAATGAACCAAATGATATGAAAATTGATAAGTAGTAAGAAGAGAAACAATGCTAGCTACTATGCCAAGTTGAATCACCTAAAATAGATGCATATATGCAGAGAAATCGATTGATCATTATCATTAAAATGGTGATTTTGCAGTAGACATTACACAAAGAATGACTTGTACTAAATGAATCAAACATATGTAATTATGAAAGTATGATACAATGGAGATGATGTAGAATTACTCATAAAACTGTGGGCTTAGTGTAGCCACAATCTTGAAGCTCAATAACTCCTTCTTCTCTACCTCATACTCGCGACTAAAAGTCATGTGTTTTTATAGTCATGAACTCATTTTCAATTTTGAATCTGCCACCTAAAATTGTTCCTACCTTTTTGGTAGTGATTGATTTGATTCTAACCACTTAGGTTGTTGTGATATAAAACTCGTAATGCTACATGATTCCTTCAATCAATCTATTTTACTTTTATCTCAAGAGTAAAACCTCAATCCTTTTACAAGAGGTGTTCATATGTGCTCTATGAGTAATTAAACAACCATATGGAATAAACATTTGATATTTGGTCAAGAATCAAGGTTTGACAAACGTACCAATAGCTCCCCCTCAAGCCTAAGATGTTTTAGTCTTTAATCCTTGGGCATTTCATGTAATCCAATCATGGATTTAAACGTGTTAAGCCTACTTCCATCCAATGATTTGGTCATCATGTCTACACATTGCATGTGAGTAGATACATAGGATAATTGTATCTTCTTACTTGCAATATTTTTCCTAACAAATTCTCTATGCTTAGTCCTAGCATGAAAGATAGGATTACTAGCTAAATGAACTGAGCTCATATTATCTGCAAATATAAATGGAGTGCCAAAATCCAACCCTAAATCTATGTATAGGGTCATGATCCACATTGGTTCTTGTGTTGCATTTGCCAACCCTCTTTATTCAACTTCAATTGAGGAAAGAGATATAGTAGGTTGCTTCTTTGAGGACCAAGAAATAAGTTCTGTACCTGCAAATGATAGATACCCAGATGTACTTATCCTATCATCCTTTGATCCTGCCCAATCTGCATCAGTCAATAGCTTCACATTTAAATTGGGTGTGTAAGGATAATATAGACCTTCATTGAGTGTTACCTTCAAATACTTCAATATTATTTTGGTTGCATCCATGTGAGGTTTCCTAGGAGTGTGCATGAATTGGCTAAGCACAATTACTCCATAACAAATGTCTACCCTAGTTAGGGTAGCATAGTTCAAGCTTCCAACTAGAGTTTGGTAGCTTGTAATGTCTTTAATTAGTTCTCCTTTATGAGCACTTAATTTGTGATTGACCTCCATGGGAGTACCTACAACCTTTGTGTCTTGGATTTTGAACTTTGCAAGCATATCCTCAATGTATTTCCTTTGTGTAAGGAACATTCCTTGATCTGTGTAGAGCACTTCCAATCCAAGAAAATAAGTGAGCAATTCAAGATCACTCATCTTGAATTCTTCTTTCATTTGGGCTTTAATCTTCTTGATTCCATCCGCATCATCACTTGTAAGAATGATGTCATCTACATACACAGACAAGTATATAACTTCAATTTTAATTTTCTTAATGAAAAGTGAAGAATCAACCTTGCTTAGTTTGAACTCTTTTTCCTGCAAGAATGTAATGATTCCTTGGTTCCAAGCTCTAGGAGCTTGCTTTATTCCATAAAGAGATTTCCTTAGTTTGCATACATATTTAGTGTGTGTGATTTATCTATAAATCTAGGAGGTTGTGCCATGTTCACTTCTTCTGAAATCCAACCATTCAAGAATGCATTTTTTACATCCATATGATAGATGTGCCAATTCCTTGAAGGAGCTATACTCATGAGAACTCCGATTGTTGGCATGTTTTCCATAGTAGTTAAAGTCTCCTCATAATCTATGCCTTGGGTTTGAGCAAAACCTTTTTCCACAAGCCTTGCTTTATACTTGTTTATTGAACCATCTGAATTCTTTTTACCTTATAGATCCAACTAGATCCAATGATCTTCATGGATGGCTTCTTGGGAACTAGGTCCCATGTATGATTCTCATGGATGGCTTCTATCTCTTCCTCCATTGCTTCTCTCCACGCTGATTTCTTGTTCTTCAAATGTTGATGGATCCTCTGAGTTGATATCCTGAGCAATATAGATTGAATGCTTACTGACCAGAGAGGTGTCAAATCCATACCTTTCTAGCTTTCTCTTTTTCCTAGGTGATCTCCTTATTGTTTGTTGAGAAGATTCTACAGTATCTCTCAACTCCTACATCTTTTTTTTGCGTTTATTATTCCATGTCTTGATGTTCCTCTTTCGTTTCTTTTGGTCATCATCATAATCAATTGTATCTTCATGTAGTTGATCATTTACCTTTTATAATGATGGAAAGTCCTCCTGTAGGTGATAAGGTAGCTTGACTTTCCTGCAATCATCCTCAAACCAAGCGTTGTTCTCGTCAAAGAAAACATTTCTACTAACAATAAAGCCTTTAGTACTTGGATTATACAAGATGTACCCTTTTTTATTTGATTCATATCCAATAAACACACATTTCTCTGCTTAGGATCCAATTTACCTCTGATTTGTGATGGAACATGTGCATAGGCTATGCATCCAAATATCGTGCAATGATCAAGGCTAGGTCTTCTTCCATTCCAAGCTTCATAGGATGCCATTCCATCTAATGCTTTTGATGGGAGTCTATTAATGAGATATGCGACTCGAGACACATCTTCTGCCCATAGATAATTGGGTAATTTCTTCTCATTAAGCATGGACATTATAGCTTCAACTATGGTCCTATTTCTTCTCTCTGCCACTCCATTTTGCACTGGAGTGTACTTGGTTGTGATCTCTCTTTTGATGCCTCTATCTTGAAGATATGCATCAAATTCATGGGAGAAGTATTCTCCCCCTCCATCTAACCGTAGCCTCTTTAATGTTTTCCCTATTTGATTATCAACAAGAGCAAGATATTTCTTGAAACAATTGAATAGTTCATCCTTGTGCTTCATAAAATATAGGATGGTCCATCTTCCACAATCATTAATAAAAGATACATAGTACTTGGATCCTAAAATTGATGGTTCCTTGCCAGGTCCCCAAACATCTGTTTGGACTAGCTCCAATGGGTCACCATGGATGTAACCTTTCTTCATAAAAGGTTGTCTATGTGACTTTTTGAATTGACAAGCACTGCATTTGTATATCATATGTTGCTTGGATATATTAAGTAGTCCAAGCACACTTTCATCCCTTCATTTCTTTGAATTCACTATTGTGGAAATTATTCATTCCCCATTGGCGTAATTGTTTTTCAAATTTGAGGTATTGTCTCTATCCTTAAGAAAACGTATGAATTCCTCTTTTTTTTTAGAATCATTTTCTTATCAAAGATTTCAACTTTCCTAGGTGCTAATGATTCTAGTTCTATATTTGGAAGTTAACTAGACCTATCTTCAAACTCATGCAATGGTTCAATTATGTCAGGGGAGCACTAGACTATGCCCTTTGACTAGACTAGATAATATTTTGGAATTATACTTTTGATTACAAGTTCACCCATGTAGGGAAAATAAAACAAGAATATATAACTCACACAAGATGTCCCACAACTCGAGACTGACATACATGGATAACTAGACTAGAGATGATATAGGAGATCCCACAACTTGGGACCATAGGTATGAAGTAAGATATCAAGATTATAGGAACTCCCTTCAAGGAGATGAATTAGATATGTCAAGAAATAACTCGACAGGATCTCATACTATGAGATTACAATAGGACAAGAGAGAATGTTTAGACAAGACTAGAACAAAGGAAAAAACTAGAAATTGAATTGGAACTTGGAGATTACTTACTTGGTGATCATGACTCCTTGAGCTCCCAAGACTAGCATTGGCAAGATTGAGTATGTGTGTGTCCAACCCTTCCTTATATAGGTTTACAAGGGCAGTTCATCAGTGGTACTTACAAATTGATGATGTCACTGATGATGTCCTTAGTTTGAAACATGACCTCTAGATATTAGAATCAAGCAAGAAGACAAGCAAGCTTAGGTTTTGGCACATTCCAGATACAATGGAAGCATTAGTTTCTGCAAACTCTCAACCAATCATGAGATATAGAAAGTCACATGGAATTTGGGATGGTTTCCTTTCTTCATGAAAATGCTTCCCCCTCAAGTGAAGAGTTCTACGAGGATCGGTGATGTTGTCTAGTCTCAGCTTCATTGGATTTTCTTATGAAACTCTCGAAACTTGATCCGTACTCTTTGAAGGTTCTCTATAGGTTCCCAAGTACAATCATTGATGTCATATCCTTTCCAATGAAAAAGTTACTCCAATCTTCGTCAAGATATTCTCGAATCTAGGACATGCTCAAATTGGAATTCTTTATGATCATCAATCTCAATATGTGGTGAAGGACTAGGTCTCTCCTATCAATGGTGAAATATGATATGGATCCAACATGGACACATGGAAAACTAGATGTTTTCTCATGGTACTTGGTAACTGGAGCTTACATGTGACTCGATTAATCTCAACCAAGATGGTGAATGGACCAAACCTCTGATTTTCTAGCTTTGCACTAGGCCTTGAAGTCTAAAAATTATTTATAGACAACCACACTTTATCCCCAATGTGATAGGATGGATTTTGAACTGATGCTGATCTACATAATACTTATACTATTTTTGAGCTCTATGGATCTCTTCCTTGGGTTCTTTGTGAATATCCATGACGTAGTGGGCTATCTCTTGGAGCTGGGTTCTTGGTATGAATTGAGAGTTGTATATCCATCCTTGGGTGTTGTCCATAATTTGCTAAGAAGGGAGTCTGCTTCATAGATGTATGAACACTGTTGTTATAAGCAAACTCTACAAATGGTAAAAGCTCAAACCAATCATTTTGATGATAGTTGATGGTACAATTGAGATACTATTCTAGGACTTGATTCACCCATTCTATTTTTCATTAGTCTATGGATGATTGGTTGTAGACAATTTGACTTGAACACCGAGGAGCTTGCAAAGATTGTTCCAAAAGCTGGATATGAAACTAGACCTCGATCATTGACAATATCATGAGGCAATCCATGAATCCTAAAGATGTATGTGAGAAGAAGTCTAGCAGTGCCTACATTTGTGATTATCTTGGTAATTGGAATCGAGTGTGGCATCTTTATAAATATATCGAGTATAACAAGAATGGCATCATACTTGTCGGACCTTGGTAATTCTATGATGAAATCCATAGATAATGAAGACCATGGCCTTTTTGGAATAGGCAAACGTTGAAAGAGGCCATGATATGTATTTTGGTGTATCTTAGATCTATTGCTGGTGTCACATGTTTGGATATATTATTTCACTCCCTTCCACATTTGAGGCCACAAAAAATCCCTTGATATGAGTTCTATTGTTTTATTCACTCCAAAATGTCTTGCTGCTAGGTTATCATGATGTTGTTGAAGTACTTGGATCCTAGGCTTTCGTCAAGGGATATATAGTAGGTTCTTATAGAATTGTAACCCATCATTTTCTTGGAACTTGTTACTTCATGAACTTTCCATTCTTGAATGTTTTTCTTGATGTTACAAAACAATTCATCATGTGATAGATTCTCACAAATCAAATGGGTCAAGACTGAATCTTCTTGATGGTTTGAAGAGATGGCTACTAAGCAAAGATATTCAGGCTTGAGTAATACACTATCTTGTTGATCAAAAGCCTCTTCACCTTTCTTTGATGCAAAGTAAGATCTTCTTGAAAAGACATCTGACTGACATTGCTGATGTCCTGGACAAAACATGATAACAAAATTGAACGTGGATAGAAAGTTACTCCATTGAGATTGCCTTCTATTGAGGATAAAGTACTCTAAATTCTTATGATATGTGTACTCTAAATTCTTATTGGGGTGGTCATAGAGTACTCTAAATTCTTATGATATGTGTTCACAATTACTTTATGAGCAGGTCCTTTTAAATGGTGATACCAGGTATCAAATGCATCCACTATCGCAAGAAGTTCCTTATCATGGATTTCATAATTAATCTCTAGAGGAGAGAATCTCCATGAATGTTATTGTTGAGATATCAAGCTCAACATGTGATGATCCAGGATAACACGTATCAATTTTTCATTTCTCTAACATGTATACTGGTCATGCCGATATATGTCAGGGACACTTCATTGAGCTTTATTGGATTTATCTACTGAGAGTGATGGCACATTTTTTTCTTGTTAGCTCACTATTTGTGGATATTAGGTTTTTCCTTGAATGGAATCAAGAAGCAACAAAGGTAATCTATTGGCTATCTGTTAGCATACAAGATAGCATGATTAAGCACATACAGGATGCGAAGACTCTGAAAGAGACTTGGAACAGTTTGGTCAAATTGTATGAGACCAATACGAAGGCACGAAAATTGCAACTCAAGAACGAGTTGCATACATTGGAGAAAAAGAGCATGTCGATAAGTGACTACACCAAAAGCATATGTGAGTCACGTGCATCTATTGGTGTGAATGTAGATGATGATGATAAGGTGGAACTATGCCTTCATGGTTTAGGAGCTGCATATAAGCAGTTCAAAACTTCTATACAAACCAGGGAAAATATTCCAAATTTTGCGGATCTAGTATCTATGTTGATTATTGAAGAAAAGAATCTTGGTGAGGATTCAAACTCCCAAGGAAAACCCAGTTTTGAGCAGATATTCTACTCTGGAAGAGGAAGAGGCAAAGCTAGAGGCTTTGGAAGTGGAAGAGGACACGATAAACAAGACCAAGGTCACAATAGAATCATGCAAGAGGAAGAGGACAGTTTTGAGAGAGGGAGCCAAAGAGGTCGCATAAATTTCCAAAGAAATGAATTAGGTAATGATAGTAAAGGATCTTGGAATTGTGGTAAACCTGGAAACTTTGAACGTGATTGTAGGTTGAAGAATCAAAATAACAGAAGGTAGCAAAACAACTATGCATCCACAAGTGCAAATGATTCTAAGAAGTTGTTCATGGTTCAACATCACATAGAAACATTTACCTTTTGTGACTTTTTATATCTTCATGCAAGGCCTTTTCTTATAAACTTAGGGTTTCTGAAGACCTCTACATTATGTCAATACACCTTCAAATTATAAAATTATTTATGATGTATTACGGCCTTGAAAACATAACATGGCCAGGCTATGTGGCTCTATTTTGAGATTTGATAATGTCTATTAGATACTCTCATAGACTTCATCTCTTGATTCCTCTCTTTAGGGTCATCTATTTCCACAGATAAACCTTAAAAACCCTTGCCAATCATTTCAAAATTGGTTCAAATTTGTTGTTATCTCATAGAAAGAAAGTTTCTTGCACATATTAATTAAACTTTCTCAAGAAAATTTGGTAAAAATATAAGCGAGCTTGAGAGGGAATGTACTACTGAAGCTTTGACACCACTTTTCTGTATTTTTCTAGGTAAAAAAGTAGACACACATGAATCACACTCTTACTTCAATGATAAAAAAACCCAATGAAAATTCATTTTAAAACAAAATAAGAGCTTTCAAAGTCTATATTGACTTCATATTATTTAATCTAATCTTGTCTTCAACTGATCTTATGTATTTGGATTTAATTCATTTTGGATTTTGTTAATCTAGTCTTGATTTCGTTTTCTAACATATTTTATTTTATTTTATTTTAGATTTGATTAAGATCAACTCTTACTAAATTTAATTTTGATTTTATATGAATGTTTGAATTCCTTTAATTACTTTATTTAAAATATTCAGATTTATAGATTAACTTTTATATGTTAAGTATTAAATTTCTTTATCTCTTTCTCTTTTACTCTTCCTCTCAAGGTTCTCTCTCTCTCTCTCTCATTCTTCTTGTAAAAAAGATGTAACCTAATTATTTGACTCCTTAACAAAAGATTCAAGTCTTGTTTTTTTCCCATAGAAGTTATTTCCATAGAATAACTAGAATCAACCACTTACTTATCCAGCCCAAATGTCTTGAATTTACTAAGCCCAAATGTTAATCAGGAATTACTAAGCCCAAATGTCTTGAATTTACCTCTCAATGGCACATAAAGTTTAATTGTCTTGGGAGATCAACTAATAGGATGGAAATTCAAAGCTTCAAATCAAGATTGGACTTTCACATATACACCAAAAAGAAATACAGAAGTTCTTCATTACCCAAATTGGTTATATTAGTAGGAAATATGAAATAAAACCCAATTAGTGATATTAAAATGTAATTTTTAGCTTTAATGAGGTGACCAGATAAAACATGTGAAGCTTCAGATTAAGTTGGACTTTCACATTAAAAAAAAAAGTTCTTTGTTATCAAAATTGGTTATATTAGTAGGAAATATGAAATAAAACCCAATAAGTGGTATATGAAATATAACTTTTAATTCTATTGAGGTTTTAAGTTGGTAACCTTACTTAAAGAAATTTACTAACCTTATACTCTCATCAACTTTCAAATAGTAGACCATTATATAATCATGAATCATGGAAAAATTATAGGCTTATGAATGAGTATTTGTTGGTCAATGAGTATTTTTTCACCAATGAGTTATCAATGCGAATCCATGAAGTTTGACCAAATTGTAGTTATCAATGAGAATCAATGTAGTTATTAATGAGAATCCATGAAGTTTGACTAGATTATCCATGAAGTTTGAGCAAATTATCGATGAGAATCCATGAAGTTTGACCAAATCATTCAAACAACATTGATGTATATCTTGAAGTATGTAAAAAAAAAATCTATTTTTCAAAATTGAATTTTTGCACCAAGTTTACGTGGAAATTTTTTTACCATTTTCTCACAATTGGCTTTAGGCTCTACCCTAATAGTACAATGTCTTCTGAGATGCATCCTAAAAGCAAACATTTTCATTCTTTTCTCAATATAATTTTAGAAATCCAGCATACAACCTAAAGTTCTAGGCTTCTTGAAAGTAGTAGCCTTTATCTTAGAGTTGAGGAAACTATCAAGGTTTTGGAAGAACACCCAATCATTATACATACGGTCCAAATAGGTCTATGTGTATTTGATTTTATTATCTAAGGTTTCTAATGCATCTTTCTTGACTTCATGCCTCTACCTTTTTGAAATCCATCTACGTTGTGAAAAAATTTGACATGATAATGGTGATACATGTATATTGACAGGGTTTGACCTTGTGAAGTACTTAGTCCCACTTTCCATATTTTTCTCCTCTTCATTTCCTAGAAAGAATTATTTCTCAAAGGTGAATTCAAATTGGTCTTGAATATTGAGTCAAAAAATTCAAGACTCATCCATCATGTGTATCTCTTAGCCCCCAATGGTAGCATCAAGAAATTGATACTCTATGGGAATGACCTTAAGATGATGCAAGTCTATCCAGTTCTGGAATAAAATGATAACCATATTCTTGTTCAATCATTTTCCTCTCCCAAGGATTGGGGAGGCCTAAGATATTTAACTTTAGATAAGATTATAAGCCTATTAGATTCTATAGGATCATAAAGAATGAGATTGGGGTGGCCATGTGCCTAGTTGAAGTGCTTATGGGATGAAAAGGAAAAACATTATACACTCCCACTTGGAGATTACTTAATATCTTAGACCTTTGGGGAGGAATTTTCACGCCTTATCTAAAGTAGGGATTTGACTTATCTACAGAGAACTTGTTTATATACACTAATTACGTCTTGACCTCATCCATAAAGTGTTGATGTGTAAAACACCACAAGAAATGAATTAATGTGACACTAGAACACCTCTATGGTCACCATTAACTCATTGCCACTCTAAACTTTGAGAAATGATAGCCGAAACCAAGAACTTTGCTTCTTCAGATTTTTCTAGTCACTCAAATATTATTTCTCCAAGATCTTTTATAGGCTGAAACTAGAAGAGTAGAGCTTTCCAACAAGCTATCATACACATGAAACAAGTCTCTAGAACCCAAGTTATGGTCCTCACAAGATGACCCTATATGACCTTCCAAAACTAGAAATTTTGCTTGTTTTAGTAAATTTCGATATCTAAAAATAAAAATTCGATGCCTAGCATCGAATTGCAACCAAAGTCGATGCCGGGCATCGACTTTGAGCTATTTCAGCCTCTTTTTCTACACCAAAAATAGCCTCTTGAACACACACATGAAGAAGACCACTTGTATGTAGGAAGTGGATGCCGAGCATCGACTTTATGTTGAAACTCGATGCCAGGCATCGAGTTGCTCCACAAACCTCATGATTTTAAGAAGTTTCATCAGTAGATAAAAGTCAAATATGAAGATAAGGACTTATCAGCTAGGATTCGATGCCAGACATCGACTTCTCACATAAAACTCAACCTTTCAACATACATTCGATGCTAGGCATCGACTTGCTTGGAAAACTTCAACTTTCCACCTTCCTCTTCTTTTTGGCTTAAACTTTGGGAGCTTATTTTTCTTCTTTTCTCATACTTTTCACTTTTTCTCAAGTAATTTGTTACACTTATGTGTTCCTCGAGTAGCTTTGATGTGAACCTTTTCCCTATACATGGGCACTTTTTACTCTAGTGTTGGCTAGAGGTTTTTTCCCCATGTTACCACATACTTGATACTCTCATATGTGGTGGTACTTTGTACTTAGGGATATTATTTAGCTCTTACTTCAGTTCAGCTCATCATCAATAGAGAGAGCTATTCCAACCATCATCTTCTCCGTGTGTCTTGCTACGTTTGTGCTCCTTGTGTGTGCTTTTTGAGTGTCTCTCACACTTCTACACACACCCGACAGTGGTGTTAGAGTAGGTTGAGCTCTTTCTCAAGTTTCAATGTTTCGCATCACAGTGCGCGCGCACTTTTAACAGTGCAAATGGACTTCCGATCATAGAACTGTGAATTTCAACAGCCAAGAAACATTTCCATCAGGTGTGCTGGGGTTTTACCCCCATTTCAAAGTCATTCATGCAGTCAGAATGGCCACTAGAGTGACAGTTTGTGAGCTGAAATTTCAGCATTCATTTCAGCTTTTGTCAAAGTAAAGAATCTGTCACATTCTTGTTCTTTTGTGAAATGACGGGCAATAATGACTTGTTTGGCATGCTTCCAGTTGAAGATAAGCTTGATGGGAGCAACTATCCGATGTGGTCTTACATGATGAAGCATGTTCTTGTTGCGAAACAACTTTGAAACATAGTGGCAGATGTAGATCGAAGATCCACATGTGCTTCTACTCCATAGTCTACTATCACAGATGGAGCTTCTTCTTCGAGTACAATGGTTTCTCATTCTTCATCTACACAGGAGCAAATTAGATGGGATGGAAAAGATGCGCAAGCTCTTGTTTTGATTGCACTTTCTATGAAGTGTCATATAGTTCCACACATTCTACATCACGATAGGCATGAGACACTCTTGCTTCTTTGTATGCCGTGTGTAATGAAGCATGTGTTGCATACTTGAGGAAGCAACTTGAGGATGTATGTCACATGGCTGAAAATGAGTCAGTGGATGTGTATGTGACACGCATCAAGGACTTGAAAGAGCAATTGGCAAACATAGATGAGAGCATTCCGAATGCATCACTCATTTCTACATTGTTGAAAGTATTACCAAAATCTTTTCAAAGCTTTGCTACTACACTTTGTTTGGTTGCAAAAGGAAATCCTAATATGTATGCATTTGATGAGGTTGTGTCTCTCCTTTTGCAAGAAGAGAAATCTAGAGTGAATGGGAGTGGTTTGATTGAGGGAACATAAAAGGGGAAAAGCAAGTATGTTTCAACTTTGGGTCATCAAAACCAAAGCCTAAACCTTCCTCTTCCACTCATTCCTCTAATGATGGTGATTTGCAAAAGAAGAAGAGATGCAAATATTGTCGAAAGGCAGGTCATACTATTGATGAGTGTAGAAAGCTTGCTAAACATAATGAAAAGAAGAAGGAATCCGGCATGTCTATTGGTGAAAATTCATCAAATGTAAAGAATGATGAATCTAACATGGCTCAAGATTTTTGGGCATGTGTTGTTACATGTCATTATGATGCTTCTTTGCATTCTAAATATATGGTTGTGAGTGAGGCTGATTTCGATTAGTTCTTTGATAGTGGTGCTTTAAAGCACATAACATCATGCAAAAGATTTTTTGCCTCTTTGAAGGATGCACCCAAAGGAGGACATGTGGTGTGTGAAAACAATGCCTCTTATCCTATCATTGGAGTAGGAGAAATTGAGCTTACGGCTGCAAATGGAGGTGTGATTCTCTTGAAAAATGCATTGTATGTGCTCGGTATCAAGAACAACTTAATTTCAGTTCCATTGATTGCCAAAGTTGGACTTCATGTACAGTTTGTTGATGATAAGTGTATGGTTCATGACTTCAGCAATGGCGATGTTATCGTGATGTCCGGTACATTATGTAATGGTTTGTATCGCATGGATACATACAAGAGAATTGCCTCAAATGCCTTAGTTCCTCATAATTCTTCCATGGCTGAAATGGAGCTTTGGCATGCTCGTTTGGTCACTTGAACTTCAATAGTTTGATTTACTTGCAAAAGAAGGACATGGTTATTGGCTTGCCTACACTTGATTCCATCAAAAAACATGCATTTGAAGGTTGCATTCTTGGAAAAATGCAGCGTGCTTCTTTTCCAAATGATAGTCATACACACACTACAAGAAAATTGCAACTTGTTCATAGTGATGTATGTGGTCCCGTCAAGAATCCATCTTTTGGGATGCATGTATATTTTGTTAGCTTCATTGATGATTTTACTCGGCATACATGGGTGTATCCTATGAAAGCAAAGAATGAGGTATTTTCTTGTTTCAAAGCATTTTTAGCTATGGCTGAAAATTTTTCTTCACAAAGCTTTTGACTCTACGCACGGATCATGGTGGTGAATACATGTCACATGAGTTTAATGCTTTTCTTTTTGAAAGAGGTATTTCACACCAATGTACGGTGCCATATACACCTCAAAAAAATGGTGTTGTCGAACGTAAAAGTAGAACTCTACTTGAAATGGCACGATGTATGGTTAAAGGAAAGCATCTTCCTGATAAGTTTTGGATGGAAGCAGTCATGTGTGCAAATTATGTGTTGAATCATTGCCCTACAAAAGCATTGAGAGTCATCACTCCTTATGAGGCTTGGAATGGTCATAAGTCTATGGTTAGTCATATGCATGTGTTTGGTTGTTTGGCATATGCTCTTGTGCCATCACAACAACATCACAAACTTGATGACAAGGCAAAGAAATGTATATTTGTTGGTTATTGTTGACATCATATGGGGAGAAGCAAGTACGACATACATGCAGATCTAGCACTAAGGCAACCCATTAAATTTTCCCAAACCTTGCACCATTTTAAAAGTGATTCTCATCACTAAAAACCCTTGTAAATATCGTTTCACCTTTTTGTAGCTCCATTTTGTACAAGCCGAGGAGTCCTTGAGCTTGAGGAGCCTTAGAAGTAGTTGCCTGCCAATTTTCATATTTTTTAGATCTTGTTTGAGCCCTCGAATGCCCTGGAACCTAATTTTTAACTAGGCCGGACACTAGGTCTAGACAGGGCCAAAGTTAGTCAAAAACTATAAATAGAGCTAGAGAGCTCATTTTTGAGGTAGCTTCTTGTAGTTTGAGCTTGTATGAGAACTTGGGTATAATAGAAGTGATTCCATTGTCTTACTCGCTTTGTTCTTACTGTGTGTGTGTATGTGTGTGCATGTTTGTGTGCTTCTCACTCACGCATTTGTGCCTTCACTTGCTCGAGGTCTTCATACCATCCTCATGTCTTCCCGGATTGACATTAAAGGAGGTGCTACTCATCACTGAGCTACACCAAATTTTTGCGCCGTTGCCAGGGATTCGAGCTTTGAGGACGAGCGTGTGATGGTAAGACATAGAGAGGACGCGTTGGAATGGTAAGTAGTAGGTAAATTTCTGATTTTTCTCCATCTCCATCTCCATCTTCATCTCCATCTTCATCTCCTTCACCACCTTATATTCCCACTTCCAAATCATTTCCCTCATTTGCTTTGTGCGAGTTTGAGAGAGAGCGAGTGTGTGTCCTTGTTTGTGTGTGTTTTTGCATGTTTCTTGCAGGTTTTAGCTCCATCATCATCTCCAACAAGCTCAACAGGTACGGAATCTCTCTGCGCAAGCCCCAAGGCATCGAGCTCAAGCTATCGTGACACATTGAAAAGTTGCCCCAATCACGATTCTGAGTGCACCACGACACTACGCAGCCCTAGAGCTCCTAGGACCACTAGACAGAACAAAAAAATTCACCATATCCCGACCTATCGTGACACTCCAAGGTATCGCGACACTCCCAAGTATCGCGACACTCCCAAGTATCGCGACACTCCCAAGTATCGCGACACCTCGACCTATCGTGAAACTCTCAAGTATCACGACACCTCGACCTATCGCGACACTCCCAAGTATCACGACACCTCCACCTATCGTGACACTTCCACCTATCGCGACACTTCCACCTATCGCGACACCTCGACCCGACCTATCGCGATACATGGGCTTAACACATGAAATTTTAGAGTGAATTAATTGAGTGAATTGAGGTATATTTGGGCTTGATTTTGGACACATTGGGATAACATTAGAGCCTTAGGAGTGGGCAAAAGACCTAGAAACCAAGGAGGAATTTCTTGAACCCTGAGAGCCTGTTTTGACCCCTAGGTGCCTGAATGGTCATAACTTCACCATACGAACTCCGATTGATGGGATTTTGGTCTTGTTGGAAAGCTTGTATTTTAGAACATGTATTTTTAAGTTGGCCATTTGGTAGAATTAGGTGGTCATAAGATTTTGGGGGTACAGTGAGTTACTCCAAGGGGGGCCTGTAATTGCTGATGTGTGCCAGTCAATATATTGTGGTACAAGAGCTATATTGACTTGTGAATTTTTGTAGGAACATTGTGTGCAAGCAAGGCAATTCAAAGCAAGCTAGCAAGGGTGTGTACCAAGCTTGGGAGAAGGCTTCCTGGGCTTGTGCAGCAGTCTGAGCAACCAGAGGATTGAGGTTGGAAGTTCTCTCAACCCTCCTTTGTCAATTCCTAGCCTAGGCTAAGTACGACTTAGGTGTGGTAATTAATTAGGGCAACGTTAGGCACGAATCAAGTCCAAGAGAACTAATCAACTAAGTGCAAGCATGAAGTAAGTCTTAAGTGCAAAAACCCTAAGGGACAAAAGTAAACTCGAATCGATCACTTATGAAGTGCGAACTTCACTTAAATATTCCTGACGACGTGATCTTGAACAAGTGCTTAACATAATAATCAATTAAAAGGAACAAAGTGATTGGTACAAATTCACCTACAACGAGGGTGTACTTGGGACCAAGGGGGTAGATAAACCAGGCATATGAACCTCAGGTCAGGCAGACACTTAGGTTGAGACAGACAAAGCCTCAGATCTTCTGAAGCTAGTGTCCATCACACTGCTAGGTCTTGGGCCCAGCAGTTGAGTGATTACCCATACACTCCCCAATCAGAAACAAGTGATTCTGAGATGTCCTATAACATGGAGAGACCTGTAGGTAGTTCAGGGGTGGCTTATCTAGAAAAGCGAGAAGGACCTTACAAGACTCAATTGGAATACATCAGGACTAATCGTCTAGGTGCTCGCATCTACGAAGACGGCCTGAGAAGATCTGTGGTCCAGATTAAGAACCCCGATCAACCCCATGGACTAGAACACCCGGTAGTCAAGTTCGAGAATGGAGCATACCTAGATAAAGAGGGGACTATATATGTAGTCACCACTCTTCCTGATAGAACGGATGAGTTTGGAAATGTGATTGCGGAGACCGACATGGGTGATATAGAGCAAGGGAATTTAGAGAGAGAGCCAAGAACTCCCCGTGGTAAATCCGTCTTGACCAGAATCATGACTCCAGAGTGGATTCCACAGGATAATAAAAGCATAGATTTGCTTTTAAACTGAGAAACGGATGAGGCTTTTTGGAGGTATAAACCTTCCGAGCCGCCAAGGCCAAGAGAACACACTAGGACCCTGAGGCCAACTCAACTGGTGAAGTCCATGAAGAATTACTTCGATGGCACTGGAGACCCTTATGACCATGTGGCAGAATTTAGGCAAGTCTTGAAAGCTGAACAGGTAGAGGACCTATTCACACAATATAATGCTTTTGGTCTAACCCTTAGGAACACTGCCCTTACGTGGTTTCAACCACTGAACGAGAGGCATTTCAGAAACATAGACCAGCTCCTAGAGGCATTTATCATTGAGTTTTCTAAGAGTGGCATAAGGCACAACACTTCCTCACTAATTCATAGCTTCAAGCAAACACCTCAAGAGACGGTCAGACTAGCAGGAAGATGGTTTAGGTAATACCTAGAGAGGTTCCCGATGCCTGAGCTACCCACACCAGCCAAGCAAGTGGCTTTGTTCTTAGATGGATTGTTGAGCACCAAGCTCAGGTCATATGTGTATCTGAAGGACCCCATAACTATAGAAGAGTGCGTGCGCATGTGCATAGACATTGAGGATAATGTAGGTGAGGAGTTAGAACTATCAAAAATCTATAAGGATTCGGATAGCTCTAGTAGCCTCACATCTGGTCAATCCACATCCATTGAGGAACTTGCAGAGAAGGTAGCTCAAAAACTAGGTGTCTCTAGCAAACAAATTCCAAGATTTGCCCCAGTTAAGCGGTGCTACACTTGTGGAGGTGACCATATGGCAAATGTATGTCCCATTATGGCCCAACTCCAGGTGAATCCTAGTAGCCAGTACTGCACCATAGAGCGAAGGTACACCAACCACACTGCACAGGACTGCCCATATAACAAACAAACTGTTATGCAAAATTACCCTCAGCCTTATGCACAACAAGGTAGATACCAGAATCAGTACCCACCACAACAATACAATAGACCACAGCAACCTTATCAGCCACCTTATCAAGGGCAGCAGAGACCTCAACAAATCCTAGTGCAGCAACCCCCTACTCCAACCAATGTGACCCTAGTGAAATATGCATCTGCTAAAGAAAATCCAAATAGAGCCATAGTTCCAGCCACCCCATTGCTATCAGATAGTGATCCAAGTGACCATAGTTTTGACTCCACACATATTGATAGCCCACAGGCTTACTACATGCAGTCACCCGAGCATAACGAGTCATACTATTATGAGGACCCAAGTGAAAATAGTGGGGAGCCTGAGTATGCTAATGTCATGTACACAAACCTCAACTCTAGACCTCAACCTAGGCAGGTACGACCCCCATTTCCTAGAGGACCATGCTTCAGATGTCAGGGAGATCACCTTATATGTGATTGTACACTGCCTGCCCCTACACAACCCCAACCAGTGACAATTCAGGGTTTCTGTCAAGACTGCGGAAAAGAGCATCTCCTACGAGATTGCCCAAAGAACCCTAATAACATGCCTAAAATCACTCCTATCAACGTCATTGGGTTAGCGGTAGACTCTATGGGAAGTATAACTTTCACAGCCCCAGTGCATGTGGTCACTACAGCCCAAGCCTTGCAACAAACTCAAGGAGTAGGGTAAGAAAAAAGTTCTGAGGTTAGTGAGACAGAGAGTATAACCAAGAAAAGGACAAGAGCATGGAGAGATAGCCGGGAGAGAATGAAAAGACAATGGTCCCAGAAAATGAGCGAACTTGAAGAAAGCAAAGATAAGTGAACTCGCATCTCAAAACCACTCTCACACCACCCCTCCACCACCTTTACCTTTACCCGTCAATCCATCTTCTTCCATTCCCCAACCTTTCAATACACCACCCTTAACCCACACACCACCTAGAGTAGGATCAGTCCTAGCCGATCTCACTCCTGAAGATCTAGACATGATGCTTAAAGCATATCAAGCCAGAATCCAAGAAGGGCCCAATGTAACAGATCATGAGAAATGTTACCCTAGAGCCGATCTAGAGATAGAGCGAACAAAGCTTTGTGCTAAAATGGTCGAATTGGCGCAAGCCATGTTTGAAGCTAGTCGCTTGTTCAATGGCTCTAACCCCATCAGAACACCATTGCACTTTGATGGTCTATTGGATAGATTGGAGAGGTTACTTGCAAAGTCTGGAAAAGGAGCCACCTACCAGGCTAAGGAGAGGGCAAGTGATAGAATAAGCATTCCTCCCCAGGGAGCTTATGTGCCTAACTTCACTGAATGAGACACCTCTTCTTCTATGAGTAGGTATTCACCAGAGTTCCTGAGAGAGATTCAAGAAGAGAAGTGGGCAAAGGAGAGTGAAGTCCCTCCTCCCATTGAACTCGTGGATGACGCACATGATCAGTTCCCACAGGACATCCCTTCTGTTTATGAAGAACAGGAAATTGCCCACTCTCATGAGAGGTTAGACTTTGAGTCTAATTCCTTGCAAGAGTTACCACATTTCGCAGGCCCATGGGAAACCAAGTCTACTTGCCTGAGAGCACCCACAGTCATGATAAGAAACGAAGATTCAATCATACCTAGGAATACAGAGGTAGTAAAGAACACTAAAGTGCAGTGCAATCTCACTTTAGAAGAGCTACTCAAAGTTAAGCCTGAAGTGTGGAGTGTATGTGTATGTGTATGTGTATGTGTATGTGTATGTGTATGTGTATGTGTATGTGTATGTGTATGTGTATGTGTATGTGTATGTGTATGTGTATGTGTATGTGTATGTGTATGTGTATGTGTATGTGTATGTGTATGTGTATGTGTGTGTGTATGTGTATGTGTATGTGTATGCGTATGTGTATGCATATGTGTATGTGTATGTGTATGTGTATGTGTATGTGTATGTGTATGTGTATGTGTATGTGTATGCGTATGTGTATGTGTATGTGTATGTGTATGTGTATGTGTATGTGCATGTGCATGTGGTTGTGTATGTGTATGTGTATGTGGTTATGTGTATGTGTATGTGTATGTGTATGTGTATGTGTATGTGTATGTGTATGTGTATGTGTATGTGTATGTGTATGTGTATGTGTATGTGTATGTGTATGTGTATGTGTATGTGTATGTGTATGTGTATGTGTATGTGTATGTGTATGTGTATGTGTATGTGTATGTGTATGTGTATGTGTATGTGTATGTGTATGTGTATGTGTATGTGTATGTGTATGTGTATGTGTATGTGTATGTGTATGTGTATGTGTATGTGTATGTGTATGTGTATGTGTATGTGTATGTGTATGTGTATGTGTATGTGTATGTGTATGTGTATGTGTATGTGTATGTGTATGTGTATGTGTATGTGTATGTGTATGTGTATGTGTAGTGTATGTGTATGTGTATGTGTATGTGTATGTGTATGTGTATGTGTATGTGTATGTGTATGTGTATGTGTATGTGTATGTGTATGTGTATGTGTATGTGTATGTGTATGTGTATGTGTATGTGTATGTGTATGTGTATGTGTATGTGTATGTGTATGTGTATGTGTATGTGTATGTGTATGTGTATGTGTATGTGTATGTGTATGTGTATGTGTATGTGTATGTGTATGTGTATGTGTATGTGTATGTGTATGTGTATGTGTATGTGTATGTGTATGTGTATGTGTATGTGTATGTGTATGTGTATGTGTATGTGTATGTGTATGTGTATGTGTATGTGTATGTGTATGTGTATGTGTATGTGTATGTGTATGTGTATGTGTATGTGTATGTGTATGTGTATGTGTATGTGTATGTGTATGTGTATGTGTATGTGTATGTGTATGTGTATGTGTATGTGTATGTGTATGTGTATGTGTATGTGTATGTGTATGTGTATGTGTATGTGTATGTGTATGTGTATGTGTATGTGTATGTGTATGTGTATGTGTATGTGTATGTGTATGTGTATGTGTATGTGTATGTGTATGTGTATGTGTATGTGTATGTGTATGTGTATGTGTATGTGTATGTGTATGTGTATGTGTATGTGTATGTGTATGTGTATGTTTATGTGTATGTTTATGTGTATGTGTATGTGTATGTGTATGTGTGTGTATGTGTATGTGTATGTGTGTGTATGTGTATGTGTACGTGTATGTGTATGTGTATGTGTATGTGTATGTGTATGTGTATGTGTATGTGTATGTGTATGTGTATGTGTATGTGTATGTGTATGTGTATGTGTATGTGTATGTGTATGTGTATGTGTATGTGTATGTGTATGTGTATGTGTATGTGTATGTGTATGTGTATGTGTATGTGTATGTGTATGTGTATGTGTATGTGTATGTGTATGTGTATGTGTATGTGTATGTGTATGTGTATGTGTATGTGTATGTGTATGTGTATGTGTATGTGTATGTGTATGTGTATGTGTATGTGTATGTGTATGTGTATGTGTATGTGTATGTGTATGTGTATGTGTATGTGTATGTGCATGTGTATGTGTATGTGTATGTGTATGTGTATGTCTATGTGTATGTGTATGTGTATGTGTATGTGTATGTGTATGTGTATGTGTATGTGTATGTGTATGTGTATGTGTATGTGTATGTGTATGTGTATGTGTATGTGTATGTGTATGTGTATGTGTATGTGTATGTGTATGTGTATGTGTATGTGTATGTGTATGTGTATGTGTATGTGTATGTGTATGTGTATGTGTATGTGTATGTGTATGTGTATGTGTATGTATATGTGTATGTGTATGTGTATGTGTATGTGTATGTGTATGTATATGTGTATGTGTATGTGTATTTGTATGTGTATGTATGTGTATGTGTATGTGTATGTGTATGTGTATGTGTATGTGTATGTGTATGTGTATGTGTATGTGTATGTGTATGTGTATGTGTATGTGTATGTGTATGTGTATGTGTATGTGTATGTGTATGTGTATGTGTATGTGTATGTGTATGTGTATGTGTATGTGTATGTGTATGTGTATGTGTATGTGTATGTATATGTGTATGTGTATGTGTATTTGTATGTGTATGTATGTATGTGTATGTGTATGTGTATGTGTATGTGTATGTGTATGTGTATGTGTATGTGTATGTGTATTTGTATGTGTATGTATGTGTATGTGTATGTGTATGTGTATGTGTATGTATGTGTGTGTATGTGTGTATATCTATGTGTATCTGTGTGTGTTTGTGCATGAATATGTTTGTATCTATTTATATGTTTGTATCTAAATGTGTGTTTTTTTATTGTGTGTGTATGTGTTATGTATATTTGTATGTATGTGTATGTGTATGTGCATGTGTATGTGTATGCGTATGTGTATGTGTATGTGTATGTGTATGTGTATGCGTATGTGTATGCGTATGTGTATGTGTATGTGTATGCGTATGTGTATGTGTATGTGTATGTGTATGTGTATGTGTATGTGTATGTGTATGTGTATGTGTATGTGTATGTGTATGTGTATGTGTATGTGTATGTGTATGTGTATGTGTATGTGTATGTGTATGTGTATGTGTATGTGTATGTGTATGTTATGTGTATGTGTATGTGTATGTGTATGTGTATGTGTATGTGTATGTGTATGTGTATGTGTATGTGTAGTGTATGTGTATGTGTATGTGTATGTGTATGTGTATGTGTATGTGTATGTGTATGTGTATGTGTATGTGTATGTGTATGTGTATGTGTATGTGTTTAAGTATGTGTATGTGTATGTGTATGTGTATGTGTATGTGTATGTGTGTTGCTCTAGCACAATGGTGAGAACCACGTTAAGAAGCTCCACCTCCTTAATGTCAACCCGCGGAAGAGATAGGAGTGATATGAAGATCGTGAATGTGAGATGAAGTGAAAGTGAAGGTGAGAAGCATAGAGATGCACACACACATACACACACACTACGAAGAGACAAGCAAGACACAATGGAAGGTGAGAAATCAACTCTATTACTCAAGAACACTCTTACAAGCTCAAAATAGCTCTAAGATCTTCTCTACTCAAACAAGCTAACCTTAGAAATGAGTTCTCTAGCTCTTTTTATAGATTCTAGGTTAGTTTTGACCGGTTTCACATCTAGCGACCGGCATAGTTAAAAAATAGGTCCTAGATGCTATTTGGAAGGGTAAACGGTGTCTAAAAATAACCAAAATTGGTACGCTCATTCTACCTAAGCTTCTCGAGCTCGAGGACTCCTCGGCTTGCACAAAATGGAGCTATGAATTACAAAAAGGGTTTTTTCTATGTTTCATATGTTACAATAGTGATGAAAATCACTATTGGAGGTTTGAAGAATATTCATAAAACATAAATCTTTGAAAAAATTGATTCGAATGGCTCCCTGCTCTCTCTTTACATGCTTCCGCATCTTCTATGCCTCTGGCTACTGCCAACACCCCCCTCCCTCTCGCTTCTGTCGTCCTCGACAGAACCTTGTTGTGAGATCTGTCGGATGTAATTTTGTAGGAGTTCCTGAGCGAGGGTGTGTTCTGATATTCGAATGCCTCGGGCCAAATCTACCTCGAGTTTCTCCCAATCAATTGGTTGCGGTTCATCGGATAGTGGGAGTTGATAATGTGTGGAATATACCATATGTTCACAGGAGAATAACTGAAGCAAATGTGTGGGCCTGCTGATGAACACTTCTTAATGGTATTCCCAGAAATCGGTTGTGAACATTTCTTCGAAAGTCTGCTTGTAGCACGCCGGTAAATATTTAATTTTGCAATGCTAGGCATAACACACTCGAAGTGATGGTGTTGTACTCATATCATATGCAAGATCTAGATTGCCATGCTCGAAGCCCGGGGTGTTTGCATGAGGTGCCTTAACACGACGGAAGACTTTGAAAACCATTTGCATCATGTCAAAGTTTTTGACAGTCATATGCGCTGCTATCTCGTCCATATGTTTCAAGCGAGGGAGCCAGTGACGAATCGTGGCCATCATGTATCCAACTGTTGGTGGTCCTGTGGGTGGAGTGAAGTATGGGTAGTTTAACCAGTCTTGGCATTGTTTGTTGTTCAGTATTTTAATAGCGAATGCCTTCCAGGAGCGGCGACGTGGCACTGGTCCCCAACATGGGTTATACTTTAAATGTAGTGGTGCCTTGGCCCATGTACTCATCATTTCAGGATATTTCTATAAGAGATCCTTGCGCCATTTTGGTTGATAGATTTCTCCTTGCTGCACGTCTGTTGGCAAATCGTCAGGCTCAAACTGAGTAGCGTGAGAGGGTTTCTTGCCTGTTTCTTTCTCTATGGCCAACTTATATTCTGCCATTAACATAAAATATGGTTTATACTGTAGCTCATGCCCTGATATATCTGCGTGGGGCCAAGTGAGCAAAGTAGGGGGATTGTAAAATGCGTTCTTCAATCATCGCCATTGCGTGTAAGTGCACCTCTACCCATGCTGAGTGGGTTGTCCCAAGTTCTTCTATCGTCTTCATCCATGCGGGAGTTGGAAGTTTGAAAGTCGTCTGGCCTTCAGCCGTGACGCGTCCGCCTGGGATGGGTTGGGGTTCATACGCTTCCTCAAAAGTTTCCTCCACCGGAATAGTGACTGTTTCTTCCTCTACTGGTAGGTCCGGTGGGGAGTCTGGTCTGGGTGGTGCTTCGTATACTTCTATCCGTGATTGAAGAGTAGATACCTAGGCCCGTAATGTGTTGAGTTCCTCTAGGATGTCAAGAGATGGGTCCGCAGGAGCTGGTAGGCCTTGTGGTATTGGTGCTCGTAATTGCAAGATCTTGTTTTCATCTTTGAGTTTCTGAAACTCCTCGTTCATGCTGTCGTACTCATCTAACAATCTGATATGATCATCTAACAACATTTTCATTGATTCTGAGGGCACGGCCGTAAAGCGACTGGGGCTTAGCGGTTGGTCTGGCTGATGTAAGGCAGCTTCTAGATTCTCTCTATTTTGTTCTTGTAAGCGATGGTTTTCTTCTTTCGGGGTTGCCAAGTGTCGTCTGAGTAAGTGTTGGCACACAAAGCAACATAGGAATCATGCACAATACGGCAACAAGGCCAGATCATTTTTTTCCTTAGATTATGCACAACTCAAGTGATTTTAATCACTACACAAACATTGTAAATCCCGTTTTTGGTAGATTAGACTCCATTTTGTGCAAGCCGAGGAGTCCTCGAGCTTGAGGAGTATTAGAAGTACCATCGTACCAATTTTCATAATTTTTAGACTTCGTTTGAGCCCTCAAATAAGCCCTGGAACCTAATTTTTAACTAGGCCGGACACTAGGTCTGGACAGGGCCAAAAGCTAGTCAAAAACTATAAAAAGAGCTAGAGAGCTCATTTTTGAGGGTAGATTGTAATTGAAACGAACTTGTAAGAGCTATTGAAAATAATCTAAAGAGCTCCATTGATTCTCACTCTTTGTCTTGCTGTGTGTGCGCGTGTGTGTGTGTATGTGTGTGCATGCTTGTGTGCTTCTCACTCACGCACTTGTGCCGCCACTTGCTCGAGGTCTTCATACCATCCTCACGTCTTCCCGGATTGACATTAAAGGAGGTGCTACTCATCATTGAGCTACACCAAATTTTGGCGCCGTTGCCGGGGATCTAGCTTTGAGGACGAGCGTGTGATGGTAAGTCGTAGAGTTGACGCGTTGGAGTTATAGGTATTTTCTTCACTCTCATCGATTTTCTTTTACTTTCTTCACCATCATCATCATCACCATCTCCCACGTCCATCTCCATCATCGCGAAAATTTCAGTTTTTTGACTATATCCCCACCTCCACCTCATTTCCCTCATTTCACTTGTGAGAGAGAGCGAGAGAGCGAACTTGCATGTGCTATTTTTGCATGTTTTCTGAGCTATTTTGCAGGTTTTTTGCTGTACCATCATCCCCAGCAGTGTGCGCAGGTACGACAGGCTCTGCACAGGTCCCGGGACGACAGCCTCTGTCTATCGCGACAGACAGAAAATCTTAACATTTTGTGAATGCATGTTTATCACTGTAACCTACACCTTGAGGGCACTCTAGATCACTAGAAGTTTTTCAAAAATTTGCATTTTTTCAGTCTATCGCGACAGACACCGTCTATCGCGACAGACACTGTCTATCGCGACAGACACCGTCTATCGCGACAGACAGAAATCCGCGACAGATAGCGTCTATCGCGACAGACACCGTCTATCGCGACAGACCGAAATTCCGCGACAGATACCGTCTATCGCGACAGACACCGTCTATCGCGACAGACAGAAATCCGCGACAGATACCGTCTATCGCGACAGACACCGTCTATCGCGACAGACAGAATTTCACGACAGATAGCGTCTATCGCGACAGACACCGTCTATCGCGACAGACAGAAATCCACGATAGACACTGTCTATCGCGACAGACACCGTCTATCGCGACAGACAGCCCCCACGATAGATTGTGTCTATCGCGACAGACACCGTCTATCGCGATAGACAGGCATTTTCGGCAAAAAATTAAGGAGTGAATTTTTGGAAATTTAGGCTAAATTTTGGGCATATTTGCACTTTCATGTACTCATCTACTTACGAAGGCCTTAGAAAATGCATTAAAACCCCGAAAGGTTCTGTTTGTCTAGTTAACCCCCTAAACCCTGAACGGTCATAACTTTTTCATACGAAATCCATTTTCTGAGCTCTAGGGCTTGTCGGAAAGCTCGTGACATATACTACACGCCCTCAACTGTTTTTTATAAGAATAACGCGTTGATTTTCAGATAGGATATTTGGAAGTTGACACACTGAGGGGTAGGAACACCAAGGGAGCTCTAGAGGAAATTTCTAGCAATACAAAAGGGGGAACAAGGGTCATTAAAAAAGTGTCTGAAATGAATTGTCTGTCAATTGAAAGGTCTACTTGGAGCTAATCTTGGGATTTATGCAGGCCTATTGAGCAGCAATCGAGAGCATCCAAGCAAGGGTGTTGCGCACGCTTGAGAATCAACTTCTCGAGCACTAAAGAGCAAGGTTCGGCAAGAAAGGTCGGAATATTCTCAACTCCTCTTCGTCAATTCCTAGCTTAGGCTAAGAACGAGTAGAAGTAGGAGTAAGTCAGGGCGACGATAGGCCACTATCAAGATGAAGACTACCTAAAAACTCAAGTTCAAGCTAAAAACTTAATCTCTGTACTGTCGACAACATAAAGGAAAGGACCTAACGTGGAACGATCAACCTGAAAGTACGGAGAACATTCAAGTATTCCTGACGACGTAATAACAGATAAGACTTTAAACACGAGGAATAACTAAAAAGAATCAAGTGACTGGTACCAATTGATCAGGCAACGAGGTTGTACTCTGGGCAAAGAATTGGGCTAATCAGTTAGGCATATGAACCTTAGATCAGGACGACACCTGGCGAGAGAAAGACAAAGCCTTAGGTCTTCAGAGGCTAGTGTCAACCACACTGCAAGGTCTTGGGCCCAGCAGTTGAGTCGCCACTCTCATTACCCTAGCTCTGATACCAGTGAGTCAGAGATGTCTCAAGGCATGGACAGACCTACGGGAAGTTCAGGTGTGCCTTACGTATACAGGGTGGAAGGTCCTTACAAAACGCAGTTGGAATACCTTAGGACCAACCGATTAGGTGCTAGCATATATGAGGACGGCCTAGGAAGATCTGTGGTCCAGATTAAAAACCCTGACCAATCCATAGGACTAGAGCACCCAGCTGTCAAGTTTGAAAACGGTGCATATCTGGACAAGGAAGGAACCATATACGTAGTCACCAGTCATCCAGATAGGACAGATGAATTTGGAAATGTAATTTCAGAAGCGGACTTAGGTGACTTGGAACAAGGAAACATGGGGGTGGAACCTAGAACCCCTCGAGGTAAATCAGTTCTCACTAGGATTATCACGCCTGAGTGGGTCCCCCAAGATAACAAGTGCATAGATCTGCTTCTCAATCGAGAAATGGATGAAGCCTTTTGGAGGTATAAACCGGATCACCCAACTGATATAGGAACAATCATGATCTATGAGTTTAAGGATCCGGATAGCCCAGGCAGAGTGACCTACTTAGATCATGCTTCAGAACGGATCTTTGTGGTGACAGAAAATGATAGGCATGCTTACACTTGGAAGGGCGAATTCATTTTCCCCCAACCAAGATCAAATGTATCCTATGGTCACCCTGGGGCTGGAACTTCCCAAGCTCATGGTACGCAAAGAGATAGAAGTAGGGATAGACCAGAAGTAAGTTTCGCCAACCCCGTGGGCAGAGAAAGAACGAGAACAGAGACGAATAGGGTAGAACCTGAGATGCATAGAGCCCACAGGAACCAAAGAAATGTAGATGGATTCCCTCTGCCGAGGCCTAGAGAGCACACAAGAACTTTGAGACCCACCCAGCTAGTTAAGTCCATGAAGAATTACTTTGACGGCACAGGAGATCCCTATGATCATGTGGCAGAGTTCAAGCAAGTCTTGAGAGCTGAACAAGTTGAGGATCTATTCACGCAGTACAATGCCTTCGGTCTAACCCTGAGGAATACGGCACTTACATGGTTTCAGCCATTAGATGAGCGCCAGTTCAGGAGCATAGACCAACTCCTAGAAGCATTTATTATTGAGTTCTCCAAGAGTGGCATAAGGCACAACACCTCCTCACTGATTCACAGCTTCAAACAAACCCCTCAAGAGACTGTGAGACTTGCAGGAAGAAGATTTAGACAATATCTTGAAAGGTGCCCTATTTCGGAGCTACCCACATCTGCTAAACAAGTAGCCTTATTCCTTGACGGATTGTTGAGCCCAAAATTGAGATCCTATGTGTATCTGAAAGACCCTAGGACTATAGAAGAGTGTGTACGTATGTGCATTGACATTGAAGATAACCTAGGAGAAGAGCTAGAGTTGTCCAAAATTTACAAAGATTCAGATAGTGCATCTAGTCAATCTTCCACACAAGCCACATCAATTGAAGAACTTGCCGAAAAAGTAGCTCAGAAATTAGGAGTAACTAGCAAACAAATTCCAAGGTTTGCTCCTATAAAAAGGTGCTATACATGCGGTGGTGACCATATGGCGAACATCTGTCCCATTATGGCTCAACCCCAAGTAAACCCTAGTAGCCAGTACTGCACCATAGAACGGAGATACACCAACCACACTGCACAAGATTGCCCATACAACAAGCAGGCGGTTAGGCAACCCTACCCTCAGCCCTACCAACAAGGCAGATACCAGAACCAGTACCCTCCACAACCATATGGCAGGCCACAACAAAATTTCCAACCTCAATATCAAAACCAACAAAGGCCTCAGCCTGTGCTAGTACAACAAACCCCAGCCCCAGCTAATGTGATTCCGGTAAAGTATACTGCTACAGAAGAGAACCTGAATAGAGCTATAGTCCCAGTAACACCCTTGATCTCTGAAAATGACCCAAGTGATCATAGCTTTGATTCTACCCATGTGGATAGCCCCCAGGCCTACTACATGCAGTCTCCTGAGCATGGTGAGTCCTATTATAGCGAAGAGACAAGCGAACCTAGTTGGGAGTCAGACTACACGAACGTCATGTATGCAAATCCCAATCCTAGGCCTCAATCTAGGCAAGTCAGACCTCCATTCCCAAGAGGACCGTGCTACAGATGCCAAGGTGATCACCTCATTCGTGATTGTCCCTTACCTCCGCCTACACAAACTCAGCCCGTGACTATCCAAGGCTTCTGCCAAGACTGCGGAAAAGAGCATCTCTTACGAGATTGCCCTAAGAACCCCAATAGCATGCCTAAAATCACCCCTATCAACGTTGTTGGGTTAGTGGTAGACTCCTCAGGAAGTGTCACTTCCACTGCACCAGTGCAGGTAGTCACTCGAGCTCAAGCTTTGCAGCAAAACCAAGGGGTAGGCCAGGAAAAGAGCCCAGATGCTAGCGATACTGAGAGCCAAAATAAAAAGAGAACAAGAGCTTGGAAAGATAGCCGCGAACGTATGAAAAGGCAATGGGCAAAGAAGATGAGTGAACTTGAGGAAAGTCTACGAGAAACCAAGGCTAAAATCATAGAGATCACATCTCAACCGCACTCTCACACATTTCCACCGCTACCATCCCCATCACCCTCCATCCCTTCACCCTCTAAGACAGCCCACGTAACCCACCCACCACCCCAAACAGGATCGGTATTAGCTGATCCCACTCCCGAAGACATAGACATGATGCTTAAAGCATATCAGGCCAGAATCCAAGAAGGGCCAAACGTCACGGATCATGACAAGTGCTACCCTAGAGCTGACCTAGAGATAGAAAGAACCAAACTATGCGCGAAAATGGTCGCATTGGCTCAGACTATGTTTGAAGCCAGTCGCCTTTTCAATTACTCAGGCTCAGCCAAAACGCAATTACACTTGGATGGATTCCTAGAGAAGTTAGAGAGGATAATTGCAAGATCTGACAAGGAAGAAAAAAATCAAGACCAAGGAAAAGCAAGCAAAAACAGGAATCATTCCCGATCGGAAGTGTATGTGGCCAATGCCCCTAAACCGGACAACGTCCCATCCTTAGAAAGAATAGAGAGGCCAATAGCACAGCCAGAAAGGGAACCTACCCCTCAAAGAAAGGAAAGGGCAAGAGAACGGATAAGCCAGCCTCTTCAGGAAGCCCGTGGGCCTCCTCAAGAAGCTTATCTTCCCCCCCAACAGGCAGATGAGCCTCCCCCGAAAGCTTATGTACCTCCACAGGTGACCCACATTCCTTCTCTGGGAGCATATGAGCCTGCTCGGAAGAGTAATAGAATAAGTAATCCTCTCCAAGAAGCTTGTGCTCCAGCCATCTGTGGGAACGAGGAGAGAGCCAACGATAGAATAAGCCCTCCTTCCCAGGTTGCTTACGTGCCTAATTCTACGGAGCCAGTCACTTCTTCTTCTATGAATCGGTTTGCACCAGACTTCCTACGAGAGATTCAAGAAGACAAATGGGATAACGAAAGCGAGGTCGCCCCTCCTTTTGAACTTGTGGACGATGCACACGACCAATTCCCACAAGACATCCCATCTATTTACGGGGAGCATGAGAGTGTTCAGTCTCACGAGAGATTAGACTTCGAGTCTAATTCCATACAAGAGCTACCCCACTTCACAGGCCCATGGGAGGCAAAGTCCACATGTATGAGAGCACCCACAGTCATGGTAAGGAACGACGATTCAGTCATACCTAGGAACACAGAGGTAGTGAAGAACACTAACGTGCAGTGTAATCTCAAGTTAGAAGAGCTACTCAAGGTTAGACCTGAATTATGGAAACATGTAGCCAAACAAGTACCAGAGATAGCAAAACCTCGTTCCCAGGTAGGATCCCATAGGACAGTGCCAGAAATTCCCTTGGATAAGATAGGAGATATGTGTGAAGGCGAAGAAGGGAACACCTATCTTCCCATCACCTACCAGGAATACACCACCAAGGCGATTTTGGACTCAGGTGCAGGAGTTGCAATTGCCACCACCTCCTTATGGAAGCGTTGGGGCAAGCCAGCACTCAGGCCAACGAGGATGAAATTGCAAATGGCCGATGGTCACATAGAGAGACCCTTAGGATTGCTAGAAGGAATAACTCTCACCACTTGTGGTGTCGAGTTCGAGCATAGTTTTGCTATATGTGACTTCAGCAAAAATCATGCCTATGAGATGATTTTGGGAAGACCATTCATGCGACAGTTGCAAGTGGTACAGGATTGGGGAACCAATTCTTTGTACCTGCAGCACTTGGGTGTTACAACCAAAGTTAATCTCAAGGATTACTCTCATAGAGATGTCCCTCCTATCCAGTGGAATCCCATCCATAGAGCCAAAGATGATACAGAATCGGTGCATTCCATAGGGTCTGAATCCTCATGGATGCATGAAGACACCCACTTATGGATGTGCAAGGTAGCAGTAGAAGAGGAGAAGAGAGAGAAAGCCAGAGAGGTAGGTGCGAAGGAAACCCATAGATCAATCCAAGACCCAGCCTATGCACCTGTAGTTTTCCCAGACGAAGAATTTGAACCTCACGGTTGGGCAGAAATCTTAGCAACAATGGACGTAGCCATCAATGAAGAACAATGGACACCCCACTGTGATGAGGATGGCTATGACATTTCAGTCTTCTCCATAGAGCCAATCATGGGAGAGGCAGTTCTAGAAGAATGCGAACCTAGCCCTGATGCATTTGAGGATGCAAGTGACTCCGATCTAGAGTCAATCATTATGGACCCACCATTTGCATCAGATGAAGAATACTTCCATGAAGTAGAATTTCAACCCCAGAGACATGGAGAGGTTACAACTAATGTAAGATTAACAACACATGTGACCCCGAAGGAAGAAGGAAAGAAACGAAAAAAGAGAGAAGCCTCACCAGAAGAGGAAGAATCTTTGTTTGAGGTCCCCGAAAATTTTAAGAAGTATGAGATAGATGACAGGAGGGTCATGATAAGAATGCCTAAACGGGAGGCACAATCAGGAGAGGCCTATGATAACAAAGAAACCACCAAGAAAATAGTAGTGGCCATAGAAGAAGGAGAGGAGAGATGCACATATATAGGCCATGACCTGACAGAAGAAGAAGAGCACGAATTGATTGCCTTGCTAAGAGAATACAGAGATGTATTCGCTTGGAGTTACAAGGATTTGAAAGGGGTTGACCCAGACATATGCTCACACACTATTCCCATGACCTCAGATGCTAAACCCTCGAAGCAAAAGCCTTATACATATAACGATAATTACGCTGCTAAGATCAAGGAAGAGATAGATAGACTGGTCGAAGCTGGATTTATCTATGAAATTGAGCACACTGAATGGGTATCCCCCATCGTAGTGGTGCCCAAGAAGAATGGCAAGCTGCGTGTGTGCATTAACTTGAAAAAGGTTAATGCAGCCACAATTCGAGATAATTATCCGCTTCCCATAACAGAACATCTCTTAGAACGAGTGGCAGGCAAGGAAGTGTACAGCTTCCTTGATGGATTTTCTGGCTACAATCAAGTAGCCATAGCTCCAGAGGATCAGCATAAGACAGCCTTTGCCACAGAATGGGGCATTTTTGCTTTTAGAGTAATGCCATTTGGGCTTACCAACGCACCAGCTACCTTCCAGAGGCTGATGTGCCATGTGTTTAAGGAGTTCCTAAGGAAGAGTTTAGAAGTCTATGTTGATGATCTTTGTGCTCATTCCAACATTAGACAAACCCATATCCCTGAACTCAGACAAATCTTTGACAAATGTAGAGAATATCAAGTCTGCCTGAACCCAGAAAAGTGCGTTTTTATGGTCAGGCAAGGCAAGATTCTAGGACACATAGTGTCAAAGAATGGCATATCTACAGACGAAGAAAAAGTGAGAGCCATAGCAGAGCTACCGAGGCCAAAGAATGTCAAGGAAGTACAAGCTTTCATGGGGCATTGTGGGTATTACCGACGTTTCATCCACATGTATGCTGTCATCGCAAAGCCCATGTACGGACTCTTGACTAACTTTGAGTGGACTGATGAATGTGAGAATTCCTTCCAGGAGCTTAAACGAAGATTGTGTTCAGCACCAATCTTGACCACACCAGATTGGAATAAGCCATTCCATGTTCATGTTGATGCATCCAATTATGCTATTGGATGTGTGCTCGCACAACCTACTGGTGAAGGTAATATGGATCTTCCAATTGCCTATGCCAGTAGACAATTGAATGCGGCTGAACGGAATTACACCACCACAGAGCGAGAAGGATTAGGCATGGTGTATGCAGTTAAGAAATTTAGACACTATTTGCTTGCAAATAAGTTTAAATTTTTTACTGACCATCAGGCATTACTATATCTCGTAAATAAGCCATGCAATACAGGAAGATTAGTGAGATGGTTTCTCTTGCTAATGGAATACGAATTTGAGGTTGTGGTAAGGAAAGGTAGGACTCATTTGAGAGCCGATCATCTCTCTAGGCTCACATCGGGAGAAGCCCCACAAGGAGTGTCAGATGACCTTCCTGATGCTTACTTGTTTAATTTGGAAGTTATACCGCAGTGGGCCAAGCCAATAGTACCAGTATTGACATACGGGCCTAATCATCCAGTGGTGAACACACGGAATAGAGAGATCGTAAAAGCCCAAAAGTACCATATCATGGCAGGAAGCATGTACAAGCACACAGATCAAGGGATCTTGGCTTGTTGCGTAGAAGAGGATGAGTACGCTAAATGGTTGCAATTAGCACATGTAGGTGCGTTAGAGCAACACCATTCAAAGCAAAGAACTTTGCAGACTCTAAAGAGATTCGGAGTGCATTGGCCAACTATGGAAGCTGATGTCCAAAAGTTGTGCAAGGAATGCCCAATCTGTTGCACTAAACCACCAGTGGAACATGCCACTCTTTATCAAGTATCCATTGTGCCAGATTGGAGTGAACCTCTAGTATCATTCTTGAGAACAAACACATTCCCTCCAGACATGACTCTAGCTAGGAAAAGGAGTTTAGAACAAGAAGCCCAGGATTACTCACTCATCGGTAATAATCTATATAAGCGCGGTAAGGATGGTTATCTGAGGTTATGTGTCCATGAAAGTGAATATCTCAAAATCTTGGAGACTGCTCACCAAGGTGTAGCAGGAGGACACTTTGGACCAGATCGGGTGATCAAGGCAATATTGTTTGCGGGCTTCTGGTGGCCTACCCTTCACATGGATGCACATACTTATGTGAAACGGTGTGATGTCTGTCAGAGGACTCAGTATCCTATACGCAAAGATGAGATGCCACTGAAACCTATGATGGGTGGACGTGCATTCTCTAAGTGGGGAATAGACTTCGTAGGTCCTATTAATCCCCCAGCGAAAGGTTCTCATGCGGAATACATCATTGTTGCAACAGATTATCTCACCAAGTGGGTAGAGGTAAAGGCTACAACCAAGAACGATGCTCAAACAACTGCCAAATTCTTGTTTGAGAATGTATTCACGAGATATGGACTACCTATAGAGCTTGTAAGTGATAGAGGCACTCATTTCTTGAACGAAGTGATTGAGAATCTACTCCATGAATTCTTGGTAATACACAAGAAGTCTGCCCCTTATCACCCTCAAGCTAATGGACAAGCTGAGAGCACTAATAAGATTTTATGCAATGTACTGACGAAATTAGTGAACACTAAACGCTCTGATTGGGACAAACAGCTACACCATGCTGTTTGGGCATACCGAGTTGCCTACAAAACGGTACTCCAAGCCACCCCCTTTCAGATGGTATTCGGTCAAAACGCTGTGTTACCTTTGGACTTCTTGATCCCTACATTGAAAGTAGCACAAGAGCACGAATGGACAGGTCATGAGCTCTCCTCTAGGATCTTTGACCTTGAACGATTAGGGGAAACAAGACTGAGAGCCGCTGCAGGAATATATGCAGCCAAGAAGAGACAGAAGGCATATTTTGATGCCCATGTGAAGGATAAGGGCTTGAAAGCAGGAGATCTAGTTTTAGTCTATACACTAAAACAACACTCCAGGAAGCTAGAAAAGAGGGGCTACGGACCTATGATCATCAATAGGATCTCCACGAGCGGAGCAGTACAACTAGCCACGTTAGAGGGTGACGTTCTCCCAAATTATATTAGCGGTTGCAGAGTCAAGTTGTATCAGGAACCCCTCACGGAGGAAATGCTCAGTCGACTCAACACTGCTAAGAAACGCAAAGAGGAAGAAAAGAGAATTAGGGAAGAGGCTCAAGCAGAAGCTTTAGAACGCATCAGAAGGATGAAGTTACACAGACAAGGCCGAGATATGACTACAACAGTTGACCATGCAGATCAAGGATATCCCATGGCCATGTGTGAAGTTGCAGGAACAAGCTCGAGTAGAATAATTGATAGACGTCCTTTCATAACCATAGATATAGGACAAGGAAAGAGTGCAAGGACCGTAAGAGCCTTGATTGACTCAGGTGCGGCCACTAGCGCTGTTAAGTTGTCTTACTGTCAAGAGTTACAGTTAACTGTCCATCCTGTGGAAGCATATCTCATAGGATTGGGAGGTGTGGAAACCCCTTGCATGGGCGAGGTGGAACTTCCCCTCTACATTCACGATGAGGCAATGACCGTTAAAGTACTAGTGTGTCAAGATGAGGATCTCACTGAACCTCTCGTCTTGGGTCAGGATTGGATCTATGACCAAGCAGTCAATCTAAACCTAAGAAGTGGACTTCTCCAGGTTTGGCTCAATCATAGTCGAGTTACAGTAGAATTAGACAATGGAGCACTCAAGGAGCTAGGAAAGGCACAGACTCCTGGTCCTTCCAGGGGTACACATGAAGATGACCATGCTGTTCTTGTTCAAAACCCTGTGTTGCAGAGGAATGATATTTGCAAAAAAGGAGTCAGGGATGCAACGGAACTCCCTTCTTTTCCAAAGGCCAGAAGGAGGCAGCAACCAAAGGCTGATCACAAGCAGAAGAAGCAGAGTACTACCTATGTCCAAGATCAAAAATACCTGCGCAGCAGAATGTCCCAGAAAATAATCCAGGTGTGGGTGCGGAAAGGCGAACGACCGGGTGCACCACCGTCAATTACGCGGGCAAAGCCTCTTATTAGTAACCAACAACACGACGCTAATAAGAAGTCTTTCAGACATTCTTCTGCTAAAGTAAAATCTATTTGGGTGCCCAAGAAGTCGATGAAGGCAAGCCCACAATCAAGACAAATTTGGGTGCCTAAGGCTTGCTTGAGGGCACAAGTGGCTACGCCAAGGCCACAACCTATGCAGCGTAACCCATCTACGAGTACAACCAGAATTCCCTCGTGCTCAACACTTAGGAACACACCAAGACCCATGAGCATGCATGTAATCACTTATAAGTGGGTCCCTAAAAGGCCCCATTCCCAAACGGCGACACCGACACAGCTCTCTAGAGTCCCTACGAAACCAAAAGCAAAGCCCATCCACTGCATTTGGCAGTCTAAGACCTGTAATAAACCCCCCGACCCCGATTTGTAAATTCACCCCACTTACTAACGGCATTAGTCTCCTAGGAATACACAAACGTTAACTGCACTCACTGTCTTCGTGCACTTACTAACCACTAACTCACCATCTACCTCATGTTAATGTTGTAACGGGGATAGCAACGGATTTATTTTGTCCATTACGATGTTAACACATGATTCTATATTCTCACAGAATCAGAAAGCAAGAAGAAAAATGGCAGAAGCGACAGGTTCGGGCTCACAAGTGGGAATACTTACTGCGAGGATTGATGTGGATAGTATACCCGTGGATGTGCCCCCGACGGAACGACCAGTGGAGATGCTACACCTTCAGCAACTCCCGGTGCCAGATCCACCTACAGGCATCACGAAAAGAGTTCATGCCAATTCTCATTGGTTCAATGGCATGCCCGGTCCATTAGGTGAGGCGAAGTATATCTGGGAGTCTAAATGCGAGTATGACAGATCATGGGTGGGATTCCAATTTTTCTCCAAGGAGTTCGAGACTTTACAGAACACCGAAGATCTACAGACCATATGGCAACGAGCAAGATTGGCGGAATATTTTGAAGCCCCACTACCTAAACCCGATCTCCTCCGATGTTACTATTTGGTCTCCACCTTACAAGCTAATGAAGATAAGGACCAACCCGGATCATTTGTTCTCCCCTCATTGCTGGGCAACAACGAGTTGAAGAGGTTTGAACTTACTGTGGAGCTGGTGAGTGATGCTTTAAATATGCATGGCACGCATGTACCCTCAGAAAAGGATGCTCTCGTTCCCACCAACATGAAGGACAGGAAACTAGTGAAGCTGAAAGACATGGCAGCACTCACCCCAAATGTGTCCATCCCTCTCCGAATGTGCATGCAACATTTCGCCTTCCCAGGTCAAGACCGATTCACGCAACCACACAAGAAGATCTGGTTTGCTCTCTACTTGGCGGAAGCAGGTGCGTTACCTATTAAACTACCAGTGTGGATTATAGATCAGTTGTATGAAGCAAACAAACGGGCATCTAGGAAATTAGTGGTGAACGGATGCTGTGCACTCACACGCATCATTTACCGATGTTTGGCGTATGATGTCCCCATTGAGCGTGCCTTAACTTGGGCACAATTACAAATGTTTAAAAGGCTCAAGACATCCACACATCAGTCCAAGCGCATGAGGGGCGCGATCCCTTGTGTCCAGACAAGGGAAGTCCTGACTACTCCTGAGGCATCACCATTAAGAGAGGGCACGGTACCTCCCTTTACCATTAGGATACCCAGGTCGGAATCCGACACTACGACACAACCTACCCCATCGGCTCCTCCTGTCACACCTGAATTCGAATTTGCTGCCACTGGAGAGGCTGAAGGACTGGACCCCCAGGATTTCGAAGCATTCCTACAAAGCACACAATTCTCTGATGTGGAGTTTTATTCAGAGGCAGAGGAGCAGGGCACATCCTCATGAAGAAGAAGAAAGTCTACAGACGGTAGACATGTCCATTGGAGTGACACTCAGGGAAGTCAACAACACGGACACCCAGAAGAAGAAGAAACATATGAAGAAGAGACCACTGAAGCTCCAGCATATACAGCAGAACTCCGAAGGCTGTATCAGATTATGGAAAGAGTACGATCGCAGCAATTACTCACTGAACAGAGCAGCAGAGTACTTATGACTCAGTTGTTGGAAGAAGTGGGAGTTGACTCAGAGTACAAGGAAGGTCTCTTATTGATGGCAGAAACATATGGAGTTGTAGAAGCGGTGCGCACTGCCATTCAGAGACCTTCAGTTCAATATGACCCACGAAGGTTTCAAACACGACCTCGCCCAGGTAAAAATATACAAATTCCTGTTACAGTTGCAAAAGAGCCGACGACTACACCTGAAACTATCAGAACAACCTCCCAGACAGCTAGCCAACAACACCCAGCCACCCATGAGGAGTCCACCGAACCACTACCAACTACTCCCCCACCATCACCTCCTAGAAGAGAAACAGTAGAAACCACATCGACTACTCAAACCACCGACCCCACCTTCATCTTCCGTACTCCGATCTCCAGTGCCACCCTATTCTCTACCACTGATAATCCCATCTTCGAAGACAACCCCAACACTACACAAACCGCCGAACCCCTTCTAGACCCTGCCCTAGGGCAACCATCCCCAACGCCCTCAGCCACGGGTCATCCTGACCCTAGATCCACATTCATGGGCTTCCCTGCTACCACGCAACCCTTTCAACCCTCCTCAAATTTACGACCCCAACCCCCGATATCCCTCTCTCCATTTCTACAATCCCTCCAGGACATCTTTGCTAGGGCTTTTCAACCAGGCCCTCAACCATTCCCTGTCTTTTCAGCTCCCCACCCCACTTCACATCTATTCACCACTTCCACACACACACCACCTACCATACCAGTGTATATGGCAGGCCCCACACTAACACCCACTCCTGAAGGGATGGACATTTCACCACCCACGGCACCTCCACCCACGGTTTCACCTCCTCCCATTCCCCCTCCACCAATTTCACCCACACACACAACTTTCGTAGACACATCATTCACTGTCTCCCTTCCCCAATTCCCTTCCTATGCATCTTCCACGGTAAACACCCCCCACTCATCTATAGGTAATGCATTGGACACCATGTTGGCTTGTATATCAAATTTAAGAACAGATTACATTCAGCTCCAGCAACAAAACGCACGCCTGCAAGAGCACTCAGCGACACTACAGCTCCGCCTTGCGGTACTAGAAGAGGAGAACACTCGCCTCCACACACAGTTCCACACCCTCCAAGAAGCCCACAATATATTGGAGGTACAGCTACAGAACGTAGATCAGGAAGCAGTGCAGGTGGTAGAAGGTCACCTACGGACACAACTGGAACGCAACTCCAAACTTCAGCGGAATATGGCACTACTCAAACGCCACCTTGCGGCTGCTCAGGAAGAGAATAGACGCCTACAAATACAAAATCAAGAGAACCTGGAGGCCGCAATTGAGAGCACACCGGGGGCGCCCATCAGCCCATCCAAGTTTCAAGCAGTGACCCCGGATAATATAAAGATTATATTAGAAGATTATGCCATGTTGCTCGAAGCACATGATAAGCTATCGGAGGAGCTGGGACAACTAAAGCAGGAACACCAACAAGCACCAGCAGCTGCCCCCCCAACCACCCCCTCTGCGGCTTCACTTCTCTCAGACGCAGAGGCCATAAAAGATCTCCAGAAACAGGTCACTGAATTGCAAACACGCCTACTACAATATGAGAGGCCATCTTCCCCTCCGGAGGCTCCCACGGATGAAGAAGTTGTGCAAATTCCTGTGGAACAAATGTTTGATGAAGAATATGATCCGCAACCCTTCCCAGGAGGCCAACAAACAGAAGAAGCGCAGGACACGTTCGAGGCACCACGGCCGCCATGGTTACGACAAGTGGAGGAAATAGGGACCTCGCATGAAGAGCGCACTGTAGTGCAAAATCAGGCTATGAGGGTCATAGAGGAGACTGTTTTACAATCAGATTACTTCAAGAACTTGTCATCGAGACGCCTGATTCTCTCATCGGAACTCCAGTACAGGCCATATTATATTATCTTGGCTGATTATAATGCAGAAATACAAAGAGTCACGGGTCAGATTCCTACTTTTGCGACCCAATTTCAACCCGAAGACCTTCCTCCAGAGGTGCGAAAAGGCAAGATTCGTCAACCAACATGGCGGCAGAAACTTTTAGAGACTTATCCAGAAATGCTACGCACATGGAACAACGCGCCGCTGCACCTCCTGTACAACCCATGCTACGGTCCAGTCCCCCGCCGCAGGTCGTGGAAGGCATTTAATATCAAGGTACAGAACAATGCGCAATGCAAGGAATGGCTGAACTACCCGTACATCGCGCCACCACAAGGACCACCATCGGTAGCATATATGATGGGGACCATTCGCCACTGGATGCCGCGCTTGAAGCCCATGCCAGATGTAGCAGCGCAAATGATGCTTAAAATCTTAGATATGATGCAAGTAGTGCTGAAGACCTTTAGAAATGCAGCCGCACCACAGGTACGTCTTCCGGAGTTTAGCAATGGAAATTACGACTTGGTGTATGACATGAGCACCACCCCCAGTATCCGTGTGGCTTACGCTTGGCATGCACGCATCAAGTACCTCCCCGCCTGCTACAAACAGACCTTCGAAGAAATGTTCAGATCAGGTTTCTGGGAGTACCACTCGGAGATTTTCGCACCAAAGCCGACACATCTGCTTCAACTGTTTGCTTGTGAACAAGCAATGTATTCAGAGTATCACACCACCCCGCAACCAGAAACCCCCGGTGCAATAAATTGGGAGGCATTGGAAGCCGATCTAGCAAGAGGCTTAAGGATAGGAGAACATGAACTGGCCACCAATGTCATCCAATATTACATCGACCACCCGCGCGAACAAAGGTCTGTCAGGGGCGACAGACGCTAGGAAGGGGGGAGTGTTGGCACACAAAGCAACAGAGGAATCATGCACAATACGGCAACAAGGCCAGATCATTTTTTTCCTTAGATTATGCACAACTCAAGTGATTTTAATCACTACACAAACATTGTAAATCCCGTTTTTGGTAGATTAGACTCCATTTTGTGCAAGCCGAGGAGTCCTCGAGCTTGAGGAGTATTAGAAGTACCATCGTACCAATTTTCATAATTTTTAGACTTCGTTTGAGCCCTCAAATAAGCCCTGGAACCTAATTTTTAACTAGGCCGGACACTAGGTCTGGACATGGCCAAAAGCTAGTCAAAAACTATAAAAAGAGCTAGAGAGCTCATTTTTGAGGGTAGATTGTAATTGAAACGAACTTGTAAGAGCTATTGAAAATAATCTAAAGAGCTCCATTGATTCTCACTCTTTGTCTTGCTGTGTGTGCGCGTGTGTGTGTGTATGTGTGTGCATGCTTGTGTGCTTCTCACTCACGCACTTGTGCCGCCACTTGCTCGAGGTCTTCATACCATCCTCACGTCTTCCCGGATTGACATTAAAGGAGGTGCTACTCATCATTGAGCTACAGTAAGCCCATGTTCCGTGTAAGCGTCGAGTTGCGGATGGTCTGTGCCCATAACAAATTATCAAGATCAGCAGTGGCCTCTTTGGTTTTCTCTTCACTTTATAGTTCTAGTTTGTGGTATGCATCTCAGAGTTCTTGGTATCTGGTGTTTAGGGAGGCATTCTCGATGGTCAGTGAATTTAGTTGTGACTGTAAATCATTGGTTGTCCTCTGCAGCTGCTGATAATTATTTCCCAGAGATGTGAACTCATCTCTTACTTGAGTCATACACGTGAACATCTGTCAGAATGCAGTATCTACAGTGGGTGATAATATTAACGATGTGCTAAGCGAAGATGCAGTAGGTGTAGATGCAAAGGGAATGGGGAATGGGGGTGGGAATGTGGATGCTGTGGTGATTGTGGAAAATTGTGGTGTGCTTAAATATTGTGGTGCCACAAATGAAGTGAGGGGAGGTGCGGTGGGTGGTTGATATATCCATATCGCTAGATGTGGTGTCGAGTGCGGTGACTGTGAATAGTGGTGTGATCGTGGGTAAGTGTGTAGGTGTAAATACGGGATTTACAAAGGTTGACGAGTAATTTACACAGGGGTTGTCTTGGATGGCTTGGTGGAAAGGGGAAAGAGGAGTTACGGTGGGTCGGGGAGGTGAGACTGGGGAGAAGGTTAATGGATGTGGGAATGGGAAAAGGGGTCTTGGAGGTGTGGGGAAGGACGGAAAGGATGGTGGGAAAATTGGATTTGATAGAAAGGTAGGTGTGCTAGGGGGTAGACTAGGTTGAGTTGGTGCGGGAATTGTGGGATGAATGGGAGTAAGGATGACTTCTGCTACTCCACCAGAGACAAGTTCCTGCTCTATAAGTGCTTGACTCTCTTCCTCAGTCAATTTCTTACGTGGCCAAACCTTTTCCATCGTACGATACAACTTTTTGATGGCCAACGTATAAGTTGCTGCTTCAAAGGTTTCATCTTCATGCGTACTGGTGTCTCCCTGGGTGTCCGTGTGTTGTCCTTGTTCCTCTATCTATCCATGCTCTTGGGATTCGTGAGTGTCCTAGCTAGCTTCGTCATCGCCTTCATCTTCATCGGTTTCCGTTCTTTCTTCCTCGGAACTAGACACTATTTGTCCTTGTGGTTGGTCTCGGGGCGTGGTCGGGTTACTTGGCCATTCATATTCTTGAGAAAAGATCTGACGTTCTGAAAACGGAAATTCATTTGAGAAGGCATCCTATTTCAAAATTAAAGGTTGTATCCAGTGGCTCTGCTTCCATGTTTGGTATCGGAAAAGAGAAAGCTTCTGCACCAATAGTGGTGGGAACTTCTGCTGTAGTGGTGGCAGGTCCTCGGACGGTGGCTGCTTGAGGAGCAACTGTGCTGGTGGTGGCCTCCGTTATAATCAGTCTTGATAACCGTATGTGAATAGGTTATACAGGGGGTTCAATAGGAGACTGTTCTAGAAAGGGTTGTGGTGAGGGTGATTCTGGCACTTGAAGACAGGGGATTGTTCCTCTCATTCGCTTTCCTACTCTTCCTTTGCTGGCCTTCCTAGCTTTCTTTGTTGTTCCCTTGAAGGCTTTCAGCTCCTCACTTGTCATTGCTCGCTCGATAGGTAAATCGTAGGCCAGACACATGTATACGATGTGCGTGAGAGCACAACATCCATTGATGACCTTCTTTCTTTCCCATCTGTGTTGTGCTAAGTAGAGCTGATCAATTATCCAGCTTGCGAGATCAACTGTCTGGGGTCCAGTACATGCTAAATATAATCCAAACCATATGCGCTTGTGAGGCATTGTGAATCTGTCCTGAGCTGGAAATGCAAAATGCTGCATACATATCCGCAGTGGTTTTGAAAGCTCAGGTGTGATTGCCGAAATCTCTTCCCACTTAGTAACATCCCCACGTTTCATTGGCTCTGGAACTAACCTTTCTCGCCCTGTGGGCATGTGGGTTCCATGAATCTTGATGGCAGCTTGCATCAAATATTTAGAAAGATAAAATCTTTTATATGGTGGATCGTTCACTAAGGATGGCAAAATAAAAGTGTCGGGCAGATCCTTGTTCTCAGAAGCAGTCAAAGTGGTGACTAAGTAATAGCATCTGTAAAAGTCTGGTTTAGGCAAAGGGTCACTGAAATACTCTGTGAAGCCGGCTCTTGCCCAAACATGCGTTAAATCTTGTGTGTTCTGTAGTCCTTCGAACTCTCTTGAGAAAAATTGATATTTGCCCCAGGTACGGTCATCAAAAGTCAAATTAGCCTCAAATATAAAATTAGCATCCACTAATGGTCCTGCTAGCCCTTGAAACCAGTGAGAATTACGATGAATCTTCTCAGTATACCTCTAGGAGGATCGTCAATAGGCATGGGTCCTCGGAAACCTTGAAATTCTGGAGGTGGAGCCATCGGATGGGGCTCAGCAAGTAAATCACCGATAGTAGCCCTGGGTATACTGGTTCCAGCTTCAGATGGTCCTTCTTCAGTTTGCATGAATGATTGACGTGCTAATGGAAAAGATCTGCTACAAAAGATTAGCACATTAGTATGGAAATTAATTATGATCCCATTAAAGTGAGACCGCAATCCCTTTCCATAACCGATGTGTAACCTGTGTAGCCGAGTGTTGTGATGTGGTTTATGGAATGATTTGTTGCAAAATAATGCAAGTCTCTAGACACCTACATGCTTCAGATGATGCATACATTTCTTGATGAGGTGTTATTACAGGTGATGTTGGGTTATAGTGTGTGGATTTATACAAGGTTCAGTCATGAATGAGTTATTACAAGGTTGTAGATTAGTCGGGGTGGGAGTTATGTTAGACAATGGGTTAGGAGAAGACTTCTGGATACGTTTTGATATCCACTTCCTAAGAGTTTCTGAACGGGAGATAGGTTTCTACTAAGGGATAAAAGGTGATATCGGATGTGGTGGTATTGAGGGTTCAAGAGATTTCGGAGGGGTGTATATTACATGGCTTGAGGGTTGAGCTATAATACACTGTTTAGGTACCCAAATCTATGTGGGTGTGGGTCGGTTTGTAAGGTACTTCTTGGTGATCCAAATTTGTTGAGTGTTCGTACTCGTAGAAGAAGGTCGAGAAGACTTTGAATACTGACTCTGATTTGTCTTTAACTTCTTCGTATCAATGTCTGCGTTGTTGAAATCAGTCAGTGCTTTCTGTCCTTTTGGCACCCATATCTGTCTCGTGCCGCTTGCTTTGGGATACTGATATTGCTGCTTTCTTTGTGTCGTCTGATATTGTAGTCGACCTGGGTTCCTTTGTCGTGGTTGACTCCTTTGTGGTTGAGGTTGAGAGGTCGGATGGACACTCTGCTTTGGAAAAGAAGGGAGGTCCAACACTTGCGAAACCTGCCCATTAGGAAGTGCTCCATTTTTTACTTTTAATCTAGGCCAGTCCGTAGTAAGTGTGGAAGGATGGGCACCGCAAAGTGTTTTGCCCATGTGGACATTGATGAAGTCCACCTGACCGCTGATTGTGCCCATTTGATCGCTGATGGTGTCCATTTGACCAAGCGGTTGGGTGGTTGACCCTTCTAATTTGTAGGAAGCCCAAGGGAAAATCTCCTGACGTCCTTCTGATTGACAATTGTCCATCGCCAAGCCAGCGTGGGTTGGTGTAGATGTAACGTGACTCATCTGACCAAAGATCTTCCGTCACATGCATTTCATAGGGTCTAGGGTTACATACCTCAGGCGGATTGCCGTTCGGGAAGTCAAGCGGTATCACTCGCTTCTGATCTAAGGTTCCAATCTGCAAGGAGCCTTGTCTAAGATTTAGGTCCACTGAGTGATCGTATAGCCAATCTTGGCCAAGGATTAGGGGTTCTATCAGGTCGTCATCATGGCACACTAGTAACTTTACTATCATAGTAACTTCGCTGATGAGGATAGGAAGCTCCACCTCACCCATGCAAGGGGTTTCCATGCCTCCTAGCCCTATGAGGTATGCCTCAATTGGCCGCATTTCTATTCCTGAATCCTTATAGTGGGACCATCTAATCGCACTAGTCGCAGCACCTGAATCAATTAAAGCCCTGAGCTCTTGGCAATGGTTCCCGTGCTCTAGCCTGACTGTAATGAATGGTCTCCGATCCAATATGCTAGGATGAGTACTTGACTTTGCTTGACACATGGCCATGGAGTATCTGGGTGTTGTTTCCAGATGGTTATAATGTTCTCTCCCTAGTCCTTGTCTTCTTAGCTTCATGCGCTTAATGTGTTCTATAGCTTTTGCCTGAGCTTCAGCTCGTATTCTATTTTCTTCCTCCTTACGCTTCTTTGCCAACGTGAGTCGTCTAAGCATATCCTCAGTAAGAGGTTCCTGGTATAACTTGACTCTACAACCACTAATGTAATTAGGCATTATGTCTCGTTCTAAGGTGGCTAGTTGTATTGCTCCACTTGTTGAGAGTCTGTTAATGATCATAGGTCCATAACCTCGCTTTTCTAACTTTCGTGCATGTTGTTTCAACGTATATACTAGAACTAAGTCTCCTTCTTTCAAGCCTTTATCTTTCACATGTGCATCAAAATATGCTTTCTGTCGCTTCTTAGCTGCGTATATTCGTGCTGCTGCTTTCAACCTGGTTTCTCCTAATCGTTCCAAGTCCATTATTCTTGCTGATAATTCATGGCCGGTCCACTGATGTTCTTGTGCAACCTTAAGGGTCGGTATCAGGAAGTCCAAAGGAAGCACATCATTCTAACCAAAAACCATCTGAAAGGGAGCTACATTGAGTATGGTCTTGTAAGCCACTCGATATGCCCAAACAGCGTGGTGTAACTTTTTGTCCCAATCTGAACGTTTGTTGTTCACGAGTCTCGTCAGTACGTTACAAAGGATCTTGTTAGTGCTTTCAGCCTGACCATTGGCCTGAGGATGATATGGTGTGGATTTCTTGTGAATCACAATAAAATCCTGTAACAAATATTCAATGACTTGGTTTAGAAAGTGAGTTCCTCGATCGCTCACTAACTCTATAGGCAATCCATATCTTGTAAAGACATTTTCAAACAAGAATTTTGCAGTCGTGTGTGCATCAATCTTTTTTGTGGCTTTTGCCTCTACCCATTTGGTAAGATAATCTGTCGCAACAATAATGTATTCCGCATGTGTACCTTTTGCAGGGGGGTTAATGGGTCCTACAAAGTCTATACCCCACTTCGAAAATGCACGTCGGCCCATCATGGGTTTCAATGGAATTTCATCTCTGCGAGTAGGAAACTGAGTTCTTTGGCACACATCACATCTCTTTACATAGGTATGCGCATCCATGTGAAGAGTGGGCCACCATAATCCTACAAAGAGTATGGCTTTGATTATCCTATCGGGTCCAAAATGACCTCTTGTGACACCTTGGTGTGCAGTCTCTAGTACGCTCAAGTAATCGCTTTCATGAACACATTGTCTTAAGTATCCATCTCGTCCTCGTTTGTATAGATTATCGCCAATAAGTGAATAGTCTTGAGCTTCCTGCTCTAGACTTCGTTGTCACGCTAAAGTCATTCCTTGAGGGAATGTTTTCGTCCTCAAGTATGTCACTAAAGATTCACTCCAGTCTGGTGTGAGAGACACGTGATATAGTGTAGCATGTTCTACAGGTGGTCTTTCACAACAAACATGGCATTCTTTACATAACTTGTAGACATCTGCTTCCATAGAAGGCCAATAGACTCCTAGTCTATGCAGAGTGTGCAACGTACGGTGTTTTGAGTGATGTTGCTTTTTTTTGGTTTTCTCTCGATTATCATATACTTCTCCAACATCAGCTTTTCTGTTCGGCATTCGTACCATTATTTGTCTATCTTCTATTTCATATTTCTGGAAGTTCTCGGGAACCTCAAACAAGGATTCTTCTTCTTCTGACATGGTTTCTTTCTTCTTTCTTTTCTTACCTTCACTCTTGCTAGTCACTTGTGTGGCTATTCTCACATCATTCATAACTTCTTCGTGTGTCTGAGGGTAAGTTTCTACTTCGTAAAAATATTCTTCTTCTGATGCAAAGGGTGGGTCCATAATAATTGATTCTAAATCGAAGTCACTTGCATCCTCGAATGCATCAGTGCTAGGTTCACATTCTTCAATAATCAAGTCACACATGATTGGCTCTATCGTGAAAACTGAAATGTCATAGCCATCTTCGTCAGAGTGGGGTGTCCATTGTTCTTCATTGGTGGCTACATCCATGGTTGCTAAGATTTCTGCCCAACCATGGGGTTCGAATTCTTCGTCTGGAAACACTACAGGTGCATAAGCTGGGTCTTGAAGAGTTCGTGGATGTTGTTCTGCACCTAAGGTCCTGGCTTCTAACCGTTCTTCCTCTTGTTTGGCTACTTTACACATCCATAAATGAGTGTCCTCGTGTAACCATGAGGGGTCCGACTCCAAAGAGTGTACTGATTCTGTTTCTACTGGTGTCTTATGGATGGTATTCCATTGTATTGGGGGTACATCTCGATGTGAATAGTCTTTAAGATTGACTTTGGTAGTCACTCCTAAATGTTGCAAGTACAAAGAATTAGTTCCCCAATCTTGTACGATTTGCAACTGACGCATGAATGGTCGTCCCAATATCATCTCATAAGCGTGATTTTTTGCAAAGTCACAAATGGCGAAGGTATGCTCAAAATCCACACCACAAGTGGTGAGAGATATGCCTTCTAGTAAGCCTAATGGTTTTTCTATGTGTCCATCAGCCATTTGTAGCTTCATCCTAGTGGGTCTTAGTGCTGGCTTACCCCAATGTTTCCATAAAGTGGTGGTAGCAATGGCTACTCCGGCTCCTGAATCTAAGATGGCTTTCGTGGTGTAACCCTGATGGGTTATTGGAAGATACGTGTTACCTTCCTCTCCTTTGCTTACATCTCCGATCTTTTTTGTGTGTTCCTATCTGTGAGGGTGTAGTAGCAAGCTCAGGGAATTGATTTGCTACGTGCTTCCACAGTTCTGGTTTAACCTTCAATAATTCCTCAAGCGTGAGGTGACACTGAACTTTAGCGTTATTGACCACTTCCATGTTTCTAGGGATTACTGATTCTTCATTCCTCACTATTATCTTGGGTGCTCTCATGCTAATAGACTTTGCTTCCCAAGGTCCTGT
>CM035438.1:44687245-44702245 GCA_020310875.1 Ceratopteris richardii | reverse complement strand
CAAGCCGAGGAGTCCTCGAGCTTGGGGAGCCTTAGAAGTAGTTGCCTGCCAATTTTCATAATTTTTAGATCTCGTTTGAGTTCTCAAATAAGCCCTAGAACCTAATTTTTAATTAGGCCGGACACTAGGTCTGGACAGGGCCAAATCTAGTAAAAAAACTATAAATAGAGCTAGAGAGCTCATTTTTGGGCTAGCTTCTTGTAGTTTTGAGCTTGTATGAAAACTTGGTTATAATAGAAGTGATTCCATTGTCTTACTCTCTTTGTTGTTGCCGGGTGTGCGTGTGTGTGTGTATGTGTGTGCATGTTTGTGTGCTTGTCACTCACATATTTGTGCCTTCACTTGCTCGAGGTCTTCATACCATCCTCATGTCTTCTCGGATTGACATTAAAGGACGTGCTACTCATCACTGAGCTACACCAAATTTTGGCGCCGTTGCCGGGGATTCGAGCTGTGAGGACGAGCGTGTCATGGAAAGACGTAGAGAGGACGTGTTGGAATGGTAAGTAGTAGGTAAGTTTCTGATTTTTCTCCATCTCCATCTCCATCTTCATCTCCACCTTCATCTCCTTCTCCACCTTATATTCTCATTTCCAAACCATTTCCTCATTTGCTTTGTGCGAGTTTGAGAGAGAGCGAGTGTTTGTTCTTGCTTGTGTGTGTTTTTTTGCATGTTTCTTGCAGGTTGCAGCTCCATCATCATCTCCAGCAAGCTCTGCAGGTACGGATTTTGTCTGCGCAAACTCCGAGGTTCGAGCTCGAGCTATCACGACACTCCGGAAACTTCACCCTATCCCAATTATGAGTGCACCAGGACACAGCATAGGCCTAGAGCTCCTAGGATCACTAGATAGAACAGCAAAATTCGCCATAACTCGACCTATCGTGACACCTCAAAGTATCACGATACCCACGACTTATCGCGACACCTCGGAGTATCGCGACACACCGACCCCACCTATCGCGACACTCCCAAGTATCGCGACACCTCGAAGTATCGCGATACCCACGACTTATCGTGACACCTCGGAGTATCGCGACACACCGACCCCACCTATCGCGACACTCCCAAGTATCACGACACCTCGAAGTATCGCGATACCCACGACTTATCGCGACACCTCAGAGTATCACGACACACCGACCCCACCTATCGTGACACTCCAAGTATCGCGACACCTCGAAGTATCGCGATACCCACAACTTATCGCGACACCTCGGAGTATCGCGACACACCGACCCCACCTATCGCGACACTCCCAAGTATCGGGACACCTCGACCTATCGTGATACCCATGACTTATCGTGACACACCGACCTATCGCGACACCTCGACCCGACCTATTGCGATACATGGGCTTAACGCATAAAATTTTAAAGTAAATTAATGGAGTGAAGTGAGGTATATTTGGGCTTAATGGTAGACACATTGGGGTAACATTAGAGCCTTAGGAGTGGGCAAAAGACCTACACACCAGGGAGAGATCTCCTGAATCCTGAGAGGTCCTAAGATTTTGGGGGTTCTGTAACTTACTCCAAGGGGGGGCCTGTAAATGTTGATGTGTGTCTTTCAATCCCTTGTGGTAATAGAGCTATATTGACTTGTGAACTTTTGCAGGAACATTGTGTGCAAGCAAGGCATTCCAAGGCAAGCTAGCAAGGGTGAGTACCAGGCTTGGGAGAAGGCTTCCTGGGTTTGTGCAACGGTCGGAGCAACCAGAGGATTGAGGTTGGAAGTTCTCTCAACCCTCCTTTGTCAATTCCTAGCCCAGGCTAAGTACGACTTAGGTGTGGTAATTAATTAGGAGAACGTCAGGCACGAATTAAGTCCAAGAGAACTAATCAACCAAGTGCAAGCATTAAGTAGATCTTAAGCGCGAAAACCCTAAGGGACAAAAGTAAACTTGAATCAATCACTTATCAGGTGCGAAATTCACTTAAGTATTCCTGACGACGTGATACCAGAAAAGATCATAAACATAATAATCAACTAAAAACAACAAAGTGATTGGTGTCAATTAACCTGCAACGAGAGTGTACTTGGGACCAAGGGGGTAGAGAAACCAGTCAGATGAACCTTAGGTCAGGTAGACACTTAGGCAGAGACAGACAAAGCCTCAGATCTTCTAAAGCTAGTGTCAATCACACTGCTAGGTCTTGGGCCCAACAGTTGAGTGATTACCCATACACTCCACGATCAGAAACAAGTGATTCTAAAATGTCCTATCACATGGAGAGACCAGTAGGTAGTTCAGGGGTGGCTTATCTAGAAAATCCAGAAGGACCTTACAAGACTCAATTGGAATACATCAGGACTAATCGTCTAGGTGCTCGCATCTACAAAGACGGCCTGAGAAGATCTGTGGTCCAGATTAAGAACCCCGATCAACCCCATGGACTAGAACACTCAGTAGTCAAGTTTGAGAATGGAGCATACCTAGATAAAGAGGGGACTATATATGTAGTCACCACTCTTCCTGATAGAACATATGAGTTTGGAAATGTGATTGCGGAGACCGACATGGGTGATATAGAGCAAGGGAATTTAGAGAGAGAGCCAAGAACTCCCCGTGGTAAATCTGTCTTGACCAGAATCATGACTCCAGAGTGGATTCCACAGGATAATAAAAGCATAGATTTGCTTTTAAACCGAGAAACTGATGAGGCCTTTTGGAGATATAAACGTGCTAAACCTCAAGAAGTGAGTGCCCTCACAATCTATGAGTTTAAAGACCCTGATAGTCCAAGCAAAGTAACCTACCTAGACAATACATTAGAGAGAATCTTCATGGTCACCGAGCATGGCAGACATGCCTACACATGGAAGGGTGAATTTGTTTTTCCCCAACCACGGTGTAATATGTCCTATGGACACCAAGGAGCCGGGACCTCCCAAGCTCATGGAGTTCAAGGAGATAGAAGTAGAGATAGACCGGAAGTAAGCTTTGCCAACCCCCAGGGAAGAGAAAGAAGGAGAACAGGGACGGATAGAGAAGAAACTGAGAGGTTTAGAGACCCAAGGAACCAAAGAAATGCTGATGATTTTCCTTTGCCAAGTTCGAGAGAACACACTAGGACCCTGAGGCCAACTCAACTGGTGAAGTCCATGAAGAATTACTTCGATGGCACTGGAGACCCTTATGACCATGTGGCAGAATTTAGGCAAGTCCTGAAAGCTGAACATGTAGAGGATCTATTCACACAATATAATGCTTTTGGTCTAACCCTTAGGAACACTGCCCTTACATGGTTTCAACCACTGAACGAGAGGCATTTCAGAAACATAGACCAGCTTCTAGAGGCATTTATCATTGAGTTTTCTAAGAGTGGCATAAGGCACAACACTTCCTCACTATTTCATAGCTTCAAGCAAACACCTCAAGAGACAGTCAGACTAGCAGGAAGACGGTTTAGGCAATACCTAGAGAGGTGCCCGATGCTTGAGCTACCCAAACCAGCCAAGCAAGTGGCTTTGTTCTTAGATGGATTGTTGAGCACCAAGCTCAGGTCATATGTGTATCTAAAGGACCCTAGAACTATAGAAGAGTGCGTGCGCATGTGCATAGACATTGAGGATAATCTAGGTGAGGAGTTAGAACTATCAAAAATCTATAAGGATTCAGATAGCTCTAGTAGCCTCACATCTGGTCAATCCACATCCATTGAGGAACTTGCAGAGAAGGTAGCTCAAAAACTAGGTGTCTCTAGCAAACAAATTCCAAGATTTGCCCCAGTTAAGCGGTGCTACACTTGTGGAGGTGACCATATGGCAAATGTATGCCCCATTATGGGCCAACCCCAGGTGAATCCTAGTAGCCAGTACTGCACCATAGAGCGAAGGTACACCAACCACACTGCACAAGACTGCCCATATAACAAACAAACTGTTAGACAAAATTACCCTCAGCCATATCCACAACAGGGTAGATACCAGAATCAGTACCCACCACAACAACACAGCAGACCACAACAAACTTATCAGCCACCTTATCAAGGGTAGCAGAGACCTCAACCAGTCCTAGTTCAGCAACCCCCTGCTCCAACCAATGTGATCCCAGTGAAATATGCATCTACTGAAGAAAATCCGAACAGAGCCATAGTCCGAGTCACCCCATTGCTATCAGACAGTGATCCAAGTGACCATAGTTTTGACTCCACACATATTGATAGCCCACAGGCTTACTACATGCAGTCACCCGAGCATAACAAGTCATACTACTATGAGGAACCAAGTGAAAATAGTGGGGAGCCTGAGTATGCTAATGTCATGTACACAAACCCCAACTCTAGACCTCAACCTAGGCAGGTACGACCCCCCTTTCCTAGAGGACCATGCTTCAGATGTCAGGGAGATCACCTTATACGTGATTGTCCACTGTCTGCCCCTACACAACCCCAATCAATGACAATTCATGGTTTCTGTCAAGACTGCAGAAAAGAGCATCTCCTACGAGATTGCCCAAAGAACCCTAAGAACATGCCTAAAATCACTCCTATCAACGTCATTGGGTTAGTGGTAGACTCTACGGGAAGTGTAACTTCCACAGCCCCAGTGCATGTGGTCACTAGAGCCCAAGCCTTGCAGCAAAATCAAGGAGTAGGGCAAGAAAAGAGTGCTGAGGTTAGTGAGACAGAGAGTATAACCAAGAAAAGGACAAGAGCCTGGAGAGATAGCCGAGAGAGAATGAAAAGACAATGGTCACAGAAAATGAGCAAACTTGAAGCAAGCTTGAGAGAAACCAAAGCAAAGATAAGTGAACTCGCATCTCAAAACCACTCTCACACCACCCCTCCACCACCTTTCCCTTTAACCGCCAATCCATCTTCTTCCATTCCCCAACCTTTCCATACACCACCCTTAACCCACCCACCACCCAGAGTAGGATCAGTCCTAGCCGATCCCACTCCTGAAGATCTAGATATGATGCTTAAAGCATATCAGGCCAGAATCCAAGAAGGGCCAAATGTGGCAGATCATGACAAGAGCTACCCTAGAGCTGACCTGGAGATAGAGAGAACCAAGCTATGTGCGAAAATGGTCGCATTGGCTCAGACCATGTTTGAAGCCAGTCGCCTTTTCAACCACTCAGGCTCAGCTAAGACACAATTGCACTTGGATGGGCTCCTAGAGAAGTTAGAGAGCATAATTGCAAGATCTGCCAAGGAGGAAAAAAATCGAGAAAGAGAGGAGGCAAGCAAAAACATACGCCATCCCCCACAGGAAGCTTATGTGCCCAATTCCACTGAACCAGACACCTCCTCTTCTATGAATAGGTTCACTCCAGAATTCCTACAAGAGATTCAAGAAGAAAAATGGGCTAATGAGAGTGAAGCCCCTCCTCCCATTGAACTTGTGGATGACACACATGATCAATTCCCTCAAGATATTCCTTCCATTTATGGAGAGCAGGAGAGTGCACAAAACCAAGAGAGGTTAGACTTCGAGTCTAACTCCCTGCAAGAATTACCCCATTTCACTGGCCCATGGGAAACCAAGTCTACTTGCCTCAGAGCGCCCACAGTCATGATAAGAAACGAAGATTCAATCATACCTAGGAATACAGAGGTAGTAAAGAACACTAAGGTGCAGTGAAATCTCACTTTAGAAGAGCTACTCAAAGTGAAGCCAGAAGTGTGGAAACACGTAGCCAAGCAAGTGCCAGACATAGTGAAATCGCGTTCCCAGGTAGGATCTCATAGAACAGTGCCTGAAATACCATTGGACAAGATACGAGACATGAGTGAAGGAGAAGAAGGAAATACCTATCTCCCAGTTACCCATCAGGGATACACAACCAAGGCAATTTTGGACTCAGGTGCAGGAGTTGCAATTGCTACAACCTCCCTATGGAAGCGTTGGGGCAAGCCAGCACTCCGACCGATGAGAATGAAATTGCAGATGGCCGATGGTCATATTGAAAGGCCCTTAGGATTGCTAGAAGGAATAACTCTCACCACATGTGGTGTTGAGTTTGAGCATACTTTTGCTATATGCGACTTTAGCAAAAACCAAGCCTACGAGATGATTTTGGGAAGGCCATTTATGCGGCAATTGCAAGTGGTACAGGATTGGGGAACCAATTCCTTGTATTTGCAACATCTAGGTGTTACAACCAAAGTCAATCTCAAGGATTACTCTCATAGAGAATACCGCCTATTCAATGGAATCCCATCCATAGAGCCAAAGATGAGACTGAGTCCGTGCATTCCCTAGGATCCGGATCCTTGTGGATGCATGAAGACACTCACCTATGGATGTGTAAGGTAGCAGTAGAAGAAGAGAAGAGAGAGCAAGCCAGAGAGGTAGGTGCAAAAGAAATCCATAGATCAATTCAAGACCCAGCCTATGCACCTGTAGTTTTTCCTGACGAAGAGTTTGATTCATGGCTCGGCTGAAAATTTAGCAACAATGGATGTAGCCATCAATGAAGAGCAGTGGACACCCCACTGTGATGAGGATGGCTATGACATTTCAGTCTTCTCAATAGAGCCAATCATGGGAGATGCAGTTTTAGAAGAATGTGAACCTAGCCCCGATACATTTGAGGATGCAAGTGACTCCGACTTAGAGTCAATCATTATGGACCCACCTTTTGCATCAGATGAAGAATACTTCTATGAAGTTGAAGTTTACCCCCAGAGACACGGAGAAATCACGAATGGGGTGAGGTTAGCCACACAAGTAGCCACTAAGAGTGGAGGAAAGAAAAGAAAGAAGAAGGAAGTCACTCCGGAGGCAGAAGAGTCCTTGTTTGAGGTCCCTAAAAACTTTAAAAAGTATGAGATAGATGATAGGAGAGTCATGATAAGAATGCCTAAACGTGAGGCACAAGCAGGAGAGGCCTATGATAGCAAGGAAACTACCAAGAAAATAGTTTTCGCCATAGAAGAGGGAGAAGAAAGATGCACGTACATAGGGCATGACCTGACGGAAGAAGAAGAGCAAGAGTTGGTAGCTTTGCTAAGAGAGTACAGAGATGTATTCGCTTGGAGCTACAAGGACCTGAAAGGTGTAGATCCTGATATATGCTCACATACAATCCCCATGACCTCAAATGCCAGACCCTCCAAGCAGAAGCCCTACACATACAATGAAAACTACGCCGCCAAGATTAAAGAGGAGATAGACCGCTTGGTGGAAGCCGGGTTTATCTATGAAATTGAGCACACTGAATGGGTATCCCCCATTGTAGTGGTGCCCAAGAAGAACGGCAAATTACGAGTATGCATTAACTTGAGAAAGGTTAACGCAGCCACTATCAGAGATAATTATCCGCTTCCTATCATTGAGCATCTATTAGAAAGGGTAGCAGGCAAGGAAGTGTACAGCTTCCTAGATGGGTTTTCGGGCTACAATCAAGTAGCCATTGCTCCTGAGGATCAGCATAAGATGGCTTTTGCCACGGAGTGGGGCATATTTGCCTTTCGGGTAATGCCATTCGGGCTTACCAATGCACCTGCTACCTTTCAAAGATTGATGTGTCACGTGTTTAAAGAGTTCTTGAGGAAGAATTTGGAAGTCTATGTTGATGATCTTTGCGCTCATTCCAACATTAGACAGACCCATATACCTGAACTCAGACAAATTTTTGATAAATGCAGAGAATATCAAGTCTGCCTGAACCCAGAAAAGTGTGTTTTCATGGTCAGGCAAGGCAAAATTCTAGGACACATAGTGTCTAGGAATGGCATATCCACTGACGAAGAGAAAGTGAGAGCCATCGCAGAACTACCTAGGCCAAAGAACGTCAAGGAAGTACAGGCTTTCATGGGGCATTATGGTTACTACCGCCGGCTCATTCACATGTATGCTGTCATTGCAAAGCCCATGTACGGACTTTTGACTAACTTTGAGTGGACTGATGAATGTGAGAATTCCTTCCACGAGCTTAAACGAAGATTATGTTCAGCACCAATCTTGACCACACCAGATTGGAACAAGCCATTCCATGTTCATGTGGATGCCTCCAATTATGCTATTGGGTGTGTACTCGCACAACCTACGGGTGAAGGTAATATGGATCTCCCTATTGCCTATGCTAGTAGACAATTGAATGCTGTTGAACGGAACTATACAACCACCGAACGAGAAGGATTAGGCATGGTGTATGCGGTTGAAAAGTTTAGACACTATTTGCTTGCAAATAAGTTCAAGTTTTGTACTGATCACCAAGCTCTACTGTACCTAGTAAACAAGCCATGTAATACAGGAAGATATGTAAGATGGTTTCTCTTACTAATGGAATATGACTTTGAGGTGGTAGTGAGGAAAGGCAGGACTCATTTGAGAGCAGAGCATCTCTCTAGGCTCACATCTGGAGAGGCCCCACAAGGAGTATCAGATGACTTACCTGATGCTTACTTGTTTAATTTGGAAGTTGTACCTCAGTGGGCTAAGCCATTAGTGCCAGTATTGACATACGGTCCTAAGCACCCGGTAATGCACACAGAAGATAGAGAGATAGTAAGAGCTCAAAAGTATCATATCTTGGCAGGAAGTATGTACAAACATACGGAGCAAGGAATATTGGTCTATTGTGTGGAAGAGGACGAGTATGCTAAGTGGTTGCAATTAGCACATGTAGGTGCATTAGAGCAACACTACTCAAAACAACGAACCCTACAGACCCTGAGGAGACTAGGAGTGCATTGGCCAACCATGGAAGTTGATGTCCATAGAATGTGCAAAGAATGCCCAATCTGCTGCACTAAACCATCAGTGGAACACGCCACTCTTTATCGAGTGTCTTTAGTGCCAGATTGGAGTGAACCATTAGTAGCCTTCTTGAGGACGAAAACATTCTCTCAAGATATGACTTTGGCCAGACAAAGAAGTTTGGAACAAGAAGCCTTGGATTACACCATCATTGGTGATAATTTATACAAACGGGGTAAAGATGGTTACCTAAGACTGTGTGTTCATGAGAGCGAATACCTCAAGATATTAGAGACTGCTCACCAAGGTGTAGCAGGAGGACACTTCGGTCCAGATAGGGTGATCAAGGCAATTCTATTTGCATGATTTTGGTGGCCCACCCTTCACATGGATGCACATACCTATGTGAAGAGGTGTGAGGTTTGTCAGCGAACCTAGTATCCCATACGCAAGGGTGAGATGCCATTGAAGCCTATGATGGGTGGACGTGCATTCTCTAAGTGGGGAATAGACTTTGTGGGTCCTATTAATCCCCCAGCTAAGGGTTCACATGCTGAGTATATCATCGTGGCCACAGACTATCTAACCAAGTGAGTAGAAGTGAAAGCCACTACAAAAAATGATGCTCAAACAACAACAAAGTTCTTATTTGAAAATGTGTTCATGAGGTACGGATTGCCAATAGAGTTGGTGAGTGATAGAGGCACACACTTCTTGAATGAAGTCATAGAAAACCTTCTCCAAGAATTCTTGGTGATACATAAGAAGTCTGCTCCCTATCATCCACAAGCTAATGGCGAGGCTGAGAGCACAAATAAGATCTTATGCAATGTGCTGACTAAACTGGTGAATAACAAACGCTCTGATTGGGACAAACAGCTACACCACGCTGTTTGGGCATACCGAGTGGCCTATAAAACGGTACTCCACGCCACACCCTTTCAGATGGTGTTTAGCCAGAATGCGCTGCTACCATTGGATTTTTTGATACCTACATTACGAGTAGCACAAGAGCATGACTGGACTGGCCATGAACTATCCTCTAGAATCTTTGATCTTGAACGTCTAGGTGAGACACGATTGAGAGCTGCAGCAGGAATCTATGCAGCCAAGAAGAGACAAAAGGCGTATTTTGATACTCATGTGAAGGATAAAGGCTTGAAAGCAGGAGACCTAGTCCTAGTCTACACATTGAAGCAACATGCACGAAAATTAGAGAAGAGAGGCTATGGACCAATGATTATCAATAGGATCTCCACAAGTGGAGCAGTACAACTAGCCACTCTAGAAGGTGAGGTACTACCAAGTTACATAAGCGGATGTAGAGTCAAGCTATATCAAGAACCCTTAACTGAAGAAATGCTCAATCGACTTAATACTGCAAAGAAACGTAAGGAAGAGGAAAAGCGAATTCGTGAAGAAGCACAGGCTGAAGCTTTAGAATGCATTTGACGAATGAAACTGCGAAGGCAAGGTAGAGATCAACCCATGAATGACAATCATGAAGTTCATGGTTATCACATTGCCATGTGTGAGGCTTCGGGTAAGAGGACCCATAAGATAGTGCATCGACGACCTTTTGTAACCCTAGAAGTTGGACAAGGAGACAATACAAGGACCGTAAGAGCTTTAATTCATTCAGGAGCAGCCACTAGTGCAGTTGGGCTTTCTTATTGCCAGCAGTTGCAATTGGAGGTAAAACCCCTAGAAGCATATCTGATAGGATTAGGAGGTGTCGAAACCCCTTGCATGGGAGAGGTGGAGCTTCCCCTCTACATTCAGGAGGTACTAATGCCAATAAAAGTGCTAGTATGTGAAGACGAGGATCTTACCAAGCCTCTTGTCTTGGGCCAAGACTGGATCTATGATCACGCAGTCAACCTTAACCTAAGAAGTGGACTTCTTCAGGCTTGGGTAGGCCAAAGCCGTCTTACGATTGAATTAGAAATTCAAGCACCCAAACCATTAGAACAGGCACCAACTCCTGGTCCCTCCAAGAACCCACATGAAGATAATATTATTCTTGTCCAAAGTTCTATGGTGGAGAGGATTGTCACTCTTGCCAAAGGTCCAGAAGTCAAGGAGGAACTCCCATCTGTTCCAGAGAAGAATCTAAAGGGGAAGGCTCAGCAACACCCGACACTGAGGAGACCGATGAACAAGAAGCATGAGCACCAACTCCGGCAACATGAAGTACCTCGCCGCATGAAGCAAATCTGGATACGCAAAGGGGAAAAAACCACGGCTCCAGAGAGAGGTTCTCAAAAAAGCATCAAGCGAGCCTCACCATCAAGGACCAAAGTGAAGGAGCTCCCTAGGCAACACCCTAGCTATACCATTTCTATTTAGGTCCCTAAGCAGTCAATGAAGGCCATCCCTAATGCTAGACAGATATGGGTGCCCAAGGCCTGCTTACAAGCCCAAATTACTTCACCTCTAATCACTAGGATAAAGCAACTCTCACAAGCACTCGTGGCAAACCGCTCAGGGAAGATCCCTACACCTTCCACTGTCACACCCCCAGTCAAATCGAGGAATGTCTGGAAATGGGTACCCAAAAGGTACCAAATCCGGCACCATCTAGTTCATCGACCTTTACATGTCATCAGCTCTAAGAACCACGAATCCTCAGTAAAATTTTGGAGACTTAAACCGTGTATCAAACCCCCTGACCCAATTTTGTAAATCCGTCTACTCTGACATAGGTGCATTCGGAGTCCATTGCATAACCAAAGTATGCATCTAGGATGACACTGACCTCTAATCACCACTCGCATCTATCACAAACACTTCACCTCTAACCACTAACCTTCGGGATTGTCATGTTAGTATTGTGAAGGGAACACCATTACATCCTGTTTCCTATGCAACACTAATGTGCCTTTCTTCTTCTAGCAGATAAGCACCCGATTCCCATGGCAGCAGGAGCAGCAGCAGGCACGAGCTCTCAAGCAGGCACTAGCACGCAAAGCAATTGGGATACCATGCCTGTGGAGACTCCACTGACAGCTAGGCCTGAAGAATTTTTGAACGTGAGAAGAATTCCCATTCCGGATCCACCAAGTGGCCTAACAGAAAGAGTAAAGGGGCATTCTCACTGGTTCAATGAGATGCCAGGAGACTTGGGAGACGCAGATCATATCTGGGAATCCAAGTTGGAATTTGGGGGATTATGGTGGACATTCCAATTCTTCTCAAGAGAATTTGAAACATTACAGAATGCAGCTCCTCTTCAGGATATTTGGCAGAAAGCAGGATTGCAAGATTACTTTAGTGCAGCTTTGCTTAGGCCGGATTTTCTTAGGTGCTACTATTTGATAGCCACACTGAAGCCGACAGGAGACAAGGATCATTCATGCACATTCTTGGTGCCCTCTCTATCAAACCAGGAAGAAATGAAGAGGTTCGAATTGAATATTACTTTAATCAGGGAAGCCCTTCAGATGTATGGCACCCATGTACCCTCCGATCGAGATCCCTTGATACCAGAGTTGATGAAGAACAACAAAATCAAGAAGTTGAAGGAAATGTGTGCCCTCACCCCCAACATCACCATACCACTGCGGATGTGCCTTCAACACTTCACATTTCCAGCTCAAGACCGCTTCACCCAACCTCATAAGAAAATATGGTATGGATTATACCTAGCAGAGACTGGAAGATTGCCAATTAAAATGCCCGTATGGATCCTGGACCAGTTATATGAAGCAGGCAAGCGAGGCATGAGGAAGCATACTTTGAATGGCTGCTGTGCGATTACCAGAATTATCTATGGATGCCTTGCCTATGATGTGCCGATCGCAAGGGCCCTTAAATACTCACAACTGGAATTCTTCAAGGGGCGGAAGTCAGGGGTTTAACCTGCGAAAAGAATGTGTGGATCACTTTCACAGGTCCTGATCCCTCGTGAGACGACAATAGAATCTTCCCCTAGAGAAGAGGCCCAAGTAGCCCCTTTCACTATCCATCTCCAAGGAACACAATCAGGGGATATGGCACAGCCCACTCCATCTGCCCCTCCATTACCCACCGATGCTGAGTTTGCATCCATGGCCACATTAGCAGAGGATCCAAATTTTGACTTTGAAAACTTCTTGCAGACTGCCCACTTATCTGATAGTGAGTGTTTTTCTGACAATGCCGGTCCCGGATCATCCTCCCAAAGAGAACAGCCACAGAGTGAGGCAAGAAGGGTACATTGGGAAGATGAGACACAACATCCTCATGCTCAAAGCACACAAAATTAGGAAGAAGCACGGGGAAATGAACCAGAGGAGAGTGAAGAGGAAGCTCCTGCCTACACGGCACAACTCAAACGGCTCTACAAGACAATCAACCAGGTAGAGAAAAGACACCAGTTATCAAAAGAGGCGGAAACGTCGACCTGCATTTCGTAGAATCGTTGAATCTCTTGGCGAAAAGATGCGGAATAGGGGAGGCCATGAGGACCATGGTCTATCATAATACCCCTCCATATGACCAACGAAGGATCGATACAAGACCACGACGGGGAAAAATGATTCAAATGGAAGTCTCTACCACACTGCCTACCACAACTTCAGAAGATGTTCACATGATCAGCCCAACTCCGAGTGAGGAACCAGATTTAAATATGCAGATACCATCTCCACCATCACCTCCCATCCGGCCCTCATAACCCTTCCCCACTAGTCTTCCTGAACAACCAGTATCCACCCATGATGAAACCGTTATACACACAACTCCTCATCTATCCTTCCCTTTACCTACATCCACCACTTCCACCCGATTTTCTGAACCCCATATAGGTCATCCTGCCACCAATCAAACTATACTAGGTCACCCTTCATATCTCCGAGCCCTCGGACAACCACTTGCCACTAGCCAAACCTTAACACACCCATTTCCATCCACCAATACATTTCCTCCCTCCCAACTCCTATCCACGGTACCCCTTGTAGCACCCTCGGAATCAACCCAAATCACCCAACCTTCATTCTGGACACACCTTGTAAATATACTCCAACAAGTTGAGAGTTATAATAAAAAGTCCCTTCCCCAACCCAACTCCCCCACATTCACGGCCACCACTAACACACCACCTACCATTCCCGTGTTCACAATTCACACTCCACACACTATCACGTCCGAGCCCATGGACATTTCACCACCCAGAGGAGCACCCACCACCACGGTTGTTCCATCATCATCACATTTCACTTCGCTCATAGGCACATCATCCACTTTTCCCTTCCCCATTTCCCGACCCTTTGCATTTTCCACCTCTACCCCTGCATCCACATCATTTAGTAATGCACTAGACACCATGTTCGAAGCGGCCACTCTACTTAAGCAAGAATATAAGTTACTGGAAGAAAATAACACAGAGCTATGCAACCTCTCGGCTCAACTCCAGGCACATGTCAATGCCTTGGAGCTAAGTAACACAGCATTACAACACGAAGTGACTGTCCTCCAACAATCGAATGCAGAGATGGAAGCCAAGTATATGGAGACAGGTAAGGCTATGGAGGAACAACTCAGAGACCAGTTGGGCCGCAATGCTCGACTACAAAGAAACATGACTCTACTTCGTCGCCACTTAGCAGCGGCTCAAGAAGAAAATAGAAGGCTACAACAACAAAACCAGGAGAATCTAGAAGCAGCCATGGAAAATACCCCTGGAGCACCTATAGACCCTGCCAAATTCCAAGTTGTTCCCTCAAAACACATTCAACAAGCATTAGAAGCATATGCAACCCTCTTGGAGGCACATGACCAGTTGGCAGACCAAGTCAAGGAATTACAAAGACCCCAAGTGCCTACACCACACCCACTCAAATCTACAGAGATGGTCGATGCTGCTACTTCACCAGAACCTGAACCTTCAACGACCAATGAGGTACTTGAGCTACGGCAATAGATTGCAGAATTAAAGATCAAGTTGTTACAGTATGAACGACCTCCTTCTCCACCTGAGCAACCCATAGAAGAAGAAGCAGTCATCATTCCAGTGGAGGAAGCATTTGAAGAAAACTATGAGCCTCAACCTCTTCTAGGCGGCAGAATCACGGAGGAAGGACAATATACATATGAGGAACCCCCATCGGCATGGATGAAACAAGTAGAAGAAATGGGGCGGACTCATGAAGAACGTATCCCCAACCAGATGTTGACCATGAAGACCATTGAAGAAACCATACTTCAATCAGAATACTTCAGACATCTGGATCCTAGAAGACTGATAACTAGTTCAGAGTTACAGTATAAACCATATTTTGTACTGCTGGCTGACTATAATGCTGAAATCAAACGCCTCACCAACAAATACCCCACCTTCGCAACTCAGTTCGAACTAGAGGATA
>CM035438.1:44679745-44682245 GCA_020310875.1 Ceratopteris richardii | reverse complement strand
TGTATGTGTATGTGTATGTGTATGTGTATGTGTATGTGTATGTGTATAGTGTATGTGTATGTGTATGTGTATGTGTATGTGTATGGTATGTGTATGTGTATGTGTATGTGTATGTGTATCTGTATCTGTATGTGTATGTGTATGTGTATGTGTATGTGTATGTGTATGTGTATTTGTATGTGTATGTGTATGTGTATGTGTATGTGTATGCGTATGTGTATGCGTATGTGTATGTGTATGTGTATGTGTATGTGTATGTGTATGTGTATGTGTATGTGTATGTGTATGTGTATGTGTATGTGTATGTGTATGTGTATGTGTATGTGTATGTGTATGTGTATGTGTATGTGTATGTGTATGTGTATGTGTATGTGTATGCGTATGTATATGTTTATGTGTATTGGTATGTGTATGTGTATGTGTATGTGTATGTGTATGTGTATGTGTATGTGTATGTGTATGTGTATGTGTATGTGTATGTGTATGTGTATGTGTATGTGTATGTGTATGTGTATGTGTATGTGTATGTGTATGTGTATGTGTATGTGTATGTGTATGTGTATGTGTATGTGTATGTGTATGTGTATGTGTAAGTGTATGTGTATCTGTATGTGTATGTGTATGTGTATGTGTATGTGTATGTGTATGTGTATGTGTATGTGCATGTGTATGTGCAAGTGTATGTGGATGTGTATGGGTTTCTATATGTGTATGTCTATATGTATGTGTATGGGTGTGTATGTGTGTGTGTCTCTGTATGTGTATGTGTATGTGTATGTGTATGTGTATGTGTATGTGTATGTGTATGTGTATGTGTATGTGTATGTGTATGTGTATGTGTCTGTGTATGTGTATGTGTATGTGTATGTGTATGTGTATGTGTATGTGTATGTGTATGTGTATGTGTATGTGTATGTGTATGTGTATGTGTATGTGTATGTGTATGTGTATGTGTATGTGTATGTGCATGTGTATGTGCATGTGTATGTGTATGTGTATGTGTATGTGTATGTGTATGTGTATGTGTATGTGTATGTGTATGTGTGTGTGTATTTGTATGTGTATGTTTTTGTGTTTGTGTCTGTGTATGTGTATGTGTATGTGTATGTATATGTGTATGTGTATGTGTATGTGTATGTGTATGTGTATGTGTATGTGTATGTGTATGTGTATGTGTATGTGTATGTGGATGTGTATGTGTATGTGTATGTGTATGTGTATGTGTATGTGTATGTGTATGTGTATGTGTATGTGTATGTGTATGTGTATGTGTATGTGTATGTGTATGTGTATGTGTATGTGTATGTGTATGTGTATGTGTATGTGTATGTGTATGTGTATGTGTATGTGTATGTGTATGTGTATGTGTATGTGTATGTGTATGTGTATGTGTATGTGTATGTGTATGTGTATGTGTATGTGTATGTGTATGTGTATGTGTATGTGTATGTGTATGTGTATGTGTATGTGTATGTGTATGTGTATGTGTATGTGTATGTGTATGTGTATGTGTATGTGTATGTGTATGTGTATGTGTATGTGTATGTGTATGTGTATGTGTATGTGTATGTGTATGTGTATGTGTATGTGTATGTGTATGTGTATGTGTATGTGTATGTGTATGTGTATGTGTATGTGTATTGTATCTGTATCTGTATGTGTATGTGTATGTGTATGTGTATTTGTATGTGTATGTGTATGTGTATGTGTATGTGTATGTGTATGTGTATGTGTATGCGTATGTGTATGCGTATGCGTATGCATATGCGTATGCATATGCGTATGCGTATGTGTATGTGTATGTGTATGTGTATGTGTATGTGTATGTGTATGTGTATGTGTATGTGTATGTGTATGTGTATGTGTATGTGTATGTGTATGTGTATGTGTATGTGTATGTGTATGTGTATGTGTATGTGTATGTATATGTGTATGTGTATGTGTATGTGTATGTGTATGTGTATGTGTATGTGTATGTGTATGTGTATGTGTATGTGTATGTGTATGTGTATGTGTATGTGTATGTGTATGTGTATGTGTATGTGTATGTGTATGTGTATGTGTATGTGTATGTGTATGTGTATGTGTATGTGTATGTGTATGTGTATGTGTATGTGTATGTGTATGTGTATGTGTATGTGTATGTGTATGTGTATGTGTATGTGTATGTGTATGTGTATGTGTATGTGTATGTGTATGTGTATGTGTATGTGTATGTGTATGTGTATGTGTATGTGTATGTGTATGTGTATGTGTATGTGTATGTGTATGTGTATGTGTATGTGTATGTGTATGTGTATGTGTATGTGTATGTGTATGTGTATGTGTATGTGTATGTGCATGTGTATGTGCAAGTGTATGTGGATGTGTATGGGTTTCTATATGTGTATGTGTATATGTATGTGTATGGGTGTGTATGTGTGTGTGTCTCTATGTGTATGTGTATGTGTATGTGTATGTGTATGTGTATGTGTATGTGTATGTGTATGTGTATGTGTAT
>CM035438.1:44652245-44669745 GCA_020310875.1 Ceratopteris richardii | reverse complement strand
GCTTGAGGAGCTTAGGTAGAACAAGCGTATCAATTTTCGTTATTTTTAGACATCGTTTACCCTTGCAAATAGCATCTAGGACCTAATTTCTAACTATGTCGGTTACTAGATGTGAATCCGGTCAAAACTAGTCTAGAAACTATAAAAAGAGCTAGAGAGCTCATTTTTGAGGTTGGTTAGTATTGGCTAGTGTGAGCTTAGAGCTATTTTGAGCTTGTAATAGTGTTCTTGAGTAATAGAGCTAATTTCTCACCTTCCATTGTGTCTTGCTTGTCTCTTCGTAGTGTGTGTGTATGTGTGTGTGCATTTCTATGCTTCTCACCTTCACTCTCACTTCATCTCACATTCACGATCTTCATATCACTCCTATCTCTTCCGCGGATTGACATTAAGGAGGTGGAGCTTCTTAACGTGGTTCTCACCATTGTGCTAGAGCAACACCAAATTTGGCGCCGTTGCCGGGGATCGAGTCTAGGACGAATGTGTGATGGTAAGAGTATAGCAAGAAGTGGCGTTGGAAGGTAAAAATTTCAGTTTTTGTTGTTGTTTTTACTTAGTTTTTAGTGTTTTTCACCTCCCCCACACTCCATCTTCATCACCGCATCATCATCTTCATTTCCAAAAAAATCAGAAAATTCACTATATCCCCCCATTCTCCTCATTTCCCCTCATTTGTGCATGCGAGAGAGTGAGAGAGAGCTTTTGTGCTTGTGTGTACTTTTGTTTTCTTGAGTTTTCTTGCAGGTACAGAGCTCCAGTGCATCATGAAGGCTGCAAAAAGGTAAAAACTTCAGTTTTTGTCAGAAATTTCCGTCTGTGTCAGACCATCGCGATGGTCTGCAAAGTTCGGAATTTGGAGAAGGCGACCACACTAGCGTGAAGAGCACACCTGCGCCTACAGGAATCCATAGCTGCATTCACAAAATTTGCATTTTGGTGGACCATCACGACGGTCTCTGACCATCGCGATTGTGTCACACCATCGCGATTGGCTCACGCCATCGCGATTGGCTTGGCCAGACCATCGCGACGGTCTCTGACCATCGCGATTGTGTCACGCCATCGCGATTGGCTCACGCCATCGCGCCGACGGTGCCACGTGGCAATCTAGACCATCGCGACGGTTCATTTTTCGGACCATCGCGACAACACCCTCACACCATCGCGACACTTCAAAAATTCAGACCATCGCGATTGGCTCACGCCATCGTGCCCAGACCATCGCGATTGGCTCAAGCCATCGCATCTGTGACCATCGCGACGGTTCACTTTGGACCATCGCAATTGTCCACGTTGACCGTTGACTGACGCCATCGTGATTGTGCCCTTCGACGCCATCGCAATTGTGCACTTTCAGACCATCGCGATTGTGCAATTTCACGCCATCGTGATTGTCCAATTTCACGCCATCGCGACGGTGCACCCTCACGCCATCGCGACGGTCCCAGACCATCGCGATCATCTCAGACCATCACGATTATGCACCCCCATCGCAAATTTTAGGGTTTCATTTTTTGGCCAATTTTGGGGCTATTTTTGGGAAATTTTTGGGTGATTAGACTCATAGGAGACCCCTTAGCTCATATTTGGAGAAAAACCTGTTTGTCAGTTTTTACCCCCCAGGGCCTGAACGGTCATAACTTTTTCATCCGAAGTCCGTTTTTTGAGCTTAATAGCTCGTTAGAAAGCTCTCTACGAGTACTACGTGACCTCAACTGTTTTTTTCTTAAAGGATACGTCTATTTTTAGACAAACGATTTTGAGGTTGACCTAGTTTGGGACTTGAAAGCCAGGGGGCAAGCATTAAAAAGTTGGGCAAAAGGGAAGGGACTTAAAAGGTGTATATACTCAAGTGCTTGATCATCCAACTGTGAATTGGTCTAATATTGAATTTTTCCAGGTCTAGCAAGGGCAATCGAAGGCAACCAAGGCAAGACAGTGAAGGGCATAAAGCTTGGGAAGCGCGACTTCTTGGGCATCAGAGCAACCAGAAAAGCTGACTCGAGGTTGGAAGATTACTCAACCCCCTCAGTCAATTCTTAGCTTAGGCTAAACGTTAGCATTGTGGATTTAAGACAATAGGAACGCCTCAAGTTCAAGAGAATTAAAGTTATCAAGTTCAAGACTAAAGTAAAGGTATGTGTGACGAAAACCTAAAGGAAAGAACCTAAGTCTGACGGAACGAGAACTCAAAACTATAACGGAAAGTCGAATTCCTGATGCATACATTAAGACAAGAATCTAAAGAAATTTAAAAGGAATCAAGACAGTAATAACAAAGAATCACTGACGATCTGAGCGTGTACTGAGTGTGCAAGGAAGAAAATTAATGAACCTTAGATCGGGCAAACATATAGGTAAGTCAGACCGGCGAAGCCTTAGATCATCAGAGGCAAGTGTAAGAACTACTGCTCGATCGTGGGCTCAACAATTGAACACTAGTTATCCCTACGAGAGCTCAGATACTAGCGAATCAGAAATGGAATTTAGCACAGACAGACCAGAAGGAGGGTCGAATGTAGCCTACTTAGAAAAACCAGAAGGATCCTATAGGACGCAACTCGAGTTTCTCCGAACCAACCGATTAGGTGCTCGCATCTATGAGGATGGTTTGCGAAGGCAAGTGGTGCAAATGCACAACCCCGATCAACCCATTGGATTGGAACATCCAGTGGTGAAATTCGAGAGAGACGGGTACATAGATAAGGAAGGAACGATGTACATCTTAAGTACGCAGCCAAACAATACCAACGAGTTTGGCGTGATTCAACCAGAGACGGAAGCAAAATCTCAAGGAAAAGAACCATTAGAAGAGCCTAGAACACCTAGAGGGAAATCTGTACTAACACGAGTACTAATCCCAGACTGGATCCCTCAGGACAACAGAAGCATAGAGTTGTTTGTAAATAAAGAAACTGATGAAGCCTTTTGGAGATACAAGACCGAAATACTTAGTGAGGTAGGTATCATCACTATATACGAGTTCAAGGACCCGGATACACCTGGAAAGGTTGTATACCTGGATGAGACTTCAGAAAGAGTCTTTGTGGTACTTGACCGTGCAAAAAACACATACACATGGAGAGGTGAATTGGTATTCCCTCCATCTAGAACGAACATGAATACAAGTCAACAAGGGGCAGGAACATCATCAGCCCATGGAAAATCAAAGAGAGGGAAATAAAGAGAGACCGGAAGTAAGCTTTAATCACCCCATAGGGAGAGATAGAACAACCACAGACACTAATAGAGCGGATAGACAAAGAGATCATGGAATACTAGGTGGTAGAGATGATTTTCCTCTACCTAGGCCACGCGAACACGCAAGAATATTGAGACCCACACAGTTAGTAAAATCAATGAAAAATTATTTTGATGGGACAGGAGATCCCTATGACCACGTCACAGAATTCAAGCAAGTACTAAGAGCAAAACAAGTTGAAGACATGTTCACGCAATATAATGCATTTGGACTAACGTTAAAGAATACAGCTTTAACTTGGTTCCAACCTTTGCAACAAAGGCAATTTAGAGACATCCATCACTTTTTAGAGTCATTCATCACCGAATGCTCTAAAAGTGGGATTAGACATGACACGTCTTCGTTGATTCATAGCTTTAAACAGACCCCTCAGGAAACCGTAAGACTGGCAGGACGTAGGTTTAGACAATATGTTGAACAATGTCCAATGCAAGAGCTACCCTCACAAGCTAAGCAAGTGTCATTGTTTCTAGATGGCTTGTTGAGCTCTAAATTGCGCTCCTACGTGTACCTAAAAGAACCCAGAACGCTAGAGCAATGTGTAAGAATTTGTATAGACATTGAGGACAACTTAGGAGACGAGTTGGAACTCTCAAAGGTCTATAAGGACTCAGACTGTTCATCTCTAGCATCCACAAAATTTTCTAGCTCAATAGAAGACCTAGCAGAAAAAGTGGCCCAAAAACTAGGAGTTTCTAGTAAACCTAGGGTGCTAACAAACAAGCGTTGTTACACCTATGGTGGTGATCATATGGCAAATGTGTGCCCCAATGCACCACAACCTCAAGCCAACCCTAGTGGCCAATACTGTACAATTGAGAGAAGATACACGAATCATACGGCTCAGGACTGCCCATACAACAAACAAACCGTGAGACAGAACTATCCGCAAGCATACCCGCAGCCAGGTAGGTATCAAGGCCAATACAATGCTCAGCCCTATTACTATAGGCCTCCTCAGAACTACCCATACCAGGCTCAACAGAGACCTCAACCTGTCTTAGCTCAGTAGCCACCCCCACCAGCGAATGTCATCTCAGTCAAATACGTTGCTGCAGAAGAGAACCTAAGTAGGGCCTTAGTTCCTTCTTCACCTTTGATCACAGAGAGTGACCCACACTCAAACAGTTTTGACTCTACGCATGTAGATAGTCCACCTGCATATTACACAGAGTCACCAGAACACGTGGAGACATATCATTACGATAGTCCACCAGTGGAACCTAGTTGGGAGCCAGACTATGCTAATGTGATGTACACAAACCCAAATCCACGGCCCCAAGTAAGACAACAGAGACCACAGGGCCCTAGAGGACCATGCTTTAGGTGCCAAGGAGATCATTTCATAAAGGATTGTCCACATCCCCCGATAGCAGGACAATCACAGTACTATAACATCCAAGGCTTTTGTGCTGATTGTGGCAAAGAGCACATAATCAAAGATTGTCCTAAAAATCCAGTTAACGCTTCGAATGTGACACCGATCAATGTGATAGGTATTGTAAATAACGCAGATGGATCCAACCCTACATACGTGCCTATCCAAGCTATAACAAGAGCCTAGGCGCTCTTACAGAACCAACAGCTTAATCAAGAGAAAGTAGCCGGAACCAGTGAAGTTGCAGAATCTAGTAGTAAAAAGACGAAATCTTGGAAAGATTCTAGAGAAAGAATTAAGAGAAAATGGAGTAAAAAGATAACTGAGTTGGAAGGAAGTTTGAAGGAATCTAGAGCCAAAATCCAAGAATTGACTTCACAGGAATTGAATCGAGAGAATCCAGCTTAGAAATCAGGATCAGTTTTAGCGGAACCCATACCAGAAAATCTAGACATGATGTTTCGGGCATATCAGGCTAGATTAAAAGAGGGACCTCAGGTAGCTGAAATGAGCAAAAACTACCCACGAGCTGATCTAGAAATTGAGAGAACTAAACTTTGCATGAAAATGGTAGAACTAGCACAAGCTTTGTTCGAAGCCTCTAGATATCTTAATTGGAATAACATGGCAAAACCGAAATTACACTTTCAAGGACTAATGGAGAGGCTAGAATATTTGATAGAGAGCAAAGAGAAAAAGGATCAGCATAGGAACCCTATTGTCTCGGAGACACAGGAAAGGAATGCACCATCCCTGTCTCAAGTACCCAACTCAGAAAGTCAAGACAATTTGTCTTCCATACATAAATATTCACATGAATTTTTGAGAGAAATCCAAGAAGAGAAATGGAGAAAAGAACAAGGAACTCATCCTCCTATTCAAGAAATAGACGACTTGCAAGAGCAATTTCCCCAAGACATTCCCTCCATTTACGATGATGTAGAGGAAGAACAACTGAGTGAACACACAGGATTTGAATCTAATTCTTTACAAGAATTACCTCAGTTCACAGGACCTTGGGAAGCAAAGTCTATTAGTATGAGAGCACCCACGATAATAGTGAGGAATGAAGAATTAGTAATCCCTAGAAACACGGAAGTGATCAAGAACACTAAAGTACAATGTAATCTCACTCTAGAGGAGTTGTTAAAGGTAAAACCAGAATTGTGGAAACATGTAGCAAATCAATTCCCCGAGCTTGCTACAACTCCCTCACAAATAGGATCACAAAAGAAGGTACCAGAGATACCTGTAGAAAAGATCGGAGATGTAAGCGAAGGAGAGGAAGGTAACACGTATCTTCCGATAACCCATCAGGGCTACACCATGAAAGCCATCTTAGATTCAGGAGCCGGAGTAGCCATCGCTACCACCGCTTTATGGAAACGTTGGGGTAAGCCAGCATTGAGACCCACCAGGATGAAGCTACAAATGGTTGACGGACACATAGAAAAACCATTAGGCTTACTAGAAGGCATATCTCTCACCACTTGTGGCGTAGAATTTGAGCATACCTTTGCCATTTGTGACTTTGCAAAAAATCATGCATATGAGATGATATTGGGACGACCATTCATGCGTCAGTTGCAAATTGTACAAGATTGGGGAACTAATTCTTTGTACTTGCAACATTTAGGAGTGACTACCAAAGTCAATCTTAAAGACTATTCACATCGAGATGTACCCCCAATACAATGGAATACCATCCATAAGACACCAGTAGAAACAGAATCCGTGCACTCATTAGAATCAGATCCTTCTTGGTTGCATGAGGATACTCATTTATGGATGTGTAAAGTGGCAAAACAAGAGGAAGAAAGGTTAGAAGCCAGGACCTTAGGTGCAGAACAACATCCACGAACCCTTCAGGATCCAGCTTATGCACCTGTAGTATTCCCAGACGAAGAGTTTGAACCCCATGGTTGGGCAGAAATCCTAGCAACCATGGATGTAGCCATCAATAAGGAACAATGGACACCCCACTGTGACGAGGATGGCTATGACATTTCAGTTTTCACGATAGAGCCAATCATGTGCGATGCGATTTTAGAAGAGTGTGAACCTAACACTGATGCATTTGAGGATGCAAGCGATTTTGATTTAGAATCAATTATCATGGACCCACCCTTTGCATCAGAGGAAGAATATTTTTTCGAAGTAGAGACTCACCCTCAAAGACACGAGGAAATTACGAATGAGGTGAGGTTAGCCACGGAAGTGACTAGCAAGAGTGAAGGCAAGAAAAGAAAGAAGAAAGAAACCATGTTAGAAAAAGAAGAATCTTTATTTGAAGTACCCGATAATTTCAAGAAATATGAAATCGAAGATAGAAGAATCATGGTACGAATGCCTAATAGAAAAGCGAATGACGGACAAGTATATGATAACCGAGAGAAAACCAAGAAAATAATAGTAGCCATAGAAGGAGAAGAAGAAAAATGTACATACATAGGGCATGATTTGACGAAGGAAGAAGAAGGAGAATTAGTTGCCCTATTGCGCGAATATAGAGATGTTTTTGCGTGGAGTTACAAAGATTTGAAAGGAGTAGATCCAGATATATGCTCATAGAATCCCTATGACTCCAGATGCAAAACCTACGAAACAGAAACCGTACACGTATAATGATAACTACGCTGCGAAGATTAAAGAGGAGATAGATCGCTTGATAGAAGCAGGATTCATTTACGAAATTGAGCATACCGAATGGGTATCCCCTATTGTGGTTGTGCCCAAGAAGAATGGAAAATTGCGTGTGTGTATTAACCTTAAAAAAGTTAATGCCGCCACGATTAGAGATAGTTATCCTCTTCCTATCACAGAACATCTATTGGAAAGAGTTGCGGGCAAGGAAGTTTACAGCTTTCTTGATGGATTCTCAGGTTATAATCAAGTAGCCATTGCTCCAGAGGACCAACACAAGACGGCTTTTGCCACTGAATGGGGCATATTTGCATTTCGTGTGATGCCATTTGGCTTAACAAATGCACCCGCCACTTTCCAGCGACTCATGTGTCATGTTTTTAAAGAATTCTTACGCAAGAGTTTGGAAGTTTATGTCGACGACATATGTGCTCATTCAAATGTAAGACAGACACATATCCCAGAGTTAAGACAAATATTGGACAAATGTCGAGAATATCAGGTTTGTTTGAACCCAGAAAAGTGCGTTTTCATGGTCAGACAAGGCAAAATTCTAGGACACATTGTGTCAAAAAATGGAATCTCTACGGATGAAGAAAAGGTGAAGGTAATTGCAGATTTACCTAGACCAACTAATGTGAAAGAGGTACAGGCATTTATGGGCCATTGCGGTTATTATAGGAGATTCATACACATGTATGCAATCATAGCCAAGCCTTTGTACTCTCTTTTAACCAACTTTGAATGGACAGATGAATGTGAAAATTCATTCAATGAACTTAAACGACGCTTGTGCTCAGCACCTATATTGACTACCCCAGATTGGAGTAAGCCATTCCATGTACATGTGGATGCATCCAATTACGCCATAGGATGCATGTTAGCACAACCCACGAATGAAGGTAATATAGATCTCCCCATAGCTTACGCGAGCAGACAATTGAACGCAGCAGAAAGAAATTACACCACGACAGAACGAGAAGGATTAGGGATGATCTACGCAGTAAAGAAGTTTAGGCACTATTTGTTGGCAAACAAATTCAAGTTCTTTACAGATCATCAAGCCCTATTGTACTTAGTCAACAAACCATGTAACACAGGACGACTGATACGTTGGTTTCTATTACTCATGGAATATGATTTTGAAGTCGTAGTCAGGAAAGGAAAGACACATCTTAGAGCTGACCACCTTTCAAGATTAACCTCAGGAGAAGCTCCTCAAGGAGTAGCGGATGAATTACCAGATGCATACTTGTTTAACCTTGAGATAGCACCAGAATGGGCTAAGCCTATAGTCCCTATTCTCACGTACGGACCCAAGAATCCTAGGATAAAGATCAAAGAGGGAGAGATTAACAAGTCGCAGAGATACCAAATAATGGCAAGAAGCATATATAAACAGGATAATCAAAAGATTCTTGCTTGTTGTGTAGATGAATCAGAACATGCGAATTGGTTGCAATTAGCACACATAGGTGCATTAAAGCAACATCATTCAAAACATCGAACATTACAGACTCTGCATAGATTAGGAGTATATTGGCCTACGATGGAAGCAGATGTCTACAGGTTGTGTAAGGAATGCAATGTTTGTTGTGAAAGACCACCAGTAGAACATGCTACATTATATCATGTGTCTCTCACACCCGACTGGAGCGAACAATTAGTGACATACTTGAGGACGAACACATTCCCTCAAGGAATGACCTTAGCTTGACAACGCAGTCTAGAGCAGGAAGCTCACGACTATTCACTTATTGGCGACAATCTATACAAAAGAGGACGAGATGGATATCTAAGACAATGTGTTCATGAGAGAGATTATCTGAGCATACTAGAGACTGCACACCAAGGTGTTGCAGGAGGTCATTTTGGACCCGATAGGATAATCAAAGCCATCCTCTTTGCAAGATTATGGTGGCCCACTCTTCACATGGATGCTCATACCTATGTAAAGAGATGTGATGTGTGCCAAAGAACTCAGTTTCCTACTCGCAGAGATGAAATGCCATTGAAACCCATGATGGGCGGACGTGCATTTTCTAAGTGGGGTATAGACTTTGTAGGACCCATTAACCCCCCTGCAAAAGGTACACATGCTGAATACATTATTGTTGCCACAGATTATCTTACGAAATGGGTAGAGGCAAAAGCCACGAAAAAGAATGATGCACACACAACTGCAAAATTCTTATTTGAGAATGTCTTTACAAGATATGGATTGCCTATAGAGTTAGTGAGCGATCGAGGCACTCACTTTCTAAACCAAGTCATTGAATATTTGTTACAGGATTTTATGGTGATTCACAAGAAATCCGCACCATATCATCCTCAGGCCAATGGTCAGGCTGAAAGCACTAATAAGATCCTTTGTAACGTACTGACGAAACTCGTGAACAACAAACGTTCAGATTGGGACAAACAGTTACACCACGCTGTTTGGGCATATCGAGTGGCCTACAAGACCGTACTCAATGCAACTCCCTTTCAGATGGTTTTTGGTCAGAATGCAGTGCTTCCTTTGGACTTCTTGATACCGACCCTTAAGGTTGCACAAGAACATCAGTGGACCGGCCATGAATTATCAGCGAGAATAATGGACTTGGAACGATTAGGAGAAACCAGGCTAAAAGCAGCAGCAGGAATATATGCAGCGAAGAAGCGACAGAAAGCATATTTTGCATGTGAAAGATAAAGGCCTAAAAGAAGGAGATTTAGTTCTAGTATATACGCTAAAGCAACACGCACGTAAGTTAGAAAAGCGAGGTTATGGACCTATGATCATTAACAGACTCTCAACAAGTGGAGCAGTACAATTAGCCACTTTAGAAGGAGATATAATGCCTAATTATATTAGTGGCTGTAGAGTCAAGCTATATCAGGAACCTCTTACTGAGGATATGCTTAGACGACTCACATTGGCAAAGAAGCGTAAGGAGGAAGAAAATAGAATACGAGCGGAAGCTCAGGCAGAAGCAATAGAACGCATTAAACGCATGAAGTTAAGAAGACAAGGACTAGGGAGAGAACATTATAACCATCTGGAAACTACACCCAGATATCCCATGGCCATGTGTCAAGTAAAGTCAACCACTCATCCTAGTATAGTGGACAGGAGACCATTCATTACAGTCAGGTTAGAGCACGGCAACCCTTGCCAAGAGCTCAGGGCTTTAATTGACTCAGGTGCTGCGACTAGTGCGATTAGATGGTCCCACTATAAGGATTCAAGAATAGAAATGCGGCCAATTGAGGCATACCTCCTGCGGTGCTCATCCTTCCAAACTTGCTGCGGACTGGCCTAGTTAAAGATAAAGAACGAATCACTTCCTAATGGGCAAGTCACGCAAGTGTTGGATCTCCCTTCTTTTCCAAAGTGGAGCGTCCAATGGACCTCTCAAACCCAACCACGAACGAGTCAACCACAACAGAGGAACCCAGACCGACAACATCACCAGACAAGGCAAAGAAAGCAGAAGTATCAACATCAAGGAACAAGTGGCACGAGACAAATATGGGTGCCAAAAGGACAGCAACCTCAGGCTATTGGCAACACTGCAGACGAGAACAGGACAAAGTTTCAACAGAAGCAGAGTTAGCATCCAAAGTCCCCTCGATCTTCTTCCCCAAGTACAAATACTCGGCAGATTTGGATCGCCAAGAAGTATCTTATCAATCGACCCACACCCATGCAGATTTGGGTACCCAAACAATGTATTATAGCCCAACCCTCAAGCCATGTAATATATACCCCTCAGAAATCTTTCCATCCTTCAATACCACCGAACCCGATACCACTTTTTGTCCCTCAGCAGAAACACACGACCCACTCAAAGACTCTTAAAAAATGGATACCGAAACGTATCCAGACGTCTTCTTGTACCCCCTTATCTAACAATTCTCCCACCCCGTTTAAACTCCACCCTTGTAATAATTCACCCTCAACCAAACCTTGTATAAATTCACACACCATAACCCCACATCATGCATAATGAAAGCTCATCAAGAAATGTATGCATAATCTGAAGCATGTAGGCGTCTAGAGACCTGCATTAGTTTTGCAAAAAATCATTGCATCAATCACTTCACGACACTTGGCTACACGGGTTACACATCGGTTATGGAAAGGGATTGCGGTCTCACCTTAATGGGATCATAATTAATTTCCATACTAATGTGTTAATCTTTTGTAGCAGATCTTTTCCATTAGCTCATCAGTCATCATGCAAACCGAAGCAGGACCATCAGAGGCTGGCCCCAGTGCACCGATGGCCACTATTGGAGAATTACTAGCAGAATCTTATCCTACGATGCAACCACCAGAGTTTCAAGGTTTTCCAGGACCCATGCCAATCGATGATCCTCCTAGAGGATATACCGAGAAGATTCATCGTAACTCTCATTGGTTTCAAGGCCTAGCAGGACCATTAGCAGACGCTGATTTCATATTTGAGGCCAATTTGGCATTTGATCTTCGCACATGGACCAAGTACCAGTTCTTTTCAAGAGAATTTGAAGGACTACAGAATACACAAGATTTAACGCACGTTTGGGCACGAGCGAGATTTACAGAATACTTTAGTGACCCTCTGCCTAAACCCGATTTTTTCAGATGCTTTTACTTGGTAACCACTTTAACGGCTTCAGAGAACAAGGATCTACCCGGCACATTCATGTTACCATCCTTGGTAAATGATCCTCCATTTAGAAGGTTCTATTTGTCTAAAGATTTGATTCGCGCAGCTCTAAAAATACATGGAACACACACTCCAACGGAGAAAGAACGGCTAGTCCCAGAGCAGATGAAACGTGGTGACGTAACTAAGTGGGAGGATATTTCTGCTATAACACCTGAGCTCTCTAAGCCATTACGGATATGCATGCAGCACTTTGCTTTCCCAGCTCAGGATCGTTTTACCATGCCCCACAAGAGAATCTGGTTTGGATTATACTTAGCATGTACTGGACCTAAAACGGTTGATCTAGCCAGCTGGATCATTGATCAGCTCTATTTGGCACAACATAGGTGGGAGCGAAAGAAGGTAATCAATGGGTGCTGCGCCCTCACCAGGATCATATATATGTGCTTGGCGTATGACTTACCAAATGAGCGTGCCATGACCAGTGAGGAACTGAAAGCATTTAAAGGCACCACTAGGAAGGCTAGAAAGTCTAGCAAAGGCAGAGCCGGAAAGCGGATGAGAGGTACTATCCCATGCCTACAAGTCCCAGAATCACCCTCGCCACAACCATCTCCAGAGCAGTCACCAACAGCAGCCACTCCCGTAGTACCACCAATTCGCATACGGTTATCAAGACCAGTTACGCCGGAGGGCACCACCAGTACTGTTGCACCCCAAGCAGCCATAACCACAGAACCTATCACCACAGCAGCTGAACTTCCCACCACTATTGGTGCGGAAGCTTTCTCTTTTCCAATACCCCATTTGGAAGCAGGACAAGCAGAGCCACTGGACCAAACTTTTGATTTTGAGATGCCTGATGCATTCTCCAATGAGTTCCAGTTTTCAGAAGGACAATTGTTTTCTCAAGAATTTGAAAGGCCTAGCTACCCTACCACACCCAGGGATCAGCCACAAGGGCAGATCGTGTCCAGCTCTGATGACGAAAGAACAGCAACCGATGACGACGAAGGAGATGACGAAGCTAGCCAAGGAACACAGGAATCCCAAGAGCATGAACAGACAGATGCCCAAGGACAACAAACAGACACACATGGTGATACAAGTACCCATGAAGATGAAACTTACAAAGCAGCCGCTTACACACTAGCTATTAAGAAGCTGTATAGAACTATGGAAAAAGTTTGGGCACGCAAAAAGCTGACAGAGGAAGAGAGTCAAACAATAATAGAACAAGAACTTGTCACAGGCGGATTCGAAGACGCATACATCAAAGGATTCAGAGAGTTAGTCAAATCAGTAGGCTCCAACGAAGCCCTCAGGTACTTGCAACGAAAGCCACTACCACAGTTTGACCCCCGCGGAGTACGACTACTTTCAAAGCCCGGCGAATACATTCGTGTACCAACAGGAGCACAGTCTTCAGAACAAGCCAGGGAGGCACGCCTCGTCCCCGAAAGTTCGTTGGCAGTAGAAACCATCTTTGTAGATTCCCCACCCCGCGCTACAGCTGTACAAACCTCAGTAGTCACTGAAGCACCGACCACCCCAACCGCTCCTCTCTCACCGCCCGTCCATCCAGCCTCCCCTCTTCACCCTCCTTCCCCCAGACCAACATCTTCATTCGCCGGTGGTGTTGCAAAAATTGTCTTTATGACCACTAACCCCACAATTCCCGCACCCATTAGCCCTAGTCTACCCCCTCCCACACCCACCGTTCTATCCAACCCATTCCTCCATCCATCTTTTCCATCTTTCCCCACAACTCCAAGACCCCTTTTTCCATTCCCACTGCCATTAACCTTCTCCCCCGTCTCACCTCCCCGACCCACTGTAACCCCTCTTTCCCCTTTCCACCAAGCTGCTCTAGCCAGCCCCCCTGTAAATTACCCCTCAACCTTTGCAAATCCCGTATTTACACCAGCACGAGTACCCACGATCACACCCATATTCACGGTCACAGCACTAGATACGTCCACTGACATGGACATCTCACCACCCACTGCACCATCACTCACTTCACTCACGGTACAAACATTTTTAAGCACATCACAATTTTCAACAATCACTACATCATCCACCTTCCCACCCCCATTCCCCATTCCCGTTGCATCTACACCAACTGCATCTTCATTTAGCACCCCATTAATACTATCACCCACTGTAGATAATGCATTTCGACAGATGTTCATGTGTATGACGCAAGTAAGAGATGAGTTCACATCTCTTGGTGATAATTATCAGCAGCTGCAGAGGACAACCAATGACTTACAGTCGCAGCTTAATTTATTGTCTATTGAGAATGCCTCTCTGAACACCCGCTACCAGGAATTACGTGAGGCCTATCACAAATTGGAACTAGAAAGCGAAGAAAAGACCAAAGAAGCCACGGTTGACCTGGATAACTTATTAAGAGCCCAGACAGTCCGCAATGCAACCCTAACACGAAACATGGGCTTACTACGAAGACACCTAGCAGCCGCCAAGGAAGAAAACCAGCGCTTACAGGATCAGAACGGAGAAAACGTAGAAGCAGCGCTCAACCACCCAGACCAACCGCTCAGTCCTAGCAGGTTCAAAGCCATTCCTTCAGACTCGATGAGGATGCTGCTAGAAGATCATGTAAGATTACTAGATGAATACGACCGCATGAACGAGGAGTTACAGAAACTCAAAGAAGATCACAAATTACTCCAGTTACGAGAACCGGCACACCAAGACATACCAGCACCTGTGGACCCCTCTCCTGACCTCCTAGAGGAACTCAACTCATTACGGGCCCAGGTATCACACCTTGAATCAAGGATCGCAGTATATGAAGCGCCACCAAGGCCAGATTCCCCACCTGAGCTTCCAGCTGAGGAAGAAACGGTCACCATCCCGGTGGAGGAAACGTTTGAAGAAGCGTACGAGACACAACCCATCCCAGGCGGACGCGTCACGGCCGAAGGTCAGATGACTTACGAACTTCCGACCCCCGCGTGCATGAAGACTATTGAGGAACTTGGAACAACGCACTCAGCTAGAGTAGAGGCACAATTACATGCCATGGCGATGATAGAAGAAAGAATATTACAGTCTCCATTCTTTGCTCATTTGGCCCCGCGATGATACATATCTAGGCATGAGCTACAGTATAAACCGTATTTCATGTTAATGGCCGAATACCAGTTAGCCATTGAGAAAGAGACAGGTAAGAAACCATCGCATGCAACTCAATTCGAGGCGGCTGATTTGCCACTAGATGCACAGAAAGGAAGGATCTATCAACCAGAGTGGCGAAAAGATTTACTACAACAGTATCCAGAGATGATGAGTACATGGGTAAAGGCACCTTTGCATTTAAAGTACAACCCATGTTGGGGACCAGTGCCACGATGCCGCTCCTGGACTGCCTTTGCTATTAAGGTACAAAACAATAAGCAGTGCCAAGACTGGTTGAATTACCCCTATTTTAAGCCACCCATTGAGTTACCAACTGTTGGCTACATGATGGCTACAATTCGCCACTGGCTCCCTAGACTAAAGCATATGGATGATATAGCGGCGCATATGACTGTCAAAATCTTTGACATGATGCAAATGATTTTTAAAGTCTTCCGACGCGTCAAGGCACCCCATGTCAACACCCCGGGCTTTGAGCATGGCAATTTTGATCTGGTATACGATATGAGTACAACGCCATCGTTACGGGTGTGTTATGCCTGGCACTGCAGAATAAAGTACCTACCGGCGTGCTACAAGCAGACATTCGAAGAGATGTTCACAATCGGCTTCTGGGAATACCATTCAGAGGTATTCATAAGCAGGCCTACACATTTATTACACTTATTTGCCTGTGAACGAATGGTCTATTCCACACATTATCAGCTCCCGCCACCAGAAGAACCGCAACCAATCGACTGGGAGAAACTCGAGGCAGATCTGGCCCGAGGCATTCGTATCTCCGAGCACACCCTCGCTCAAGACCTCCTACAGAACTATATCCGGCAGACCTCACAGCAAGGTTTTGTCAGGGACGACAGAAGCGAGAGGGAGGGGGGTGTTGGAAGCAGCCAGAGGCACAGACGACACGGAAGCATGTAACGACGGAGCAGGGAGCCAGTCGAATCTTTTTTCAAAGAATTATGTTTTCAAATACTTTCCAAAAACCTCCAACAGTGATTTTTATCACTATTGTAACATATGTAACATAGAAAACCCCATTTTGTAATCCATAGCTCCATTTTGTGCAAGCCGAGGAGTCCTCGAGCTTGAGGAGCTTAGGTAGAACAAGCGTATCAATTTTCGTTATTTTTAGACATCGTTTACCCTTCCAAATAGCATCTAGGACCTAATTTTTAACTATGCCGGTCACTAGATGTGAAACCGGTCAAAACTAGTCTAGAAACTATAAAAAGAGCTAGAGAGCTCATTTTTGAGGTTGGTTAGTGTTGGCTAGTGTGAGCGCTATTTTGAGCTTGTAATAGTGTTCTTGAGTAATAGAGCTAATTTCTCACCTTCCATTGTGTCTTGCTTGTCCCTTCGTAGTGTGTGTGTATGTGTGTGTGCATTTCTATGCTTCTCACCTTCACTCTCACTTCATCTCACATTCACGATCTTCATATCACTCCTATCTCTTCCGCGGATTGACATTAACACTAGTTCTGTACTAGGACACTTGAGTGTCCTGGGACACTTAAGTGTCCTGCTTTTACACCAAATTGATTGATTTTTCTTGATGACACCCTTGAGGCTTTGGTGGCATACTCACTTGGATTTGATAGCCCACATCATGTAATTTTAGAGAAAAATATAATCTTTGACATTTTACAACTTCACATGTGCTATTAAATGAAGAAGAAAATGGGGATTTTTGAAAACTCAACTTTTTGCATAACTGAAAAAATAACACAATTCAAACATTTTGACAAATTGGATATGTTTTAGGAAATGGAAAGCTATTCATGGACTTTGGTAGTGTAAAGCAAGTGTCTAGGGATCTTTGGAGAAGGTTGAACACTTACATAAGTGATAAACATGGACTCAAAGCTTGTCTTCTCTAGAGCACTTCCATTTATCGCACCTTTTAAAGAATGGCTCACTATAACTTGTGTGTAAGTGAGATTGTTGAGAATTGGCAAGTTATCAATGGATAACCTTCATACTAATTGAATGCATATTTTTATTCAAAGTTAGAAGGCCTCCACTTTGAACTAGTAGCCATTCAATTTGGTGCTGACTTTCATGCTGAATTGGCAAAGCATATATTTCTATGTTCACAAAAAGAACATAGGTCCAAAGGTGGAATAAAAAATTATGATGAAAAATCTTAATTATTTAAATGATATTCTAAGTATTAAACCTTCCAAAATATGCTTTCATGCCATGTTTCATTCTTAATCTCATCAAATAATATGTGATCCACAATGGTGATTGTGATAAGAATGAAAATAATTGGCATACATATTTCATTTGACAAAAAGAAGATGGCATCCATGATGGAAATGATGAAATGTTTTCAAATGATCCTTATCATTTTATGATATCAAAAAATATATCAAAGGCTTTTGAGTATGCGTCCATAAACTATTC
>CM035438.1:44644745-44647245 GCA_020310875.1 Ceratopteris richardii | reverse complement strand
TGTGTATGTGTATGTGTATGTGTATGTGTATGTGTATGTGTATGTGTATGTGTATGTGTATGTGTATGTGTATGTGTATGTGTATGTGTATGTGTATGTGTATGTGTATGTGTATGTGTATGTGTATGTGTATGTGTATGTGTATGTGTATGTGTATGTGTATGTGTATGTGTATGTGTATGCGTATGTGCATGTGTATGTGCAAGTGTATGTGGATGTGTATGGGTTTCTGTATGTGTATATGTATATGTATGTGTATGCGTGTGTATGTGTGTGTGTCTCTGTATGTGTATGTGTATGTGTATGTGTATGTGTATGTGTATGTGTATGTGTATGTGTATGTGTATGTGTATGTGTATGTGTATTATTATGTGCTATGTGTATGTGTATGTGTATGTGTATGTGTATGTGTATGTGTATGTGTATGTGTATGTGTATGTGTATGTATGTGTATGTGTATGTGTATGTGATGTATGTGTATGTGTATGTGTATGTGATGTGTAGTGCTGTGATAGTGTATGTGTATGTGTATGTGTATGTGTATGTGTATGTGTATGTTTATGTGTATGTGTATGTGTATGTGTATGTGTAGTGTATGTGTATGTGTGTACACGTGTTGTGTATGGGATGTATGTGTATGTGTATGTGTATGTGTCTGTGTATGTGTATGTGTATGTGTATGTGTATGTGTATGTGTAGTGTATGTGTATGTGTATGTGTATGTGTATGTGATGTGTATGTGTATGTGTATGTGTATGTGTATGTGTATGTGTAGGTAGGTGTATGTGTATGTGTATGTGTATGTGATGTGTATGTGTATGTGTATGTGTATGTGTATGTGTATGTGTATGTGTTATGTGTATGTGTATGTGTATGTGTATGTGTATGTGTATGTGTATGTGTATGTGTTATGCGTATGCGTATGCTGTATGCGTAGGCGTATGCGTATGCTGTATGCGTATGCGTATGCGTATGGCGTATGCGTATGCGTATGCGTATGCGTATGCGTATGCGTATGCGTATGCGTATGCGTATGAGTATGCGTATGCGTATGCGTATGAGTATGCGTATGCGTATGCGTATGCGTATGCGTATGTGTATGTGTATGTGTATGTGTCTGTGTCTGTGTCTTGCTATGTCTGTGTATGTGTAGGTATGTGTATGTGTATGTGTATGTGTATGTGTATGTTGTATGTGTCATGTGGTATGTGTATGTGTATGTGTATGTGTATGTGTATGTGTATGTGTATGTGTATGTGGTATTGTATGTGTATGTGTATGTGTATGTGTATGTGTATGTGTATGTGTATGTGTATGTGTATGTGTATGTGTATGTGTATGTGTGTGTATGTGCAGGTGTATGTGTATGTGCAGGTGTATGTGTATGTGTATGTGTATGTGTATGTGTATGTGTATGTGTATGTGTATGTGTATGTGTATGTGTATGTGTATGTGTATGTGTATGTGTATGTGTATGTGTATGTGTATGTGTATTGTATGTGTATGTGTATGTGTATGTGTATGTGTATGTGTATGTGTATGTGTATGTGTATGTGTATGTGTATGTGTATGTGTATGTGTATGTGTATGTGTATGTGTATGTGTATGTGTATGTGTATGTGTATGTGTATGTGTATGTGTATGTGTATGTGTATGTGTATGTGTATGTGTATGTGTATGTGTATGTGTATGTGTATGTGTATGTGTATGTGTATGTGTATGTGTATGTGTATGTGTATGTGTATGTGTATGTGTATGTGTATGTGTATGTGCATGTGTATGTGCAAGTGTATGTGGATTGTGTATGGGTTTCTGTATGTGGTATATGTATATGTATGTGTATGCGTGTGTCTGTGTGTGTGTCTCTGTATGTGAGGTATGTGTATGTGTATGTGTATGTGTATTTGTATGTGTATGTGTATGTGTATGTGTATGTGTATGTGTATGTGTATGTGTATGTGTATGTGTATGTGTATGTGTATGTGTATGTGTATGTGTATGTGTATGTGTATGTGTATGTGTATGTGTATGTGTATGTGTATGTGTATGTGTATGTGTATGTGTATGTGTATGTGTATGTGTATGTGTATGTGTATGTGTATGTGTATGTGTATGTGTATGTGTATTGTGTATGTGTAGTGTATGTGTATTGTATGTGTATGTGTATGTGTATTGTATGTGTATGTGTATGTGTATGTGTATGTGTATGTGATGTGTATGTGTATGTGTATGTGTATGTGTATGTGTATGTGGTATGTGTATGTGTATGTGTATGTGTATGTGTATGTTATGTGTATGTGTATGTGTATGTGTATGTGTATGTGTATGTGTATGTGTATGTGTATGTGTATGTGTATGTGTATGTGTATGTTGTATGTGGATGTTATGTGTATGTGTATGTGTATGTGGTATGTGTATTGTATGTGTATGTGTATGTGTATGTGTATTGTATGTTATGTGTATGTGTATGTAGTGTATGTGTATGTGTATGTTGTATGTG